>CM077629.1:15187804-15268576 GCA_039566895.2 Turritopsis rubra | reverse complement strand
TTTATTATTTATAAATTAATATTTATTATGATGAATTAATTTGATCTATTTGATGTATTATCTATTTATCCTATATATTAATACCCGATTCTCTGTTTGTTTGTTTGTCTGTCTGTTTGTTTGTCTGTCACGCAAAATGGTAGACGCGAGTAGTGAGAGAGATCGGGGAGTCAGCAACGTAAGATCACACATAAATTATTTTTTCTTTAGCTACGTCAATATGAAACCGATGCATTGCGACCAAAATCGAACGCGAGATTTAGGAAAAATTATCTTGAGAACCAATAGGAATAACTGACGTTTTTTTGGATCCGCGACATTGGCGATGGGGTGACAAAAGGATTTGGGCAAAATTTAGGGACGGGACCCTGTGACGTCATTAAAATCTTTGATCGAGCATATGTCTGTAACGGTTTGTCATAGACATACGATCCTATACATTTTCTTGATGAGGATTTCGAATCCTATAAGCTGGTAGCACTTTTGAATAGGCTTCGGAATTTATTTTTTTTCTTATCTGGGAGAATGCACACTGAAAATTTTCATGGGCGGCGAGCGACGCAAAAAATCTTTTCCTGAAGTATCGTTTATATTTGTAAACCACACAAATGTCATTATCATTCATCTTAAGAACGAAGGCACGGCTGTCTGGTGACGTAATTCATGGGATGTTCTATTTCTGTACTTTGAATATGATTGACATGAACTGAAAATAATGTTTATTTACGACTTCTGGGAAATTGTCGTTGCTCCATGTGATAGCAATACAAGATTGTAATTTATTTATTTATCGGATTATTAATCTGTTAGGGGCATCTACTATGAATCTATGCAATCAAGATTTTTTATTTGTTCATTCTAAATAGCTATTCTTAAACATCAGATTAAACCTGCATATTTTCTCACGATTTCATGAAGGTAATTAGCTTCATACAGACCTCTCTCCAACTTGTTTCTTCAGCTGAGAAGAAAAAAAAGTTGTTGGCAAAAATACTTAATTTAGTTACCGGAGAGAACGCAGGCTGAGTATGGGCGGCGAGCGACGCCGCTTTGGCGTCTATACTATATATTAATACCCGACTCTCTGTTTGTCTGTCTGTTTGTTTGTCTGTCACGCAAAATGGTAGACGCGAGTAGTGAAAGAGATCGGGGAGTCAGCAACGAAAGATCACACATAAATTATTTTTTCTTTTGCTACGTCAATATGAAACCGATCTTTTATTTCACATCGTTTCGATGGTTTTAGGTTCATAAAAATAAAAAATGATTAATAACAGACATAAAACATTCTGAGCAATAATTTCGTTTACCTGCTGTTTTTGCTACGTTTCCTTCCTGTCACATAACCAAGAACGGTGATCAAGATTACAAAGAACTGAAAAAAATCAACAAAAGATCAATGCATCCACGATCTCATTTTTCCTTTTTTCTGAAAAAAAAATTATTCGTCGATATAGGGACAGCCAGCTAGATTTTCATTTTAAAGCGTTTTTCGAGAGTTTCGCTTTCTGGTCAATTGTCAATAAAATCAAAAACATGTTTCTGTCCCTTTAATTTGCTTCCAAATAAACGTTTTTATTTCATTCACGACATACGATTCGTTGTTACCTGAGAAAAACTTCAGGGATTTTATTTCTCTCTTCTTTTATGTCTGGTATGGCAGTTCTTCTTTCTGGAAAATCTTGCCTCCGGTTTATCTGTCTGCCTCTTGTAAAATAACGTTTAACACCAGATTGTAAAACAATTATTCTTGCTATAAAATATTATTAACGAACTATGAATAAAATAAGTAAACTTGAAATTTCATAAATCGTACCTTCTCTTTCAACTGTATCGTCTATACTTTGAGCGAAAAAAGAGTCGGTTAAATGGCCTGGTAAAGAATAGACTTGCCATGTCACATGATCATAAAAGCATTTTTTGATTGGCAGATTATAATCAACTGTTTACGTCACAACATGCATTGTGTTTTGGTATTGTATTTTTTCTGCTGTCTTTAGAAACGGTTTCCACACAGAGAGGTGAGCATTCTTCTCACTCTGATGCGGTCACAAAACCGTTTTTGTTCTATTTTTTATAATTTAGTAAATAAGACCACCTATCGTGTGCACCACGCGTATTAGTATAGCGCGAAAGCAATAAGATGTATTTAACCTGCGTCCTCAGTCACTGAGAATTCACGAAAAATAAAATCAACGAATTAGGAACGAAAAGTATCACCATCTTGTAGAGCTCGAAATTCTGATCAAGAAAATGTATAGGATCATATGTCTACGACGATTTTAATGGCGTCACAGCACCCCGCCCAGACATAGAAAGCTTGATGTTTATGTGTTTACGAACGTTTTCCATAGTCTTGCCAAACACTGAGTTATTTGCCAGCTTGAAAAAGTGTTCATCTCGATATACGGTTTCAGCCACGCACTCTGTTGAAACTCGACGACTCTGTGCACCTTTTTCAAAATCAATCCATGCTCCAAAGCCTGCTTCAAAAGACGAATGTGTACTGGATATCGCTCTTTGTTCACATACATATATTGCGGCATTTATTATATGAAGAAATGAGTAATCTTCTAAGCTTTAACTCAAAAGTAACATATATACCCGAGTATGGGAAACCTAGCGTCTTAATACCATCAGAGGAACTATGGAAACAACGAATCGTTGTTGATCAAGATGGACGTAAATCTTGTCATACATACATGGGTTTTGCATTAATATTTATACATTTGAAGGTACTACACAAAAAGTAGTAATTAGATTTTATTTGCTTGCATAGTATACTCATTATTCATGTAGAATATTTGTTTATGTTTTTTGCTAAAATAACAGAAATTTTATGTATTGTGTGGAGGATAATTGTACGTTCAAATTAGTTACTGAAATCACATGATGAGTCCTTTTATGAGTTTCTGTCATTGTCACTTTGACGCTCTATCAACCAAAGTTAGTAGAACCAACGTTACTTTCTGAATTAATGTTTTGTTTACCTCTTCCATCCCTTATTAATGTTTCCTATGCATTATTTCAGTCACACTTATATGACACCGCTGGCTGGGGACAAAAGCTTTTTAAGTACTCACGTTTTATCAAACTTCAGAAATTCTTAAGGAGAATAATGACATTTTCTAATTTCAAGGCTCATGCTAAAGCCTCTTTTCTCTTTTTTACAATCATCTTAAAATATCAAGCTATAAAAAATACTGATATTGTTGATACTCTCAAACTATGTTATCTTTACAGCTCCTACAGTTTCTACACCACATTGCAATCTCCCTTTAAAACCTAATGTTAGAACAACTCCTTATGAAATAAATTCAATTACCTACCCAACTTTCTGTTTAGACAATTTTTTGTCTGTCACACAAAATGTTAAACGCGAGTAATGAGAATTTAGTCAGTAACATAAATTGTTTTTTCTTGTGTGACGTCAATGTGATCATTGCAATAAGCGTATTATATTGGTACTAGTGTAGCATGTAAAAACATTTTACAGTTTTTCTCCATAAATTGTTTTTTACACGCAATACTGCCATGATAAGTCTTTTGTATATGCAAAAATTGTTGTGTTTCTCCATGTTGGAATTATATCATATTTAACACAAATATTTTGGATCGATCATTCAAAAAATGCTATTATCCCTATTTTTCAGTGCTATTATTTGGGCTATTTAGAGATTTCTAAAGTTGTACAGTTAAACTAAAAACTAAAAATTCCAATGTTATGATATGATTTGTAAACGCAGTTTTATGGCCTAGTCATCAAGTTTCGCCTCGTTTTCAATATCATAATTGCTTTTAACTACTACACTGGGGAATTGGAAGAATACCTTATCGGGGAAAACTTCGTCGGGGAAAATTTTCGTCGGGGAAAATTTTCGTCGGGGAAAAATATTCGTCACTTGCTAAAATTTTCGTCACTTTTCCCCGACGAAAATTTTCCCTGGGGTATTTTTCAAACAAGAATTTTTTTTTGCATCTATATTTCATTCTTTAACATCTAATTCCAAATTTTCATTAAACTCTATTTTTTCTTCGGCCTCGTCTTCGCTGGTTTCTTGTTCATCCTTGTTTGCTATGGATTCTTGAGGGCACTTTGGTTCAAGGCTTACCACCTCAAAATGCACGTTTTCATCATCTGTATCTTCGTCTTCACCGGCAACAATCCCCGTATATGTAAACGAATAGAAATTTTCGACAAATTCTTTCATTTCATCCAATATGACTTTTTTAGGGCACAGAAATGTTAGGGTTAGTGGCACCTCAAGCCCACCAGAAGGGATTGGTGATGGCTTATACGCTAAAGATTTCAATGTCCCAATTACTTTTCCTCCTTCTTCTTTGATGAAGAAATACACGTAGCGCGAGATTTCTCGTGGAATATGACCAACTGTTTTCCAACCAAAGAAATATTTGTGTTTTGCTTTAATAGCGCAAGAGTAAGGATCTGTTTCAATGGATCTTTTGTTGGTCTCCAACTCGACTTTAACATCCTCTCCGATAGTCGCATCAGACCAGCTGGTTTCTTTGTAGACGTGATAGCCACGAGATGCAATAACACATTGAAAAGAGTAATCCATTTTGTTTCGACAGACTGTGCTTAGGACAAAAAGAAATCTCTACAAAGAATCAAAATACTTTGATTCTCATTAGAATGTCTTAATTTATAATATTCGAACGTCTATTTAAAAGGATTCGAACGTCTTCATTCGAATGCTTGAGTTAAAAATCGAATGTTTACAAAAGTGGTAGAAGAAAAAGGACACGTTACTGGTAAGATGGCAACAAAAAACGACCTTCGTTCTTATTTTAATACTGCTGATAAAAAGGCCAGTGGAAAAAATAATAAAACTGGTCTCAAACAAATTATTGTTGCTGAGACAAACGAAGCAACTAAAGCTGATGTTGATATGGCAAGAGAAGAAGTCAAAAAGCAAGTATCAAAGCGAAAGAAATATCAAACTGTTCCTGAGAAGGTGAAGTTGGAGATTGGTAGATTTGCCGCTTTAAATGGAACACAGGCTGCCCTCAAAAGATTCACGAAAATCTACCCTAAGTACGATTTGAAACGCACATCAATCAACTCTTGGAAGGGTAAATGCAAAACTAAGAAAGAGAGTTCCCTTTCAAAACGTACAGGTAGACCGAACCTACTGAGTGACCATTTGATAAAAAAAGCCAAAGATATCATCATTGGTACACGAAGTGCCGGGACAGTCATCTCTCGACGAATGGTAATCGCAATAGCAAGAGGTGAGTGAGAGCGGTTTTCTAAAAACCTCATTAATAAACTCCGAATTTGTCTTTTCGTTCACGATTAATGGTGTGTTTTGTTAACCCTAGATTAAATGAATTTTTCTTTCATTAGCATAACACAGCAACTTCTTTCCTTTCTCAGGTGTTGTCAAAGCAAACGAACCAAGCCTATTGAAGGAGCACGGTGGATCACTCGAACTCACCGAAGACTGGGCACGATACTTGTTGCAATCAATGGAGTGAGTCAAGCGAAAAGGAACAACCGGGAAAGTAGAGCCATCTGAGAAATTTTTGTACGAGGAAAAATTCTCCTATCAGCGTGGAATCTCCAAGGTCGTACTTGAGCATGACATCCCACTAGATCTCGTATTGAACTTGGATCAAACACCATTATCCTATGTGTCTCCAGGCAAGTACAGTTTCTGTTTAAAAGGCTCGAAAACTGTACCCATAAAAGGTGTTGACGATAAACGCCAAATAACCGCAACATTCACGGTTTCAGCTACAGGAGCCTTCTTGCCAATTCAAGTAATCTATCAAGGAAAAACCAAAAGGTGTTTGCCAAAATATGTTTTTCCCAAAGAATTCGACGTGACCTTTACCAAGAATCACTGGTCAAATTATGAAAAGTGCATCGATCTTTTTGAACGTATCATCTTCCCGTATTTGAGTCAAAAGAAGGAGGAGCTTCAATACCCTTCAGAGCAGTATTCTCTGGTTATCATGGATACGTTTAAGGGGCAGGACAATGATGCCATAAAAGAATTATGTGCAAAAAACAACTGTCAATTGATTATTGTGCCTCATAACCTTACCAACAAATTCCAGCCGCTTGACCTGACTGTCAATCAAAAGGCAAAAAAGTTTATCTCTAACAAGTTCAACGAATGGTATGCCGAAAAAGTAAGCCAACAGCTGAGGATTGGTAAAGCTCCAGCTGACGTCAAAGTTAGCTTGAAGCTAAGTGACCTTAAGCCGCTGCATGCAAAGTGGATTGTCGAAATGTACGACTTTTTGAAGCAAGAAAAGTCCTCAATCATCAAAGGTTTTGAAAAAGCGGGGATACTAGAGGCAGTCGAATCGGCAAAAGCAGTGTACACACGATGCGAAAATCCTTTTGACGAAAAAAGATTGTAAATATTATATTTTTGCGTCACGAAACTTAAAACAAAACTTGCTTTACTTAAGAACGCTTATGGTGTCTTTTAATAACTTTCAAATCCCTCTGAAAAACCCTTTAATCTATTTTTGTGACTTTCCATTGAAAAATATCATTGTCAGCTTGTTTTTTCTTCAAAAAGTTTAATTTCAAAATAGGGTTTTTCGTCGGGGAAAATTATTCGTCGGGGAAAATTATTCGTCGGGGAAAAATTTCGTCGGGGAAAATTTTCGTCACTTGGCCAAAATTTCGTCACTTTTCCCCGACGAAGTTTTCCCCGATAAGGTAAGTGACTATTAGTAAGTAATTAGTAAGCTAATTATCTTCATGAAATCGTGAGAAAATATGCAGGTCTAATCTGATGTTTAAGAATATTTAGAATGAACGAATAGAAAACCTTGATTGCATATATTCATAGTATATGCCCCCTACAGAATAATAATCCGATAAATAAATAAATTACAATCTTGTTTGTGAAGGAATTTTAAGCCTATTTCATCTCTATTGCTATCACATGGAACAATCGCATGGAAAAATCTTGATTGCATAGATTCATAGTAGACAGAATAATAATCCGATAAATAAATAAATTACAATCTTGTTTGTGAAGGAATTTTAAGCCTATCTCATCTCTATTGCTATCACATGGAGCAACGACAATGGACCAGAAGTCATAAATAAACATAATTTTCAGTTCATTTCAATCATTACTGATCTTGATACCTTCGTTTCTCTAAAGGCGAACCTTAACAATAACAAATAAATTGCTAGCTACACATTTCGGCATAGTAGTCGAAACTAACTGATACGAAAAAGCGACATTCAAACACATTAAAAAATAGACATCGGTAGAAAATGATGAACTGATAACACGAACACATAATAGGTCTACATCGACTATCTCGTTAAATAGAATAGTTACTGACACCTATCAATGTTGTTATTCTCTATTACTGAACTTAAAGTGTTTAATAAAAAAATATTAATAACAAAAACAAAACATTTTACACACAGCTTCTTCATTATCATTAAATGAACGTTGAGAAAATTTGATGAACTTTCGAACGCAAAAAACATTGCATTGCTATCTCCTCCGGGCGGCTTTATGATGTCTTCCTTAAGGCACAACACTCCACGAAGTAATAAAACTCCGCAAGATGGAGCTAGAGATTCCCCTAATGGGAGATTCCCTCTTACTAATACGGAAAAACATACATCCGTTGACGAACTTCCCGAGAAATTTTACCTAATGTTCTTTCTTTAAAAGTTAGGTAAGAAAAAAGCAAGATTTAGTATTAGTATAAGAAGACTAGTGTAGCGTGTAAAAACATTTTATAGTTTTTCTTCATAAATTGTTTTTACACGCAATACTGTCATGATAAGTCTGTGTATCTACAAAAATTGTTGTGTTTCTCCATGTTCGAATTATATCATATTTAACACAAATATTTTGGATCGATCATTCAAAAAATGCTATTATCCCTATTTTTCAGTGCTATTATTTGGGCTATTTAGAGATTTCTAAAGTTGTACAGTTGAACTAAAAGGTTTAGAAAAGAGACAATACAACGTATACTACCTAACCAATGAATACTCCTACCTAACCACGATAAAACGTCTGATATATAAGAAAATACCTTCAAATTTCCCTATTAACTAAAGCTAACAAAAACAATACCTTCTCAGACGTTTTTATCTTTCAATTATTTATTCTGCTATGAATTGTGGAAATGTCAAAACCCAAAACTCCACTTGTGCATCATGATACAAAAACCATGTAAATATGTATGTAATCACTCTCTTCTTGCATTACAATCATCTATACTATTCAATTTTATAATCTAAAAAAGCTATCATTCAAATACTATCAAAACAATATACAAATTTCAGTTCGTTGACACCTTAAATGATCGTGATAATGATTTTACATTTCAAAATGTTACTCGTACTGACGTCTTCAACGAGATTAAGCAACTTCGTGAAGACTGTTCCACTGGAAATGACAACATTCCTACAAATATTGTAAAACTGACTGCTGATGTAATTGCATCCCCACTTACAGATATCATTAATTCCTGCATTACTGAGAAAATATTCCCAACCGAGTGGAAAGTAGCAAAAGTTTGTCCGATTCCAAGGACAGAGAACCCAAAAAGTAAAGATGAATACAGGCCAATATCCGTACTGCCCGTCTTATCTAAAGTGTTCGAACGCCTTATAGCCAAGCAGATTTGCAGTTACATTGAATCGCAATGTCTCTACAGTGATACCATGTCTGGCTTCCGCAGATCACACTCCACCGTCACCATTCTATTAAAGTTAAGGGACGATATCTTGAAAGCGATGTCTAAAGGTGAAGTCACTTTATCCGTTTTTGCTGATTATTCTAAAGCGTTTGATACTGTTGATTTCAGTACTATCATACAAAAATTATCAAAACTTGGTTTTGGTAAGTCTTCTCTTACCTTGATGTCTAGTTACTTAACGTATCGTCGTCAATTCGTAGAAGTGAATGAAAAAATTTCATCATCAGAAATTGTCAAGTTTGGAGTTCCACAAGGATCGGTTCTCGGTCCAATACTCTTTAACCTGTATGTAGGGGATTTAAAATCATCGATAGAGGCTAACGTTTGCCAGTATGCAGACGATACTACTTGGTACCGACATTGTAAAGTAAATAGCGTACAAAATTGTGCACAAGCTCTTGAAGACGACTTAAACAGCGTTGTCGAATACTCCCGTCAAAATAACCTTATATTCAACTCAAAGAAAACAAAAACAGTTTTATTCTCTTCAGCCATTCTTAACAAGAAACATAATCTCAGCGATCAGAGTCTTTATTCCCTCCATGCCGATGGTCAATTGATAGAGAGAGTGTCAAGCTGGAAAGCTCTTGGTGTACAGATGGACGAAAACTTGACATGGAATGAATTCATCTCTGACAAAATTCGATCTTGTTTTGGAAAACTGTCTGTTCTACGAAAATTGAAACGGTTCACGAACTTTAGTAGAAGAAAAAATCTCGCTGAGACCCTCATTATCTCAAAGTTAGAGTATGCTCTTCCATTGTTATCAACTGCACCAAAATCATCTCTCAATCGATTAGATAAAGTTTTGAGAAGCACTGCATCGTTCGTAACTGGTAAATATTGTCGAACCGTTGATATGTTAAAACTAAACTGGTTACCAACCGAAGATCGAATTAAGTTCAACTTGATGAAAATGACTCACAAAGCAATTTACGAACCGACCTTTCCGAAATATTTGGGTCTATCGTTCAGGAAAAGGAAAGGTAATTTACGGCAACTAGATTACGAAAAGAATAAAATTACTTCAACTGGAGAACGTAAAACATTTGCTGGTTATGCTAGCTCGGAATTTAATGAGCTTCCTGCATATATAAGAGGAGAAGAAAGTCATAATACTTTCAAGAACTCTCTCAAAAGGTTTTTAATTGACTCTGCTCTTGCAAGCAAACTTGCAAGTAACTAAAATTGAGAACAACTGTTTTTTTTTTAGTGAGGTTGGCGGTTTCGCAGTTTGGCGGTTTTTTGATGTTGTCCGGTTGGATAGCCTGTGGTTGTCCGCCGGAACATGCCAGATAACCTGAGGTTGTCTGGAGTGTTCCGGCGGATTTCTGCGGGTTGTCCTATTGGATAGTATGATTTTTGCGCAGTGCTAGTCGTTGCTGTCTTTCCGAAGTTTTTCTTTCTTTTTTTCTGCCCTTTTCGTTTCTCAGGTCGCGTACGGACTCCCCATCATGAACTACCTTGTTGCAGCAGCTGATAGTTCGCGGTGGTGTGTCTGTGTGCGCCATAAGATTTTTTAATCAAAACAAATGTAAATAAAAAAAAATTTTAATCTTTTTTAATTTTTTAATTTTTAATTTAATCTGTTGACATCCCTAAAAATGCGCCAATTCCGACTACCGAGTTTATAAGCTTTTTAGGGATTTCTACAGGTAACGCTGCATGGGAAGTCGCACATTCTTTTGCGTGTTTGCGTGAATGCGTGCACTATCCGCTGGTTTGCGTGCGTAAACCGGTGGGTAGGGCGCGTGTTTCTGCGGATACGTTGAGGGATGTCTGGCTTTTCATGCGGTGTAAACACAATTAATGTAAATATGGGATGAAGAGCCATGTAAATGGATAAGCCCTGAAATAAACCATTATTATTATTATTATTATTATTAATATAATAATGATCTTGTTACCTTCGCTTACCTTAATAATAACAATCCACATACTACAATGAGATACCAAATAAACTGCTAGCTACACATTTCGGTATAGTAGTAGTGTAAACCAATGGTGATATAATTGTGCACTTTTAGCTAAAAGCATGAAATTTTGCACATTGCTTCTTCAGGCTACAAAATTCGATTTTAGTCCGGGACCCAAAAAAAATTTGGATTTTTTGCTGACATAGGCACTTTTTTTGCCTAAAAAAATCAATTTTGCCATAACTGGACATATCATACATCATTGGATCGGAAATTTTATGTAGATTCCAAAAAGGGCTATCTCGTGTCATAAAAATTAATGTACAAAGAGTTATTGATGCTCAAAGTGAGCACTATGACGTCATACACATAAAAAGTATCGAGTTAATCTCTTAGAAGTCGGTAAATTGGAAAGTAAATAACCTTAAGCAATGGTTATTTAAGATCCTAATAAAAATACTTAAACAGCTGTCATAAATAAAACTCAATGTTCGATTTAATCACGTTTACATTCTCCTCTGCATTTACAAAGTTCCGTGCAAAAGAAATCAGATTTAACACATTTGCAACGTCCCTTACAACCTATTTCGGGATTACATGAACATTTAATCAGTTGTCTACAGGCAACAGTGGCATCAGGTAGGTCAGTCCAATGTGGGATGAAACTTCCATCGACAATTTTCCACCCCCATTCTTCCGGATGAGGTAGAACCTGATTAGCGATAATTGATTGGCCCCAAACATAACCAGCGATGTATGAGGATCGCAGAACATGCTTTGATAAAGCTGCGCTTGTTGGTGGAATGGAATCAATGGAACGTCCTTTGCAGAACAAATCTTTGCGACACTCGTTAGTGGTAAGGCAATTCGATGTTCTGTTGTACAGTAGCACTGTAAACCTTTCGATTATTGGTAGCAATTCTTCCACGTCAAAATGCGATGGTTGACAGCTTAACCTTTCAAAAACAGGGGTGATGTCATCAAATAAATCCCAAGTCTTCCAAGCTGAACCCTTTGAAACTTGTGATAAATACGATACTTGATCACACCCTGTGAAGGCATGGAAAAATGGAAGCCCTAGAGCTTTTGACTGCCCTAAATTGCCGAAAATGACGTGTATTGGGAAGAACTGACGATGTTTTCCCGTTCCGAAATCGATCCACAGTTTTTCAATTTGTTCTTTTAATCGAGCAAATACGGAGACTGCTATCACCAGAACATCTGTATCCACGGTGCGGATTGTGATCTTACTATGGCCTTGTAGTGACATATCATTAACGTGTAAAAATACCCTTGTGTCTGCCTCCTCGTGGTTGCAGGGTGAAATAAATGAAGATGTCATCTGACCGCTATTGGTGATGCAATTTGTAGCATAGGCACACGTTAAAACTATTTGGTGATCACTGCTAAGTATTAACTCCTTCGAAAGGTAGGCAAATAATTCCGTTTTGTTTTGATCCAAACGAAGAAATCCATGCCAATTTGAGGGCGCAATCGAATCATCGTGTACCTTTCTACGTATGCCTTTTCCTCGCTTCGTTCTTGTTGTTGCTTTCAGGCTAAGACTTTTGTAAGTGTCAAACACCACATCTACTCGCTGCGATTGGTATTCTCGGTAGTATTTTTCCACCTGTGGGTAAAAACTTTCTGCGGCATAATTTTTGAAATTCTGATTTTTCTTTGGCTTCGTCATGTTTACAATCACGGATCCCTCTAAAATGGCTGCGTTCACCATGATGGTAAATGCCATTGAATCCTCTTTGCAAGGGCATACAATGGTTGGTCGAGACCTATCACAGCTGCCTGGCCTGGATTCAAAAAGCTGATGGACTGCATCAGAATATTCAACAAATGCTTAATAGTAGCAGGCGATTTAGAATCATCTCGAAGGATCGGAATCATAGCTGATGTATCTTTGCACACAGCTGGTTCACAACTTTTAGAATGATGAACAGCCCACGAGCAACGATCTGGATCTACTAACCATTTTTCGTCATTCAAAGTGTCGTCCTTTAGTACTTGAACAAGGTTGTTAGGTCTTTTAAACTCTGGTGTTGTTATCTCATTTGGCAGATGAAAAGGTGATACTTCAGTGTACCAAACTGGTAACTCTTTTAACGATTCAGACTTCTTCTTTGGAATAACAGGAACTTCTCTTGGAGTACCTTGATTGATGTTTATTGGGTGTTGATTTATTGAAGCTGCTGTTCCATGTAAAGATGTTGCACATAAAGCTGCTGTGGTATTAATATCTATATTGTCTATAGAAGCAGTAGAGAAGATATCCCTTTTTAAGACGGTTGGAATCACGACTCCTTCAGTTTTATTCAAATCAATGACTTTGTTTCCCATTGCAATTGATAAATCGGTCAACCGCTGCTTGCTGATACATAAACCAAGTTTTGATACATTTTCTACCATATCCAAACTTCTTGTCTGGCTGTGAATCATCATCGCTAGATAAACACACAACGCTGGCTCACGGAGAACTGAATGATACGACGATGAAGATTCTTTACGAGTACGGATCAGCGTGTTGAAGGTGATGAGTTGACATATTGACATCACAGCTTGCTTGTAGTATTCGTTGTTTCCAGGGGTCTCTAAAGAACCATGCATTAGATACGAAATAAACGATTGTAAAGTTGGAGGGACCGAAGATTCTTGACATCCTGCTTTGAAACTTCCCTCGAATTGATAATGATCCGAATTCAAAATATCCCTATGGAGATAAAGATGACTAATTACAAAACTATTATATAATGAGTCACAATTGATCACAGTCACACATAATCTTACAGATAAGCTTAAGACACTTTCAATATGTGAACAGTAAAGAATGAAGCAGAACTTTCAATGCATCATTAACAGCTATTAATGTAAGGAATTTTAACCTGCGAATAATACTGGCAGCCTTGGCAAGAATGTACCCATCATCATCGTAATTGTTTTCCGAAGCAACTGCAATAGCCTCCCCAACAGATTGTTTGAAAACCAGGATGACCTCTTTCTTATCATTATAAGCTGTTAAATCTTCAAACTGAGCAAGAAGCCTTTTCTTGAAGCGGGTGCTATGCTCTCTTGTATCCATTGTAACACCAAGTTTAGCAAGATGTGCGGTATACAATTTGATCAAATCTGAAAGCTTGAATGTTGGTATTTCATTGGTTGATGTCAAAAGAGTTTCTTCAATGAAAGCAACTACCTCACCAAATGCAATACCGGTTAGCTTTCTCTGCTTCTCTGAATAGTTACCACCAAGTTGTTTGTTTGATGCTTTTTTGTATAAACTGGTTAAACAAATCTTGTGGTACAAGGCGTCTTGCGCAATCATATCACCACTTTGAAGCTTTGCATGAAGAATAGAATCTTCAAGAAGATTTGCACACATACGAACCCGCTGATCAAGTCTGTACGATTGAACTAAATGGAGTGGACCTTTCTCATTACTTTGAGTTTCGTTGCAGAAAAAACACGCTTCGACTTTTGAGAAACTAGACTCTGGAGTCTGGAGCTTCTGGCGGGTAACTGTGAAAGAATAGAAGAATAGAATAAAGATAAATGCAATTTAATTTCAATTGAATCGAAAAATGAACGAGTCTAGAAATAAACGTCACGAAATTCACTCCCAGTACCTAAATTCTGATTTTTTGTAAAGGAAAAACTAGCAAGCTTCTATCAACCCTAAAAACAACAGCTTAACTATATGGCTATACTTGAATGTACTTCTAGTCTATATACCTCTCTCATTATTTCTTGCTTTCTCATATTTCTGAATAGCTCTATCAAGCCTGTCCTTTCCAAATTTATTCTTACAAGACTTGTGAAACTTCGCTTTATGTCTAATAAGCGAGTTATCAAGTGTAACTTCTCCATCTTTTAACCTTTCAATGTCTAAATACACTGGCAACATATCAATTGTATCAAATTTTATAATACGTTTCGCCAATTCTCTGTATGGCTTTTCTTTATCACCAGTCAAGGCTTGCAATGATGATTGAAGATTCTCTGTTTCGTCTGATTGGCAAATGAAGCAGCGTAACCAATC
Organism: Turritopsis rubra; assembly: GCA_039566895.2. NCBI lineage: Eukaryota > Metazoa > Cnidaria > Hydrozoa > Anthoathecata > Oceaniidae > Turritopsis > Turritopsis rubra. The sequence continues at coordinate 15,253,891 of CM077629.1, read as the reverse complement.
AACTCCTCCATCTTGATTAGCCTTGGTCGTCTTTGGACACTTTTCAGTGTCAACAGCCACCACACTTCTTCTTTTCGACATTATTACTTCTTAATTTCAATACAATATTCATTAAAAGTCTTAAATCAGACAAAATAGCATATAAATATTTATCACAACACAGTAAGGTTTTAATGACTATGCAATACAATGGCATCTCTAGAAAGATACAAGCACTACAATGACATCGTTGAGCGACAGTTGTATATAAAAACGGCCAAAAATGGCCAAAAATGGCTCTATTTTGTGGGTCCCGGACTCAAATCAAAGTTAATACCCTAAAATAACAATATGCAAAATTTCATGCTTTTAGCAAAAAGTGCACAATTCGACTAAAATCGCACACGGTTGGTTTACACTATAATGGGAAAATGACAAATTACAATGAACTGAATAAAAATTATAAAAACCAAAATAAACATCAAAGAGACAGTGAATTTACACGGAACTTGCCTAATAAGAATATAAAGAGTAATAGTGGGGAAAGAAAGGTCATATCAATCTTAGGCGATTCAATAATAAAAGAGATCAAATGATATGGCCTTACAGACGATCAAAACAGAGTCATTGTAAAAAGCTTTCCTGGTGCAACCGTAAACTGCATGTAACACTATATTAAACCCACTATGAGCTTAAATCCCGATTTGGTAATCATTCATTGTGGTACAAATGATCTTAAACGAAGCGAAAACCCTGAAGAGATTGCAGAAAGTATTATCAATCTTGCTGAAAATACGCAGTTCCAGAGCAGCGGTACAGAAGTGGTTATCTCTGGGATTACGCCACGTAATGATCGTTTTAAAGAAGAAGCACGGAGTGTAAATGAGCATCTACAAAACCTATGTATTCGAAAGAAATGAAAATTCATAGACCACTCAAACCTGAAGGAGCAGGCACATTTAAATCGTAGTCATTTACACTTAAACAGAAAAGGAACATCTATCTTAGCAAAAAATTTTAAAGAATTTATTTCAAACTGACTATTTAAATTAGATGTAACACAAAATAGTATTGACTATCCATTTGGAAGAGAGAATGTAACTAAAAAACATTGTAACCATCTGGAAAAAGTAAAGAAAACGTATGCACAGAATGTACTTACTTCATATCTTAATATCAATTCAATTAGAAACAAACTGGACTTGTTAAAAGAATATATTCTACCATATACAGATATAATTTGCATTGCAGAAAGCAAACTTGATGAAACGTTTGGCAATGAACAACTTTTTGTGGAAAAAGTTAAATGACCGATTCGTTTTGACGTTTCAAAAAAATCAGGTGGTCTGATACTATACTTACGTCATTTTCTGACTACTAAAGAACTGAAATGTCCGGCTGTTGCTAAAGATATACAGTATATCACAATTGAAGTAAACCTGAGAAGGAGAAAATGGCTAATTATGTTTGTCTATAGAAACCGGAACCAAAGTATCAGGTACTTCCTAGACTCACTTACCTTAATAATTGACTTTTTTTTCTGGCAAGTTCGAAAATATTCTTATACAGGGTGACTTCAATGATACCGCAAACTGTCCTCTTATCCCAAATTTTAAAGCGGAACACTCTTTTGCCAGTATTTTAACTTCACCAACATGCTTCAAATGGGATGATGGTAGATGCATTGATTTAACTCTGACAAATCGCCCTAAATTTTAAAAAAAACTAAGTCTTTTGAAACAGGAATAAGCGACCACCATCATCTTATTTATACATTATTCAGATCTACTTTTGTCAAATTGCCTCCACGTGAAATCATTTATAGAAGTTACAAAAGTTTTTCTATTGAAGCATTTAAGCAAGATCTACACCGTAATCTAAGAAATTTTTGTAGTGCGGAATTTTCCTCTTTCCACTTCATACTAGAGGTCACAACTGACCGCCATGCTCCAATCAAAAAACGTAAAGTAAGGGGCAATCAAAAACCACATATGACTAAGGAGTTGCAAAAAGCAATCATGAGAAGATCGTACTATAAAAATAAATACAACATAAGTAGAAATAAATTAGATTTAGAACTTTATAAAAAGCAGAGGAATCAAACAGTTAAATTGAATAAAAAAGCCAAGCAATACTACTTTAGTTCATGCTCTAGAGATTCCAAAGAATTTTGGAAGAAAAGTAAACCTTTTTTCAACCACAAAACCCCACAATGCGAAAAAATAAATCTAGTTGGTCAAAACGATGATCTTATTTGTAATGACAAATTGATAGCAAAACAGTTAAATGAATATTTTATAAGTATAGGAAAAAATAATTTTATAAATGATAATAATGCGTGTATTGATGACGTAGATGCCATCATAAAAACATATTCTGATCATCCTAGTATTGTAAAAATAAAATCTCCTTATGAGGGTTTTGATTTCTCCTTTCCTCATATATTCCCTGAAGAAGTATATGACGTTATGGTGGGGTTGAATACTCGCAAAAGCATTGGTGGTCCATTTCCTACCAAAGTTATTAAAGCTATCTGTGATATGATATGCTATCCCCTCACTGATTGAGTAATTTGTGAGGGCGTTTTCCCTAGTTAAAAAAAGCAGTAATCACACCAGTCTTCAAAAAGGGAGACAAAACTTTGATGGAAAATTATCGGCCAATTAGTATTTTACCTTTATTTTCTAAAATTTACGAAAAGACTTTATCTGTACATATATCAAATTATTTAAAAAATATTTTTTCACCGTTTCTGTGTGGCGTTAGACCAAACTATAATACCCAACATGCACTCCTTCGTTTTATAGCAAATTGGAAACAATGTCTCGATAAAGGAGGAGTCGTTGGTACTTACTAATGGAACACCTTGATTCAGTTTTTCGTATTTTTGCTCGATTACCCAGATAAGTTGGGATATTTGGGCAATCGCTATAGATACAAATATGTTGAAAATCTGACGTGAGTCGGCACCACAAAGTGAAAACATTGCATTGCATATCCAAAAGAACGCGAATTTTAGGGCCAAATATCTCCGTAACTAAATGACCATAACTGAAGTAATTGGGTACGAGGCACGTGGCAAAACTTCGTGGAACTCTGGAACTGTGACGTCACATAATGACGTCAGCAAAATATTTGAACAACGATATTTCTGTAATGGTTCATCGTAAACATGTGATTCCATGGACATTTTTGATCAGTTTTTCAGGTTCCATAACATGGTACCGCTCTCAGTTCCTTATTCCATAATTGTAATCTTCATGAGTAATAAAATGGAGAAGGACTTACAATAAAAATCGAGTTTATAGGACTGTTTATGTTCACACATTGTCGATAATCAAGGAAATTAGAAGAAACGTTACTTGCATATCAATCTGCTACTTTCATTATTACATAATAATTACTACTTAATGTTTTGAAGATGTCTGATGGAGGTTTACAGCGAATTTTAACGAGTTATGTAGTAATTTCCTTAGAATTTCCTTAGTAATAAACTTAGAAAGATGCAGGAAAAACGCCGGAAGATGTTCAGGAAGAAGAAGATCATGTGTTTTTAACTGTGCTGTGGAGTTTTAAAACTGTAAAAAAAAAAAAAAAATCAAAATTGTGTTTGTAAAAATTTCAAAAAACTAAGACGTCCTTTATTTAAATAGATCGATAAATATTGTCCTTCTCTTATTATACGTCCATGGTAATCAGCACTGCTATGTTTATCTAAAACTCTAGCTTCCCAACATAGTGGCCTTTAGCGCGTAACGCTTATATATTGATTGATACGCATTTGAGAATCCTAATATAAGACTAACATTCATCAAAATTTTTTCACAAATCATTAGTAATGCCTTGCACTTAACAACAACGTTTTCACCGCAAACTAGTGATGCTATCATAAAGTTAGCTAAACTGTATGTACAGCTGAAATATTTAAGAAATTTTCTTAGGAAGGAAGGTCTCACTAACAATGGACCGCCCATGTATTTTCAATACCACTGGAGAGAATCGGGTAAAAGGGACTTATATTTTTGTAAATAAATAATATTTTCCACAATTTTATGCATTTCAAGGAATTTCCTAAGTAAAATTTACCAAAATGCTAGAGGGTCTCTCAATCTCCAGAGGAGAAGGTGGAAGTGTTCCATGGCTATACTTCCACCTTTTTCTCTGCAATGGAGAGACCCTCTATGCGAAAAGTAATATCAATCAAATTACATAAAATACGATACTATCAACTAAAGTCGAACGCTTGTGGTTGTATACGCTTGTTTATCTTGTTATGTTTAATCATTTTCAATGTCAACATACAATCAACATTAAAATGTGTATAAGAACGGCACGTTTACACTTCTCATTTGCTATAAAACGATACAGCACAGAGTATAGAATACATAAATAACCCATAAATTGATCTAAAAGATTTATTACATTTTCCCGTTTTATGATACATTTGAAGGGCGTGAAAATAAATATTAGAACATCAAAAGTTACTCAATATCACTTCAAATTGAAATGGGCCGGGGATCAAACAAATGTACTTTAACCTGGAGTTTTTCTGCAATCTCTTTCTTTTTTGTTTAACACAACGAAGCATCATGTAACTATAACCTCGTTATCACAGGCCACAACAACAGAGTTTCCACGGCGAACTAGTGATGTTATTATACAGTTAACTAAGTAGTATGTATAGCTGAAATTTTAAAGAAATTTTCTTAGGAAGGAGGTCTCTCAAATAAGAGAGCACCCATGTAATTACAACACCTCTGGAGGAACTCGGGTGAAAAGTGACTTATATTTTTGTAAGTTACTAACATTTTCCACAACTTAATGAATTTCAAGGAATTTGCTAAGTAAAATTTATCAAAATGCCAGAGTGTCTCTCAATCTCCAGAGGAGAAGGTGGAAGTGCTCCATGGCTACACTTCCACCTATTTCTCTGCAATGGAGAGACCCACTATGCGAAAAGGTAAGACCAATCAAATTACATAAAATACGATACTATCAACTAAAGTCGAACGCTTGTGGTTGTATACGCTTGTTTATCTTGTTATGTTTGATCATTTTCAATGTCAACATACAATCAACATTAAAATGTGTATAAAAACGGCACGTTTACACATCTCTTTTGCTATAAAATGATACAACACAGAGTATAGAATACATAAATAACCCATAAATTGATCTAAAAGATTTATTATATTTTCCCGTTCTATGATACATTTGAAGACCGTGAAAATAAATATTAGAATATCAAAAGTTACTCAATCTCACTTCAAATTGAAACGGGCCGGGGATCAAACAAATGTACTTTATGTAACCCGACCTGGTGTTTTTCTGGCAATCTTGTTCTTTTTGTTTAAAAGAATGAAGCATCATGTAACTATAACCTAGTTATCACAGGCCATAGCAACAACGTTTTCCCCGCAAACTACTGATGCTATCATACAGTTAGCTAAACTGTATGTATAGCTGAAATATTCACGAAATTTTCTTAGGAAGGAGGTCTCTCTAATAAGCAAGCGCCCATGTATTTTCAATACCACTGCAGGAAATCGGGCAAAAGTGACTTATATTTTTATAAATAAATATTATTTTCCGCAACTTAATGTATTTCAAGGAATTTGCTAAGTAAAATTTACCGAAATGCCAGAGGGTCTCTCAATCTCCAGAGTAGAAGGTGGAAGTGTTCCATGGCTATACTTCCACATATTTCTCTGCAATGGAGAGACCCACTATGCGAAATGTAAGACCAATCAAATTACATAAAATACGATACTATCAACTAAAGTCGAACGCTTGTGGTTGTATACGCTTGTTTATCTTGTTATGTTTGATCATTTTCAATGTCAACATACAATCAACATTAAAATGAGTATAAGATCAGCACGTTTACACATCTCTTTTGCTATAAAATGATACAACAGAGAGTATAGAATACATAAATAACCCATAAATTGATTAAAAAGATTTATTATATTTTCCCGTTCTATGATACATTTGAAGGCCGTGAAAATAAATATTAGAACATCAAAAGTTACTCAATCTCACTTCAAATTGAAATGGGCCGGGGATCAAACAAATGTACATTATGTAACCCAACCTGGAATTTTTCTGCAATCTCGTTCTTTTTTGTTTAAAAGAACGAAGCATCATGTAACTATAACCTCGTTATCACAGGCCACAACAACAGAGTTTCCACGGCGAACTAATGATGTTATTATACAGTTAACTAAGTAGTATGTATTGCTGAAATTTTAAAGAAATTTTCTTAGGAAGGAGGTCTCTCAAATAAGAGAGCACCCATGTAATTACAACACCTCTGGAGGAACTCGGGGGAAAAGTGACTTATATTTTTGTAAGTTACTAACATTTTCCACAGCTTAATGAATTTCAAGGAATTTGCTAAGTAAAATTTATCAAAATGCCAGAGGGTCTCTCAATCTCCAGAGGAGAAGGTGGAAGTGCTCCATGGCCACACTTCCACCTATTTCTCTGCAATGGAGAGACCCACTATGCGAAATGTAAGACCAATCAAATTACATAAAATACGATACTATCAACTAAAGTCGAACGCTTGTGGTTGTATACGCTTGTTTATCTTGTTATGTTTGATCATTTTCAATGTCAACATACAATCAACATTAAAATGTGTATAAAAACGGCACGTTTACACATCTCTTTTGCTATAAAATGATACAACACAGAGTATAGAATACATAAATAACCCATAAATTGATCTAAAAGATTTATTATATTTTCCCGTTCTATGATACATTTGAAGGCCGTGAAAATAAATATTAGAACATCAAAAGTTACTCAATCTCACTTCAATTTGAAATGGGCCGGGGATCAAACAAATGTACTTTATGTAACCCAACCTGGAATGTTTCTGCAATCTCGTTCTTTTTTGTTTAAAAGAACGAAGCATCATGTAACTATAACCTCGTTATCACAGGCCACAACAACAGAATTTTCAGGGTGAATTAGGGATGCTATTATACAGGTAACTAAACTGTATGTATAGCTGAAATATTCACGAAATTTTCTTAGGAAGGAGGTCTCTCAAATAAGCGATCACCCATGTAATTTCAACACCTCTGGAGGAACTCGGGTAAAAGTGACTTATACTTTTGTAAGTTACTAACATTTTCCACAACTTAATGAATTTCAAGGAATTTGCTAAGTAAAATTTACCAAAATGTCAGAGGGTCTCTCAATCTCCAGAGGAGAAGGTGGAAGTGCTCCATGGCTACACTTCCACCTATTTCTCTGAAATGGAGAGACCCACTATGCAAAAGGTAAGACCAATCAAATTACATAAAATACGATACTATCAACTAAAGTCGAACGCTTGTGGTTGTATACGCTTGTTTATCTTGTTATGTTTGATCATTTTCAATGTCAACATACAATCAACATTAAAATGTGTATAAAAACGGCACGTTTACACATCTCTTTTGCTATAAAATGGTACAACACAGAGTATAGAATACATAAATAACCCATAAATTGATCTAAAAGATTTATTATATTTTCCCGTTCTATGATACATTTGAAGACCGTGAAAATAAATATTAGAATATCAAAAGTTACTCAATCTCACTTCAAATTGAAACGGGCCGGGGATCAAACAAATGTACTTTATGTAACCCGACCTGGTGTTTTTCTGGAATTTTGTTCCTTTTTGTTTAAAAGAATGAAGCATCATGTAACTATAACCTAGTTATCACAGGCCATAGCAACAACGTTTTCACCGCAAACTACTGATGCTATCATACAGTTAGCTAAACTGTATGTATAGCTGAAATATTCACGAAATTTTCTTAGGAAGGAGGTCTCTCTAATAAGCAAGCGCCCATGTATTTTCAATACCACTGCAGGAAATCGGGCAAAAGTGACTTATATTTTTATAAATAAATATTATTTTCCGCAACTTAATGCATTTCAAGGAATTTGCTAAGTAAAATTTACCGAAATGCCAGAGGGTCTCTCAATCTCCAGAGTAGAAGGTGAAAGTGTTCCATGGCTATACTTCCACATATTTCTCTGCAATGGAGAGACCCACTATGCGAAATGTAAGACCAATCAAATTACATAAAATACGATACTATCAACTAAAGTCGAACGCTTGTGGTTGTATACGCTTGTTTATCTTGTTATGTTTGATCATTTTCAATGTCAACATACAATCAACATTAAAATGAGTATAAGATCGGCACGTTTACACATCTCTTTTGCTATAAAATGATACAACAGAGAGTATAGAATACATAAATAACCCATAAATTGATTAAAAAGATTTATTATATTTTCCCGTTCTATGATACATTTGAAGGCCGTGAAAATAAATATTAGAACATCAAAAGTTACTCAATCTCACTTCAAATTGAAATGGGCCGGGGATCAAACAAATGTACATTATGTAACCCAACCTGGAATTTTTCTGCAATCTCGTTCTTTTTTGTTTAAAAGAACGAAGCATCATGTAACTATAACCTCGTTATCACAGGCCACAACAACAGAGTTTCCACGGCGAACTAATGATGTTATTATACAGTTAACTAAGTAGTATGTATTGCTGAAATTTTAAAGAAATTTTCTTAGGAAGGAGGTCTCTCAAATAAGAGAGCACCCATGTAATTACAACACCTCTGGAGGAACTCGGGGGAAAAGTGACTTATATTTTTGTAAGTTACTAACATTTTCCACAGCTTAATGAATTTCAAGGAATTTGCTAAGTAAAATTTATCAAAATGCCAGAGGGTCTCTCAATCTCCAGAGGAGAAGGTGGAAGTGCTCCATGGCTACACTTCCACCTATTTCTCTGCAATGGAGAGACCCACTATGCGAAATGTAAGACCAATCAAATTACATAAAATACGATACTATCAACTAAAGTCGAACGCTTGTGGTTGTATACGCTTGTTTATCTTGTTATGTTTGATCATTTTCAATGTCAACATACAATCAACATTAAAATGTGTATAAAAACGGCACGTTTACACATCTCTTTTGCTATAAAATGATACAACACAGAGTATAGAATACATAAATAACCCATAAATTGATCTAAAAGATTTATTATATTTTCCCGTTCTATGATACATTTGAAGGCCGTGAAAATAAATATTAGAACATCAAAAGTTACTCAATCTCACTTCAATTTGAAATGGGCCGGGGATCAAACAAATGTACTTTATGTAACCCAACCTGGAATGTTTCTGCAATCTCGTTCTTTTTTGTTTAAAAGAACGAAGCATCATGTAACTATAACCTTGTTATCACAGGCCACAACAACAGAATTTTCAGGGTGAACTAGGGATGCTATTATACAGTTAACTAAACTGTATGTATAGCTGAAATATTCACGAAATTTTCTTAGGAAGGAGGTCTCTCAAATAAGCGAGCACCCGTGTAATTTACACACCTCTGGAGGAACTCGGGTAAAAGTGACTTATATTTTTGTAAGTTACTAACATTTTCCACAACTTACTGCAATTCAAGGAATTTGCTAAGTAAAATTTACCAAAATGCCAGAGCCATGGAACACTTCCACCTTTTCCTCTGGAGATTCAGAGACCCTCTATGCGAAAAGTAATATCAATCAAATTACATAAGTTACGATACTATCAACTACAGTCAAACGCTTGTGATTGTATACGCTTGTTTATCTTTTTATGTTTGATCATTTTTAATGTCAACATACAATCAACATTAAAATGAGTATAAGAACGGCACGTTTACACTTCTCTTTTGCTATAAAACGATACAACACAGAGTATAGAATACGTAAATAACCCATAAATTGATCTAAAAGATTTATAACATTTTTCAATACGAGAGATTCATCTATGACGTCAAGCACGATAAAGGGTTGACTGTTTGTATAGGTCCATTCAATATGAAGTCTACTCCAGTCTTGTCCCTGAGGGTGTTTCTGGTCCAGTAAATTCAGCGTTTCATCGCTTAGTGGGAGTATTCCAGTTGCCATGCTATTTGTAAGCAATTTCCCTGGGACGTTATCATTTCCTTTCTGCATGTGATCTCTTAATTTCTTTGAAATGCTGCCGATATCTCTTTTCATTACCAGGTTAGGTGAGCGACGTCGAACAACCTCTGCTTCATCTTTGTATTATTTTTTCATTATTATTTAAGGAATATTTATAACTGGATAAAAACACTTCAACTTACAAAAAGATGTTATAAATGTGCGTACAGTAAAAATTGGCAAAATTAAAAATATAAAAATATATAGAAATAAAATAAGACAAGAAAAAAGAAGAAAGAAAAAGCATACGTGATAATTAAACATTAGGATGAGAAAGCAATGGGGGAGCTAGAGAGTGAAAAATCAAAAAATTACTTATAATACATATCTACAAATTTTACAAATTTGGTTCCAATTAAAATTCTACCTTGTGGGAGCGTGTTAAAGATTTTCGCTCCCGTGAAATAAAAACCTTTTCGAATTGTTTCTCGTGTTCTTATATTGTGTGAAGATATTTTGAAATAGTTTGTGAGAGTATCGATCACCTCTTCTTCAAGACAAGACTTGACAAAGATACATGCATGTTTTTTGTTTATATTGGTGACTTATCGAATATCCTTGTAATGTACAATTTGCTCTGCTCTCCTGTGACAAGACGCAAGTTTTTTTTTCCTGTGTGGTCGTTAGATGAAGGAGATGCAGGCCGCAATACGTGAAAGTTGGTAAAACCATCATAGATCTTGAAATCCCCTAAATGATTTTTGAGGTACCAAACAGATAAGTTATTCTCTCCTCCAGATTCAAAATAAGTTCGTTATCTTTCAACCAGTTGCAGATGGATGATAGATCCTCTGTCAGCAACCTGGCGACTTCATTTCTAACCAATTCAACCAACTTTGTATCCAGCGAGGTACAACTCTTAACCAGAGCATTGATTTTCTGTTTGATTTCAGATATTTCACTGTCTAAAAGTTGTTTGATAATGATAATTAATGGTGGATGACTTTTGACCATGTTTTTTCATGTGATCTCTCACCAACCGTTGGCTTTTCATTGAATCTACTCTCATGTTTACATCTATAACTTGGACATTAGTTGAAAAACCTCTCTCAATATCAGCTTGTCCATTACTAATGGTGAAGATGATCATTGCAACTTGTGAGAGCTCTGGGAACTTTGAAATTTCAAAGGATTGAAAAAACAATTCATCTAAACGATCGACATCATCCAAAACCATTAAACTGCTTTTTTGATCAATAAAATCACCGTACTGGTCAATTTACAACTTTAACTATTTCTAGCCATATCTCTAGTAGTCTATCAGCAACAGGCCTATCTTCAATCCATCGTGTACTGCAAGATGCCAAGGGGAATTTATCTGACTTGGTGATGGTGATGTAATCTGCTCTACGTGCAGGGCTATCATGCAGTATCTGATATCATCCTTTCAGCAACTTTTTCATTTCCCAGTCGGTGCTTTCGAAACCAGACTTAAATGCACCATGGACGATGTGGAGATTGCAGCTGCCGATATTTATCATTTGGGGAAGTTCTTCCCTCTCACGATGCTCTTCAAGGTTTTCGTAAAAGTTATGATTAATAGAAGGTCCATCCATTGACACATGTATGATTTTTGATGGGTTAATAGATTCAACAGAATCATTGATATGTTGCAATAAATCATTTGTAGCAAAATGTCCAAGAAATGTAGAGTCCCAGTAGCGAACTTGTACCTTGCTATTATTGGCATCCCAAAATCTAACCATTAAATCCATTTGACAAGATTGAGTAATTTGGTTAAGGCTTTCATCAAATCCAACAGACAGATATTTTGCTTTGCTAATATCTTCAATTAAGAAATCTTTAAAATACGGAGCTAGGCCCCAGTTCACAATATATTTCAATTTATTAGGGCCCATTTGATATTGCTTAGCAATGTTGCATCTGGGAACATTGCCTGAAAAGTTGCATTCATATCACTGGAAGAATTATTTGAATAGCCACTCATTACAGATTTTAAAGCCCGAACTATCTCAGCTTTGAGACTGCTACTGTCCAAAACGGAAGAAGTTAAAGTTTGTTGCATCGAGACTTTTGTTGGAGGTACATGAGGTTCACAAGAAGGACCTTGATAGAATGGCTGAGTAACATTAGTGATAATTTGATAGAGTGGCTGAGTAACATTAGTGATAATTTGATAGAGTGGCTGAGTAACATTAGTGATAATTTGATAGAATGGCTGAGTAACATTAGTGATAATTTGATAGAATGGCTGAGTAACATTAGTGATAATTTGATAGAGTGGCTGAGTAACATTAGTGATAATTTGATAGAGTCGCTGAGTAACATTAGTGATAATTTGATAAAATGGCTGAGTAACATTAGTGATAATTTGATAGAGTGGCTGAGTAACATTAGTGATAATTTGATAGAGTGGCTGAGTAAGATTAGTGATAATTTGATAGAGTGGCTGAGTAACATTAGTGATAATTTGATAGAGTGGCTGAGTAAGATTAGTGATAATTTGATAGAGTGGCTGAGTAACATTAGTGATAATTTGATAGAGTGGCTGAGTAACATTAGTGATAATTTGATAGAGTGGCTGAGTAACATTAGTGATAATTTGATAGAATGGCTGAGTAAGATTAGTGATAATTTGATAGAATGGCTGAGTAACATTAGTGATAATTTGATAGAATGGCTGAGTAACATTAGTGATAATTTGATAGAGTGGCTGAGTAACATTAGTGATAATTTGATAGAGTGGCTGAGTAACATTAGTGATAATTTGATAGAGTGGCTGAGTAACATTAGTGATAATTTGATAGAATGGCTGAGTAACATTAGTGATAATTTGATAGAGTGGCTGAGTAACATTAGTGATAATTTGATAGAATGGCTGAGTAACATTAGTGATAATTTGGTAGAGTGGCTGAGTAACATTAGTGATAATTTGATAGAATGGCTGAGTAACATTAGTGATAATTTGGTAGAATGGCTGAGTAACATTAGTGATAATTTGATAGAGTGGCTGAGTAACATTAGTGATAATTTGGTAGAGTGGCTGAGTAACATTAGTGATAATTTGGTTATTGGTCTGCTGAGATTCAGATGTTAATTGAAAAAATTCTGTACACTTTCTTTCTCTGTAATCCTTTTCAAGTGGTTTTCACTTTTTGCGTGAGATGTAAGGGCTTTGACTCCAATATTTGAAAGTGAGAAGTGTTTTTTACATAATTTGCCATAGGCTTTTTCTGAATCGGCAGACTTCGCTACCCAAACAGAAAATTGCAAGTCTGTCAGCCATATGTCTGAAAAATACTTTATTGTCAGAAATTTTCGCGGGAAGAAATTTTCGTGGTTTTTGGCGTTTTTTTCCATAAAAAACGCGAAAATTTCTCCCGTGAAATATATTTTTTACCCTCGACCGCGAAAATAAATCCCCGCAAAAAATCCCCCCGATTTTTTATTTTTTATTTTTTTTTAATTCTTTGCTACACATTTAGTAACTCAATATTTTTGCCATTTGGAATGTCTATCGAATAAGCAACCTCTCGCTTCTTAAAGGGTGTCAATAAATATTTTGGTTCACCGAAAAGCACCGCTTTTTTCTTAAAATAATATTTCTTTGTAGCAAAAATAACACCGCTTGTAAACAAAATTAACACCGATCAAATAACTTTAATTAGCAAAAATGGTTTCGCTTAATTTTATTAACACTTAAACACAACGGGCATTACATATCAATTAAGGCCGTTTTCCACTTCTGGAAAATTTTCCGCGGAAAGAAACGGCACAGACGAATGCTTAGAGAAAGAACGTGATTGGTTATTTCGCTAATTGTTCTTTTGTTCTTTTCCGTTCCTCTCCGCGGAACGATCAGAAAAAGTTGAAACAAGTTCAACTTTTCCCAAAAAGAAAGGAAAGAAATAAACCAATCAGATTTTAGTATTATAATTTCGTTGTCACACTTGTACCTGCCAATATGACGAATTTATATCAACCAATCGATCTGACTGTAAATGGCTATGCTAAGAAATTTTCAAAAAAGAAATACGAGTGGTAGTCTAACCAAATCATACAACAGCTCGATGAAGGAAAGGAGTTAAATGAGATCGAAGTGAAACTTAAAATTAATACATTCACAATGGTTGACCGATCTTTATAATTTAATGACTAATGAAGAAGGGAAAAAGATATTTTAAAAGGGTGGGAATTAGCATGAATTATCGAGGCTATTCAGAAAGGTTTGAGTAACATTGAATTGGATCCGTTCGATGATATCGATCCAATGACCAATCTCGATACCGCGCAACCTAATTTAGAGGCGTTATCCGATAACAGTGCGGAAGAATTAGACATGCTAGGCGTGAAAACAAACAACGAAGAGGACAACGATAGTGATAAAGAGCACGAAATAGACCGTAACGCATTCAATGTTTTTAATGATAACTTTATTTGCGAGACAGACAATATGTAATGTGTTACTAGCTATATCTTTTGTTCGATTATTTCTTTACCTTGTGTTATATGTACATAGCCATCTTAGCTTAAATTTTAAGTGCTTTTGTTGTGAGACATAATTAGCTATGTCTTATTAAAATGACTTTCCGGGCATTTTAGAAAAAGAAAAAAAAAAAGGGAGAGGGAACATCGGAATGGGTGACTTAGAACACGTAATGATAATGTGGGGTGTGTGAGGGGGGTTAAACAAAATTAAAATTGTAATATGCTAATGTGGGAATCAGGTTTTGACATAACCTCAAGGAAATAAAAACAGCTATAGTTATTCAATAAAAGTTCTATTCTTTCACATACACACAGAGTAAATGTGTCAGTATTTTCAAGCCAGTTGGTCTGGAATAGACACAAAACGGCCTCTATAAGAAATAAATTGCATTCTTTGACACAAGAAGTAACTTTATCAAGATAAAAGAAAATTACATAAATTTTTAAAATAAATGTTGTGAAGATATCACGGTGCATATACAGACTTCACGAAAATGTTTCCAGAAATTGATAAAAACATAACATGCAATGCTCTTCACAACATCATAGCAAAATAACTAAGCATTAGAAGAAAGTTCCGGTAAGATGGAAACATCAACCAGACTCATAGTTGACACGCCACGCCCACAGACATCAACGGACAAATTATAAAATCAATCAGTCCGGTATTACAGGTCAATCGCCTTTGCATAGGTTGACCATTTTTTTGCTTTGTTTATTAACTAGGGTCAGGTTTGATCGGCCGGACTGCACTCACAGACACGGGAAACATAGTGTGATAATTTTGAACAGGAATAGGTACAGCGCGAATAGTGCGACCTAAAATAAAAACAAAAATGAAAAATCGAAATCTCATTTACGTTTCATTTGGAACGAATTCTTCAGAAACCACACGAGTAGGGAAAGTGTCCTCCCTGATAACACACACCATAAAGGAGCTGAGAGAAAGAGTCAAGTAAAACGAATGTCCTCCAGAGAGTAGCAGAGGCCTGCAGTATAGAGTTATTAGCGAATTTAAGAAACTAAGACGGCAACAGGTACGACAATGTGAAAAAACAACAACAAAAGTTTTCTTTCCCTCATAGAATTATGTGAGAAAGAAATGCTAACTTCGACATAACAATTGGGAAAAATTACTAAATATGATTTCCACGTTCTTTAGACAGCGTGAAAATGTGTCCTGCTGACAACGAAGAAATGAGAGAAGTCGTAAATTTTATTTCTACGATATTTGCTTTAAAAGAATTTGAAAGCATTTCAGTTTTATATTCACTACATTTTAAAAACACTCGAAGTAACCTGAATTTTTATTACTCTATGGTTCAAAGAATTTGTAAAATTAGCATCCTTTTTAGACGTTGCCGCCTTTAGTTTCTGAAAGTCCCTATTATGACTGTTCCACGCCACCGGATGGATGCTAACTAAAGACTTGTTGAACTTACCTGCAAACCATCTTCCGTTAAAAGACTGTATCACCTTCCCAGCAACATCATGAGTGAGGCACTTCAGGTAAACATTACCCTGAATACAAAGAACATGATCCGTGTTATGAAAACGTTAACAAACACCATTACTTCCCATCGACCAAAATCTTCAAAAAGTCTCTGTGGAGTAGTGCTTTTTTTATTGAAACAGCAGGCGATATTGCTTAACATTCATATAGAAAACACTCCTCCTCACAGACTTTTTGAAGATTTTGCCCACTGGAATAGAGTATAGAAGACATTAAAGACAATACGCTGTTATAATAAAACCTCATCCATCATCATGAAAACGATTGTCATAAACCACTACCATTTTGTTTTGATGAGTTTTGAAGTTCTGCTTCCGTAATTATAACTGATCACTTTTAGTTGCTATGGCGAGCGTTAGTGGCACTTCATATTGGTATTTTTAACTATTTCAGGTTTAAAATAGACAGTCTTACTACATCTCTTTTAAACATAAATTGATACCTCTGGGCTAACTTTATCGACGGAGATATGCACAACCATACCAAGTTTGGTGACTTCCTCAAGAACGTCATTGCGATAATCATCTTCCCAGCCAGAGTCAGTCTCCCTTAAAAAATTATTATGAAGTACATTTAGTATCTGCAGAGTATTACGAAGAGAGCAAACAACTAATTGAGGCTTTGTGGTTTAAAACCACACGACATTTTACACACAACAAATTCCATTTGGATAACAGCAAAGTTACTACTAATTACTTACTTTCGAGGATCAAACAGATTTGACAACACCAGGCACGTACTTGAACCCATCTGTAGAAGTGGTGATGTAAGTAAGGCAGGTACAACTGGAGCTGTTGGGACTTGCATACCTGTGGAAACACAAAACGATTAAATGGAAATTTCACTGTTCTCCCATAGAATCCCCATAATGGAAATAGGTATAAGTTATGATCTATGCCAAAGGACACGGACATTCAAAAATCATGCAAAAGGTTTTCTATGATCCCTGTAAATTTGTGAGCCATAATAGCTTAATATTGTTGAAAGCAGACAACATTAAATAGACGTCCCTAGAACTTACCAGCACCATGAGTTTGAGCCAACTTCTGCATTAAAGATGCTCTTGACTGTGCGTTCATTTCAATACCACCTTTCTCAGTTTCTTCATCATCCAAGAAAGACATAGAGCCATCCATACGTTCAGCAACAGTATTAACTTTCATTGGACGTCCAGCTAATTCAAAACCGTTCATTTGTTCCATAGCCCTTTTCGCAGCAGCTGAATCACGGAAATTAACAAAACCGAATCCCTTCGAGCGATTTGTTTCAGTGTCATATTGCAATTGTACACTTTCCACCACTCCAAAAGGTTCAAAGATTGCCCGTAACATGGGCTCAGTGATGTTATAGTGCAATGAACCAACGTAAAGCTTCATCGGACCAGTTGGCTTCACTAAGGCAGCCTGTTGTGCAGCAAAACGGTTCTTTTCGGCCATAGTTGGTGAAACCATTATGGGTACGCCAAGAAGACGTTGACCAGATAATTTGATAGCCTGAATATATAATTCGAACAGATCACAACACTAAATTACCCAGTCTAACGATAAAGATAACACAGTAAATTATGCTTCACTCACCAGGGTAACAGCACTAGGATCAGTGAATTCAACATAACCTATTCCTTTAGATCTTCTGGAGTTTCTGTCAGAAATCAATCGGACATCTCTCACTTGACCAACTTTACTGAAAAAGTCTTGAATATCACGTATAGTGACATTGCGTGCCAACTGCATGATAAAGACCGTTCTTGCATCTCTTTCTTCCTGTGTTATAGTTTCATCTTCTATTTCTCTATCGCGATCAGTACGCAGTGAAATAGTAGTAACACCATCAGAGCTACGACGTATTCTGGAAATAAAATTTATAGAAATCATCAGAAAACTTTATATTGTGCATGTAATAAGCTCATTTCCTCTGAGTTGAAATCAAAGCAGAATAGAAGATCCTGCTTTTTCCTCAAAATCCCAAAACAAAGATGAGTTCTGTAGCAAAACATTACAGAAAATGAAAACTGGTCTCTAAGGTACTACAGTACAGCCGAAAGAAACTTTAGAAAAGTCTTTTGTTTATTAAACATGCTTTTTGTCTGGTGACAATATGGGACTCTAATCTAGCCTGATGCAGTTTCACTCGAAGATAGACCACCAAACTTTTGCATATTCAGTTATGTATTTGCAGTTATGGCGAAAGTAAATTGAGGTTGTTATCTTTTGTTTCAATCCAAAGGGAAAGTGTAGGTTCTAGATTGTGCTTTCTAACACACATTCGCAAACACGCATAATTCACATGTTTATTTTATTAATTGGCTGAATAAACGGTTGACTATTCTCTTGGTTACACAATATTATTAAAGATATGTCAAAAGGTCGTTATTTTTTCATTTCATTTAATTCCTTCTGCTTAAGTTAATATATTATGGTAATGCGCGTGAAATAAATAAAATCTGTAAAAGTTGAGAAAAACGAGAACGTCAACGTTGGTAAATTGATTCAACGAGTATACAAGGATTTTGAATTAGTTTACGTTTGAGATGTTTACGTTTGTATTTCTCATGGCTGAAAGAATAGAGCACGGAGAACTTTATTTTTTTTGTAAATTTTAGGAAGGACAGACATTGCCATACCCGATTTTGTTGTTCAAAATTCCATCAGGAACATTCCGTTCTTTAGAAGAGAAATAAAATCGGCAATATTCAACGCCAGGCAATGTCTGCCCTTAATTAGCCTTCCACAGCAATTAACTAGTGTTACCCATATCACAATGCCACCAAGTAGAGTGGCAGAGTGCTCGCCTCCAGTGCGGGAGGTCAGGGTTCAAATCCTGGCAGAGTAAGCCAGCGACTATTACAGTGTGAATCGATCCACGAGAATGAAAACAATGTAGTTCACAAGACCCATAACCGCTCAGTTTTCTTTTTTTGTTCAGTTCAAACAAATCGTGTTGAACACTTAAGATTTTAATAATGGCTACAGGAAAATCCTTTGCACTTTCATGTAAAAATTAATTCCTTTGTAAACATGCAGTTTCTAGCAGGCTGTACTGTAGACTTGCTGCTGACATTCAAAACTCAGTACATACACTTCATGAGCCCTGTCTGGGGAATGGGGTTTTCGTTGTTTAGGACTTCGTCGTCGGAGAGGTGAACTTCTACGTCTTGGGCTTCTACTGCGTCTATAAATTATAAAAGTAAGCATTAGTTTATGAAAGTAACAACATTCTCAAGTAAAACTAAAGAGAAATGTAATTTAACAAACCTTCTTTCCCTGGGTGGAGTGTTGCTGCGACTCCGTCTATGAAAATAGTAATACATAAAAAAAATTTAGATACCAATTTCTACAGATAACTTTCCACAAATAGAATTGAAGTTTTAAGGAAAAGACAAGAAATAAATCTAAAACAGACATAAGGACCAACCTGCTTCTCCTTCTATCCTTTGATCGACTTCTATGAAAATAAATTCCAGAAACATTACATGGTAATGTATATTTTTTTAAACAAAGTTTGCTATTCAAATACCTTTGAAAATGGGATTTTTTTATTACATTTCGATACACAAAAATATTTGTCAAAATGGAGCACAAAAGAAAGTTATACTTTAAGTCATTATAAAGAATATCATCAAATTAAAAATGTTAGAAATAAAATCCTTTCCACCAGCACTAGAATAACTGGAGCAAAAAATATCAGCTAGGATTTTTAAGAAGGCACTATAAAGAAGATAAAAAAGAAAATAAGTCAGTTCGAGAGACACTTTAGAAATATATATATAATAACAAACCTGCTTCTTTTCTTATCTTTAGATCTTGATCGACTTCTAAAACAAATGAGTGCACTAATTAATTGGAATACTTTAATTCAAAATAAAATACTCAGACAGAAACAACTGATGTTGACAACTTACCTACGTCTTTCTTTAGACCCACTTCTTCTGAAACTAAAAAAACAACAACAGTGATATGTAATCAAGATGATATTTGTGTGGATGGGGACTCAATACTTAAATCTACATAAGGGGGACACTGGTACAGTATGGGCATCCAAACCAAATTTTGGTAAAAAAAAAATACTATGAATTCTTGCAATGTTTGTCAGATTTAGGACACCGCATATAACAGACAATTCCCAATGCAGTCCAATGTCAGATTTTCCCAATACACCCAAGCAATCATTTTTTATCAAAGCAAAACAGACTGATTATTAACCATAACGATTATTTGATGATCCTTCCGTTGAGTGCTTCAAATTCTTTTCCAAGTTAAAGTTTAAGAAATCAACATTCTCAAGTCTCCTTCAAGTAACAATATAATGGCGAGACGAGTAAGAGTTCGCAAAATGTAACAGAGTTATCTGAATCTTCATAATATGAAACTAGAGCTCAGGTGGACACAAGGCTTTCTGCAAATGAGGTTATTGTAACCAAACTACAATAGAAAAGCTTCCTTATAATTTTCTGCTCTTAGTGTTCTCTAGGTATATTGCACAACACCATAATTAACTTAAATCTAGAGATTTAATAAGTATTTTACAGAGAATCTGGATCCTTTCTCTGGATTTCTCTATGTTGACAATTTCATAGGTTTCCTCAATAAATTATCTCTGAAAGCGAAACCATATTTCCTTCAATAAGCACTCCGGACACTTATTTAAAAATCAGACTTCATGGGGTGGTTATTTGAGGGAGAGATTATTCAAGCAAATACGGCAGTATTAATATATTGCATCAATAGCTGGTTCAAGTGGTTCGAATCTGATGGCAGATTATTTTTCGAATTTTGCATTTTTAAATGCATGCACTAAATCTGACTCTAATCAAATCATGTTTAGTGTAACTTAAATTACTTCCTTGTAATATTCTCTACGGATTTAAACCACAATGTTCTCAAAAAGAAAGTCAACACCTCAAGCCACTCGGCCATTCAGGATTCCTGATTTTCTGTATCTTACAAATCATAAATAAAAAAAGATGAATTGAAAGACGCACAACTACACATCTTTAAATAATACATGAAAACAGATATTTATTTTAGCATTTTCTGACATTTCCTTAAATTTTACTTTATATATATACTTTTTGATAATATTGAAACAAAAAAGATATAAAGGAGGTAGGAGGTATCATTTTGTCTTGGAAATCTAAACTGAAATAGCAGAAAAACAGGATGAAAATATTTGCCAAGTGGAAATTTTGAGATGACTTAACCATGTTTTTGTTTCTTATAGAAATTTATAAATCATCAAATTGTAGATGATTATTGTTACTTATTACTTGTGAACGAATCTATGAATATATTGTCTAATATACTCTTGTCTCACAGTCACAAATCAAATGGCAATATACACAATGACTTGCATGTTCCCCATATTGAAAATAAAGTAAACAGTACAATTGCATGGTAGACGACATAGCAGAAATATGTGATTGTGTAAACATAGAATTATTTTTTCCTGCGTGCAATATTTTATTTATGGAACAAAAGAAAACGTTCTATTGAAAAAGATTCTTTTGATCAATTTTTTTAGTAAAATTTTTTCATTAAAAATGGCTACAAGTTGGTTACATTTTGTCTGTCAGTAAAGAAAATCATAGGGAGAAAAATCAGTTTTTGTAAGGGTACCGATCTTAATAACTTGAGTGAAAGTCTACCTCATGCATAGAAAGTGGCTCTGGGGGAAGGATTAGTAACTTTTTTCAACATGAAAATTCCACAAATCACTTTTCAAAAGTTAAATGAAACGCTGTAAAGATGTTTTTAAGTTTTATAGAAAGTGCTTAAATTTCAGGCAAGTGAAAATTCAACTAGGCAAGCAAAATTCGTAAACACTTCGAAATTCTGATGTTCCACCACTGTATACTACCATGGTTTCACGCAAAAGCATGGAAAGAAAAAAGTTTTTTCAATGGTTGTCGTTTTTAATGTAGAGATGTGTGCCCATACCATCAAGAGCTGTTTTTGTTTGTGAAAGACGAATAATTCATTAACATTAACTTGTTATACACCACTACAGGCAATATTGTGTCCTTAATTATGTGCTCAAAAATCAAGAAATTGATTTTAAGTGTTTTAGAGCATCTAGATTTAAAAATTTTCTTTGTTGCTCAACCATGGTGGTCGACATTTTTGGTTTCAATTCAGTAACAACAATAACGCTGTATTTTTTTTACTTCTGGCGAACACCCTGTCTTGCTGTTCGGCATCATGTTAAGAATTGTGAAATATTAACCTTATTGGCATTAAGTAAATTTCAGTATCAGTATGTGGGCATATAAAAATGTTTTTTAAATCACCCTTGCTTGATTCGACAATTTCGTTAAAAACCCACGGTTGATTACTAGTACATATCGAACCTGGTGTAGAGCTACATATAAAGCAGTGCTTTACAATATTGAAATTCTAACGAAGGATACATGTAGGTTTCCAGAAAATCTCTACCTATAACCCAACCTATAGGTTTGGGCCAAAAAACTGCTCTGTGTGTATGGTAAATTCATTTGTGAGCTAACAATGATAACATACCTTTTCCTACGCTCCTTTGACCTTGATCTAGATTGCGATCTACTTCTATTTCTAAATTTAAATTGGTAAACAATAATCAAAAACAGACAAAAAAAACCTATGGGATATCTATTTCTCAAAGACTGCCCACAAACACATGTCACAAGGATAGGTGATCTATGACATGTGTTGAATGACAGGGCCAGAGAAATAGACATTTATTTGACGCAGGAATGGAGAGACAGATGAAAGCAAGGATATTTCCAGAAGTCTTTTGATTTCAAAGAATCCATCAAGTATAGTTAACCTCTAAGAGTTTCATCCATAAATACAGCAACTACTTTATACCCTCGTCTATCAAACCTACATTTAAAAAAAACTTTGCAGACCTACAAATAAAAACAAACCGTTTAGAATTCAAGTCAAAATGTCAAGCTTTTGGTTGCAAATGATTTTTCAAATTCTGCTCTGAAAGTAGTTGATGATTGCTATCAAATGAGAAAAGTCCCCAAAGTTTTATCAGACTTTTTTTTTGATGTTGAGCCTATAGAGCCTATTGTTTCTTGTATAAATTTCTTTTTTTAAACACATAACCTTCAGTTATTTAGTGGTTTTACCTCACATAGTGAAGCTATGACTCAAACCGTATCTAAAATAAACATTGTTAGTAACATTTAGCACAACACACACACCAAAACACAACACAGGCACAAAAAACAGACAAGTTGCAAGAGGTTGCGCGGGTCATTACCAATAATATCTAGAAAGACGAAGAGAACTTCCAATTAAAATATGGAATGGAACTTTATATGGTTCAGCTTATCAAAACAAAGGCCGGTGTTAACAAAAATGAAGACGGATTGGTTCGCTTTCCAACATTGAAGTCAAAAGAAACTTAGATGAAAACGTTTTGATCTACACTCACATTTTTTCCTCACAAATGTTTGTTTAATGCAAAAGAAAATTGTGTCACTTGTTAAAGTTACAGATTTATATCATGACTTGTTTTTAACGCTGCACCCCTTTTCAAACGGGACAGAAAAATAAGAAGTAAACAAAAATTCAGTTACCTTTTCTTTTTCTTCTTTTTCAGTTCATCAGCACTTTCACTACCACTCTTTTGCCCATTTTCATTCTATTAACATAAGAGTATAATAATCAAAGAAAAAGCCAAAAAATAAATAAACATTAGGGATAACATATCAATTATTTAAAATGAATTTTAAAACAGATAACCTGTGTCATTTTTGACACCTAATTGTTATTAACCCATTCAGGCCAGGCAATTCTCCCCCTTGATTTAAGAAAGTCTAAATGAGCTTAACTTTAAAGAGGCCGAAGCCCACTTTCTTCATTTTGAGAAAATAGCAAAAAACTTTTTCGTTAATTTCAAATCCTTTTCAGAAATTTAAGTATTAAAATTAGGTTTTGTTTTTAGCTAAAGGTTAATATAATTATTTTCAGTTAAGATTAGTATCCCAATCAGTTAAGCATGGCAACCCGTATTAAGAAACAATAACAAAACGAACTTATGCCTTTTAAAAAATAATATTTTTTTTAGTATTGGACTTACACCATTGCAATGGCAAGAGATAGGACCTAAGTCCAGAATACTTTCAAAAATAATTTATAAAGTCCATGGTTTAGAAAATCTTAAGTCCATTTGCTTTTAGGACCATCAAACTGACAATATATTATGGCCTAATTCAACACTAAATAAAGCTTTGAGTTCTGGAGATGACATTGGACTTAGGCCCAAAAAGTGGACTTAGACCTTTACAAATTACATTGAATTAGCCCCTTTAAAACTTGCAACCTTTTTTTTTAAGTATGGAATTAGGCCTGAGCAATTTAAAACACTGGACTTTTTAATATTAAACATTTTATTTTCCATATTAGAGACCCTTTTTGGACTTTTCTAACTTAAAAACTTAAAAACACATAAAAAGAAAGCTAAACTCAAAAATCTAAATTCTCTTTAGAATTAGAGGGTACCTGGCCTTTTTAAATTAAAGGTGTGAATTGTAATGGACACTATCAAATGCAGGCACCTCTGCACACACTTCTGAAAAAGTGCAATTTTATCTTTCTTCGGAGATCCAAAGCTTAACTTTAAGGTAGCTCACTTGGTAAAAGGGGCTGTCATAGCCCTTGTACAATGTACTTATTATGTGTAACAGCTGTTATTATGCATTGTTCATGAACTTGTAGCAGAACTTGTGCATGTTAAGATTTTTTCAAAATGACTGGTTGAGTGCCATTTGTGTGTATACAAATGGCATGCAATATGGCACTTGAATAATATGACCAGACGGTAATCTAAATCTAATGATTTATCATAGAAGTTGTTGCAGAGCTTCAGCACATAATCAGCTAAGTGAGATGTCGGATCATCACATATCCCTACAGGTCTGATCACTTGTTGATTGTCTGATGTATTTTTGTTTTTATTGAAAATACTCTGATAGTTACATCATATTGTTGTTATTTTTAGTTGATTTCATTAATATTTATGTACAGTTTAAAAACCCAACACCCCAAAATAATTACATACCACCACTAACTAAACAAGAAATATAAACAAAAATACATACCGATTTTTTGTAAGGTGCTTCTAACAAATCATCCACATCAAAGTCATCAGCCATAATTGCTGTTCTATAATGTTGGTTCGTTTTTCCCTTGGGAGAATAATAAAAAAATGATAGGAACAAACCACATCAGGCAAACTAGGGCACAATCATACATTTCGGTAGGCAAGTAATGGGTAAACAGGGTTCATACAAGATTCTCCAAATGAAATTCTCTGACTTTTCTTTAAAATTAGATGATTTTCCCTGACAATTTTTGAAAACGAAAAACGCTGGTTGTAAAGTTATTAGTATGTTTAATCGTCAACTAATGACACTGAAATATGGCACAGATGCTAAACAAAATAACACTAAGTAATTTTTCTCAAAATTCTTAAATATGTTACAAATCTAACATATATAAATACAAAAGCAATCAACAAAAACAAATACTTCACTCATCTTTCGGTTTAGCTGTAAAGTTGATCTACAATGGTAGCACAGTGATCGGAGTTTATAAAAATAGAAAAAACCGACAATGTCAATTTTCCTTATTTGGACCAATGCATCAGTCCTTAAAATAATCTTTAACAATACAATTTTTTTAAAAAGCAATTTCTTAAGACTTGGACTCCAACTCAGGTTGGTGATCTGACAACTATTATGTAACTATTTTTTTGTCTATATATAATAAAATAATAGGGCAATATACTATTTTTTTGCACAAAAGCCAATGAACTATTTGAGGGTCATGCCTCCACCCGATTCAATATGATACAGTACAGCCTGAAATAAAGTTTACATTTATGCATAAGATAATTAGCTTTTGCGAAGAGTCACTATCTTTAGAAGTTAACAGTTTTTTGTTTATCTAACGCGATCTTATCTAATCTTAGTTCTGTCCAGCTAAACAAAGCTCAGTGATGCTAAGTAACAAACCGTTCACAGGTAGAATGGGTTGATATATGTTAAATATGTAAGGTATGATTGCCAGGCCTGGAAATTTGTTAAGTCTAGGGAAACGATTCATTGTTAATGCAGTTTGAAGCTTGCGGAAACGATAAAATGACTTTTCATTTACACTAATTAGGTTTTTCAGAAATGATGCATTAACAACGGTAACAATCATCTATAAAGGCTCAGAAACATACCAATATTTCTTAACCATCTACAAATGCCTTTGCAGTGTAATAATTTTGGCAACACTTGACTTCTTCATTATGAAGTGCTGCCATATTGGAATGGAGTTGCTATATTTTTATATATATATTTGACATTTGAAAGTTTATCAACCCAATCAGGCCTGATTGCCCACATGGTTACTCATCTACATCTAAGAAAACATAGCGGGAAGAGCAACTCCAATCCAATACATGATTTTGGAGATAATGCAGCCATTATGGTTTTGAGAACATCACGGGGGCAGAGTTCACTGGAGGTGTGCTTTTTTTCGTGCGAAGATGTCTTGATTGTTGATTTTCTTCTTCTTGTTGTACCTATTTTTATTCTGGACTGTTAAGAGAACGTTCTGCACTTTATCTCATCAATCATTCGTTTAAAATAACATGGAAGGAATGAATCATTTTAACCCTAGTAATTTGCCTGTGATCAGCAAGCTGGTGTAATTTTATTTCTGTAAAGACAATGTTTTGTTTCTTCTAAAATGGCAAGAACATTTTCCACCCACATGGAAACAATTTTCTTATCTCTACTTTTTGGAAGAAAAATCAAACTTTTTAATGAATTTTATTCTGTCAGAAGAAGTCAGATTTCAACTTGCCCTATTGCTTTAATTGTAATCATGATAGAATCCATAATGGCTGCATTATCTCCAAAATATGGCAGCACTTCCTAAGGAAGGAGTCGTTGTTGATTCTTATGCATCAAAGGCATTTGTAAGACACATTCATAGGTGTATAACGTGGCTATTGAATGTTTCTAAGTGTTTCTAGATGATGAATGATCTTTTATTGTTTCCGCAAGCTTCAAACTGCGGTTTCCCTAGACCCTATTGAAAATAATTATTATATAATTTCCAGAAAAGGAAACCGATATTAGTATTTTTGATTTCCGCAACAAATACTACAAAGTGCAATTAAATTGATAGTTACTTTTAATTCTTTCTAAATTTTGATCAAATTATTCAGTCAGGGACAACTCCAAATTAGGCTTCAAAATTTGAAAAATCCATATTAAGCTTACTATGCCTAATTAGTCGTCTCAGAGATCCAAATTAGGAATACATACTCCTAATTAGGGTTCATCAAAACAGGAAGTACAATTTGCATGTTCCATGCCATTGGTCGCAAGTATATTTTGGCAACACGCTATAGCCAATCTGGAATCAAAGCCCCTAGTGCAATTTTTCGATATTCCCATGTATATAAAGCTAGTTATCTACAAAATAGTTGCTTTCCGCCTAATTTGGGGTAATTCAATTTATTTAAGCTTTAAGGCCGGTTTACAGTTCTCGCGAATAAATTGCGCAAATCGAGTAACTCGTTGTAAAACAGTTAATGCGACTCATTCGCGTGAATGTACAACATTTGCTAATTTTTGTTAATTTAGCAAAAATCGTCACTTTCTGTTGATCAGATAACAAAAGTTTCGAAGAAGTTTAAATTTTTAACTTTTTCGCCATACGCCTACAACCACAAAAAAATTCTGTTTTTAAACTCTGCACATGCACGCAATAGTAAATTTAAACTTTATTTGCGCGATCCATTCGCGAGAGAACTGTAAACCCGCCTTTAGTAGCAGCTCAAAATGTTTAGTGTTTCTGTAACACGAATCCTAATTAGGCATATTTCGTCTTAATTTGACGTAAGAGTGTAAAACGTCAATATCTCTCCAAGTTTACACATAATTTCCGTTTTTTGACGGTAAGTTAGCCTTACCTAGCCTTACCTTGTCAACAGTAGTGTTCCCAATTTGCGAATAAGAGTTAAAGTGTGCCTTTTTGCGATTTGAAAAAAATGGAAGCTTAATTTGGAGAGAGGATGCCTAAGTTGGCGTAAAAATAAATAAAAATTAGGTGTCAAGTCTAATTTGACTTCGAAGCCTAATTAGGAGTTGTCCCTGACTGTTATTTGAAGGTAAAAAAAAAAAAAAAAATTCACCTGAGCCTTTTGGTGAGAAAAGTATATATTATAGCTATACAATGATAGTAAATTCCCAAATTCCAGATAAAGAACTCTGCTTCAAAATAGTAAACTTGTTCTATATAGAGGAAACGTATAGAGTAAGCATAATAAAATTAATTTAAACTCATATTTTTAGATTGATTTTTCCAGATAAAGGAAATTGTTTCCATGTAGGTGGAAATATTCTTGCCGTTTTAGAAGAAACAAAACATTATTTTTACAGAAATAAAATTTACACCAGCTTGCTGATCACAGGCAAATTACCAGGGTTAAAATGATTCATTCCTTCCATGTTGTTTTAACGAAAGATTGATATGATAAAACTAGAGCCAAACGAGACAGCCACCACACGAGCTATAGCTACTACATATACACACCCGCCACTACAGACGGGACAGAGGGAACCAAAACTCCATTTACTATTGCTTCCTTTAAAAAGAACCTCCCTAGTCCATAAGGGGATCAAATTAGAAAATAAAATACAGTCGCTGTCCCATGGAACAAAGTTATAACGTGTACTAAGTAGAACATGACGTGAAACTCTGCAATTCGCTTTCTGATCAGATCTGAACATGCTTCATTACATTCACACTTACCTATGGCAATTATATGCATTCTTGAATTTTAAATTCAGGCACGTTTGACCACGATTTGGGACAGGGATGCAACATTTACATACAACTCCTTTGGTTATTTTTTTTAAGGGAGGGAGGAGAGTGTTTTTTTCGCGGGAATTTTTTTATAATCGTACTACCTGGCCGTTCGATTGATTTTCACCAGGGATTCTTGCCTAAACTCTACTCGTTAATCTTTTTTTTACGGAACGAGTTACTTATTCCTATATTGAATTATAGCTATTTTTTGTCTGTTTATTTCTAACTTTTTCTCCACCGTGGAGAGAGTTAGAACAGCAGCCCAACCTCCCCCCGCCCTCTGAGACTCAGGACAATAGTTGGTGGAACCATGGAATTTCTTTTTATAAAATTGGCCTCTATCGCATTTAATAGCATTTTATGTTTTATAACGAAATTTTGAGTTTGGTTAAACGCATTTATGCACAATTATTAAGGCTATTTTGTACTAAACGTCAAGATTTTGATCTGGTGTGTGTGGGGCCATGGTTCATTTTTTTTCTCCCAGAAGGTTTAGGTTCCATGTAGTAGAACACGAATTTCGGAGGGAGAAATGATTGAAAAAAGTAAACAGAACAGTGAAATGATATAAGAAGTGTGAAAAATTGATTTGTCGTTTCATTCTTGGAAGGCCTGTTTGGTGTTCTTCATTACAACCAAAATACGTCCTATTTGTAATTTGGAAAAAATATCGAAAAAACTTTCGATCCTCGAACTCATTGCTGCATTCATTCCATTTTTTTGGAACAGAGCAATCATATCACAATAATGCATTTTTATATATATTTAAGTCATCATGCCATGCTTTTTGAGATGAGATGTGAAGTTTTTGCTGAGTTCAAAAAATAACTTTTCTAACTATATCATATGTAATGTTTGTGTTCTTTGCTGGAAAATTACCGAATATGTTATGTTATTATCAATGATCAAAAGTCCTCCTTCCTTCTTAGTCTCATTCATTTATATCCACCAAAATCTTGGTTGGTATAGCTATAATATATTTTAAATGCACTTTATACACTTTCAGTTTATTTCTCTTCTAAGGTGTCATAAAAATGAACATATTTTTTCGATAGACATTTATAAAGCACTTTATCTGCTGTGTCTGTGTATTTTCATAAATTTTGTTTGATATCAATTTTATGCAGGGTATAATAATTTTTGTAAGCAACCAGATAAAACCATTTGGGAGTCATTCATATATATATATATATATATATCTGTTGTTTACATTTGCTGTTATACCAGGTAATGTATATTATAAGTGTATATATATTTAAGATGATTTAAATTGGCAGGTAAGCATGCAGAACAAATTGGCCTCCTTGATAACACAGAATACCTTAAGAATGTAACATTATGATAGCTAATTATCGAGACATATCAAAACAGTACTATGCATCACATCTATAGACGATTTTGAGGATCCATTATATATGTTTTTTTATGTTTTTGATTATATCAGCAGACCAGGAAGCTGGATTTCATGAAACTGACATAATCACTATCATAGAATCAAAATGGCTGCAGGATCTCCAAAATCATATATATATTATCCTTTAGGACGGATTTTTACATGTAGCCAAAAACAATGCATTGCACAGATATCAGATGTTTTTTTTTAATTGTTTCAAGTCGTTTTGCTGGTAAAGTGTAAGTAAAAGCTTCATTTTATTATATTGTTTTTTGCCCAATCGAATGACTTATAAATATTTAGAAGTTTTTCTATTGGTTAAAAATAATTGTTGGTTTACACATTCTATCTATCCTATAAAACAATTTTTTGCTTTTTTCGGATATCAGATATATACTGGATATTTTCTGGATACTTGAAAGTAAAGATATTTTCTTATTATAATAAGTGTGTTTCATATTTTTAAAACACACTTTTTGGATTTTCTTTTTTAAAATCTTGACAAGTCAGCAAAATATGACTAAACACCATGTGAAAAGTCTTCCAACCGATTTTTTGTTGTTGATTTTTCTTTGAAGCTTTTAGAAGAACAAGAACAAGAAGAAAAAAAAATAAGCATTTGAACTTTCTGCATGCACATCTCCTGTTAATATGTAGTCTTGTTATCTAAATGCAATCATAAGAGGTTGGGTCTTTTTGCTCGAAGAAATATTACTCTTTTTGAAATCATAGGAAGAAAAGGGCTTTATGCATAATGATGGAAGAAATGGATATTTATGTTAATAGAGTGGATTGATGGTGCTTGAGACCAGATTAATAAAGAGGAGAAAATGTAATTTGATGTTTTTGATGATTTCAAAGATTTCACTGGATGTACGCTTTTATGTTTACATTGGAGAAGTAAGGCCGGTCATGCGCAGATGTCTTGATTTTTGATTTTCTTCTTGTTGTACCTATTTTTATTCTGGACTGTTTAGGAGAACTTCCTGCTCTTTGTTGGGACATTTTGGAAGAAATAAAGAACTTTTTAATCAATTTTTCTTATACTGTCAGGTGAAGCCTGATTTCAACTTGCCCCATTGACGTAATCCTAATCACAATAGAATCCATAATGACTGCATTATCTGTGAAATCGTGTATTACCATATGACCTGAATTGATTATACACCATACAATATCCAATTATCTTTTGGAATATTTTCAATGATATGAACTTTGACTTTTTTCTGGAATGTCATTTCCAGTTTTGATTGGGTATATGTGGTGTTAGTGTTTCTATTAGGGTTGAACAGGTGATGCACAATCGAATTTGTTGAAACAAATTTATCAAATACAATTTGTCGGATTTAAAAATTTAGTGAGTTTAAAATACATACTTTCTGCTTTAAAGGCCATATGTTACCAAATGTCCAATTAAAACGAAAATGTATAGCCCATAGTGAGTTTTCCATATTTGTAGGCTAATAATTGATTACTTGAAAAACTTTTCATTTTTGCACTTATATATAATGTATTT
The DNA here is from genome assembly GCA_039566895.2 of Turritopsis rubra. NCBI lineage: Eukaryota > Metazoa > Cnidaria > Hydrozoa > Anthoathecata > Oceaniidae > Turritopsis > Turritopsis rubra. The sequence continues at coordinate 15,222,139 of CM077629.1, read as the reverse complement.
CCTGTTTTAGCGACCTCTTTCAATCCTTGCAATCTTCTTATACCCACCCACCTTATTCAAAAGATCTCTTTATAACAGCCGGCATTGCTTTGTTCGCGAAACTTCGTATTCGCGAAAATGTTTGATCCTAAAGTAGTTTGAACTTCATCGGTTTTCTCCAAGACTAATGTGGAAATTGTTAAAGCCTAAGGGCTTCTAGTTTGTTTTTAAATACTACTTGCACATTTATTGATAAACTTTGAATAAATTCCAAGTGTTGTCTGTTTTTCTGTCTTAAAATATTTTTATAAGTTTTTCTTTTAGCTCACAAGTTTTTTAAAGTTTCATTTTTTTTACTAATGGCGACACTCCTATTTGTAACCTGTGTGTTTAATTCTAAATGATTAAGACATCGTCTCTGAATCAGTTTTTAATTCGTTGCAAATAAATTGTTTCAATAAAGGAAGACAGAACGATTTTTATATGTGATGAAACAATTTGTAGCTAAATTCATTTCAAAATTGTTTTTGTTAATTTTTACTTTGTTTCAAATCGTTTCTGCCTTCCTTGAAATTGGTTTCATTATTGAAATAGTTTCAAATTGTTAAAAATTAGTTTCACTTTGTAAAAATCGTTGATACACACTGAATCCAGAATTCCTTTCTATTATAAAATTCAAAATGAAAAAACTGAATTCTGTCTTTTTCATCTGATACAATAAAGTTTTTATCTGTTTGCGTGTGACATTTGGAAAAAGGAAATCCTTCACTAAGAAAGATGGTATGTATGTTCCGTTGTTTTCTGTAAGTTTTCAAGAAATTTCATTTTCATAAAAACATCAAAATTATCAGCAGATTAGATATCACATGTGCATTTAAATCTTCATCTTCGTCGTCCATTGAAGAGCAAGACAGTTTGGCGAAATATCAGTGTAAAGGTTACTGTAAAGGAAAAGCAGTGTGTTTCTATATAACTTAATATTTCATTAGATCATTTAAATAAATTATATATATAATATAGAAGTATATATATTTTTGGCAAGCGTTTTTCTTACTCCAAATAATGGAATAAAAATTTTCATTTAAATATAAACATTTTTTGGAAAATTGAGCTCAATTTATATGACTAACATTTTCATTCACAAGTTCCTGTCACACAACCACTAATGTCTTTACTTTGAAAATTACTTCTTTCAGAAGTTGGCACTTTAAACAGTAAATCTTTAAACAGTAGCAGAGATGAAAGCTTGTGTCAGAAGAGATTATGCCACACCTCTAGAATATTTTCATGTTTTAAATTTTGTTATCGAGAACATAGAAAAAAGATTTCACTAACCTAAAGTATATCAAGACATAAAAGGAAGTAAGCATCGGCAAAATATGCTTCAGTCAATAATCCAGCTGTGGCTGTCAGAATGTGCATGCAGAATGGGTAACAAATGTTTATAATCAAATGACCTTGAAAGCAGCAAAAGTTGATTGAGAAAAAAAAAGATGATAAATTCTACAAGCACAATATGTAGCAACATATAGCTACTTGCGATCAAACATTTAAACATTATCAACTTTAACATGAAGCATCAACTTACTGAAATTATAAATAAAAATTGCAACTTTATTAAAACAATCTGTTTCAAAATAAACATGTACCCTTACATTGTCCTGTTTTATGTATACCCAGCAAAATATAGAGCTGTTTACTGAGAATGCTTCATTTTAGTTTGTTCCAAATATTTTCTTGAATGAAGTTAATGTAATAATTGTTTTAACGGCACTCAAATGGTGAAACTCTGTATCTATTCAATTTTTTTCCTCTTATTATACTAACACAATAACTTTGCAGCCTGGTTGCATGTCTCTTATTTTGCTTAAGACAGCTTAACTTAGTGATAAGTGATCCATGTTCAAATCTGTGATTTTATTTTCTGTCAATCGTTCAAAGAGGGGAAGCATGGGTGCAAGTGGGGCGGTAACTCCATGGGGTAAATGAACCTGTCAAACATTTTTACACACTTTACTAGTGTGATTCAACATAATTTAATTGTTTCTTTCTTTTTAGAGTAGATTCATTAACACACAAAAATTGAATACACTCAGTGGGTAATGGAATCCCGTTCAAATTCACAAGGTGTATCCGGAAACAACATATTTTTCCCAGCTTCACCTGATTCCCACTTAAGTGATGTCTCCTTTCCTTCTCATGTAAGTGGATTTGAGTCGTTTATTGACATGGAAGAAACAATGAATGCTACTCAAGTGGAAGATGGCGGAAATGAAGAGAGGGATGGTCGACTTGAAAAGTAAGAACTATATATAATTTGGCTTTGTGACTTCACTTCTCAAGCTGGTTTCCATTCAGAGATTTGTCAGCTCTTGCATAATATTCCCTACAGAATGAACACGTGATCAATTTTTAAACAAAGAGCTGAGCTAAAAAATATTATCACCTGAACGAAAAGTTTCAGTTCAACTGATTTGAAGTGTAAGCAGCTAAATACAGCGAAAAAAGGTTGTTTATATTTTTTTGTACCTTTGAAAATATATTGACCGATTGTTTGATGACCAATGAAAACACAGCCTTTAATGAGCCATTGTTATGTTGTTATAACTTTCTTTTTTTTAATTTTTTTTCTCTTCGAATTCTTGTTTGTTTAGCTGAACTTTTTGAAAAGAATGGAGATTAGTTTTTCATATTCAGCACTGTTTTTTAGCTTAAAAATCTCTGAACTGAAAACCGGTTTAATGTAGAGTGGAGTGGATCGGGAGTTTTTCTGGAAGAAATGAAAGAACGTAAAATAAATTAGGCACTATTAAACCCGGCAATCACCCAATAAATTATCCAACCAGTGAAATGAGGATTCTCTAAAAGAGCTATATGTACATAAGTACAGTCTAGGTCAGTGTTTCAACATGGTCCACAAAAAGTCAGGGAAGATTTTTCACAGTCATGGAAAGTCAGAAAGGTTGGTCTTCTTACCAGAAAATCATGGAAGTGGAAGTTTTTAATTTCTTTTTTGTTTCCTTGCGTGTTGACTATTACAATGTGAATTTATTGGCTCCTGAAGGTGTAAGACAAAGTCATGGGAAATTAGGCCAGGTCAGGTCAGCATACGAATTAGCAGCACACATTTCGCAAACTGTGAAGTGTTTTTTAAGTTGCTGCAGCACCATTACTCTACCTAGACAACAAAATTGTGAAGTTACGATCAGCAAGAAAGATTTGTGTAATAAACTCCTGTTAGTTCATAAATGTTTGTGAAGCTTTTTCTCTTTTGAGCTACTAATCACATTATCGTGTGCTCATTATCAAGACACTTGCTTTGTAAATAATTTTCCATCGAGTTTGAGCTTTCCCTGGAAACATCTTGAACAACCAAACACTTGAATAATTAAAGCACCAAGAAGAGAGCATCCCATATGAAAACCAGCTTGTGTTCCTCCTCTGCAAAATCAATGTCAATTGCAAATATTTTGGTCAGATACATCAATAAATAATTCTGTTTTTTTGGCTGAAATTATTAAATATGCTAAAACCTCACTCAGCTTTCTATTTGCATTTTTATTAATAGCCCTGTTCGCCCTCCCGTTTCATGCTGCTCTTCTTGTTGTATATAATATAGAATTCTAGTTGTATCTGTAAAACAATAGATATAATATTGATTGCTTTTAAGTTTTAGTGATACCTTCTCAAATCCTTTGCCGCACGTAGCTGAAAGCAACATGATGAATGAATTCTTGAAAGTCTCTTCACCACCTAGTACGTAACTTTTGTACAGTCAAACGTCTGTATATAGTGGAAATCCTATATTGCGGATACCTAACTCTAACCTAACGGGACTTCATTTGGTTCCGATTGTGTCCCCTTTAGATGGTTTGGCTGGTATTCAAATTTTTAACAAATGTATAATTTTCAATTTCACCAAAGTTCTTAGTATAAACCTATTGTAGTGTAAGGGTTAGGGTCAGGCTATGCCTTGTTCTTTTGAACACTTTTATTTGAGTTTGATACAATCCTCATGCCTTGTATTTAGCATCCCTGTCGCATTCCAACTCGCTAGATGAATCATCAATGAGCTTGACGAAATTGGAAGTTATTCAAGGTGTTTAGCTTATCTGTATCTATGATTTGTTTTGAATCCTCACTGTGTTTGTTTAAGTGACGTTTACAATATTCAATTAATGGAAGCTATTTCAATTTTTATTACAAATCATATTGTGTAAACAAATTAATAACTTAATTAATAACTTATAATTTTTTTTTCTAGCAAACATGCAAGACAGTTGTTTGAATTCTCACTCAGAAGACAGCGAAAAGGAGTTGAAAATAATGAAATTCCTTGAACAATCACATCTACTCTCATCCGATACAAACAATAAAACACCATCCTTAAGTGATGCTATTGACCTTTCTAAGAAACGTTTGTTAAGGTTACAATCTACTGAGGTATGTTCCTTATGTATTCGAATTGTGAATATGTGTCGTAATTATCTTAGGTAAAGTCAACTCCCCAAATGTGGAAGTTACTTTAAAGGGCATAAAAAAGATCTTTTGAAAAAATAAGATTTACTTACTTTCACTCTCAGTTACTCAACAGCAATAGTCTGCCAAATTGTTTTAAAAAATATATAATGTTTCTTAGAATGATTTATATGGCATCCTAGCAATGAAGTTAAAGTTAAAATTATAATACACACAAAGGTCGAGGGTTTTTTTTAGTTCGATACTGTGCCGACAGGTTATCATGAATGGTGGTTGTTTATTAATTTCTCTTGGAATCGTTTTTACTGTGTCACCTTTTTTACTGGCCTCTGATTTCTTCTTACATGTAATTTGAAGTCATCAAAAACTGCTCCAGATGATTTCAAAGGGTTAAATCAAACAGAGCTGGACTCTATATTCGTTAAAGGTATATCCATTTTGTTTAAGGATATCTATAGTGTATTCTTTATACGGAGCAAATTTTTCTCTTAAAATTGCTTCTTGGCCAAAAGTTTCATTAGTTTGGAATTATTTTTGTTATTGATAATGTTGTTGTCATGTTTTACTTTATTGATAATTACTGGAAAAAACTTTAGCATTTGTGTTTTTCTTTTGCTAACCTTAATGTAAACTATAACTTACTTTTTTGTGGGTACCCAGAGGTGCGTCAGAGACTTCAGATATCAAGTATGGAATCCACAAAATATCTTTCGGGGGAGGAACACTCTGTTGACTTTCTTATTGATAAAAGTCCATCATCATCATCATCAAACCACGACATAGATGAAACACTACGGCATATCGATGAGCAGATTCAAATAACTGATGGGAGCAGGTGGAAATTTTGTTGATTTGAGTAGTCATGGGAACATAATTTTCATATAATTTTGTTGTAATTGTTGTCTTATTGTGAGATTTTGGACTTTGTGAGAAGTACATCTTGAAGGCAATTTGAAGCCAATCACAATTGAAGTCTGTGATGATTGTCCAATCAGGAAGGAGTTTGAGAAATAGTTAAAATGAAATAATGAAATAGTTTACTTTTAATAACGATCATATCGAAATACCTGTCTGTCGATTATTTAATGTGTTCTTGATCACCTAGACTTGATAATTTTAGGAATTCTGATTCTGTCAAGATATTAAAAGAAGTTGGAGGTTCTGCTGGTATGTTTTGTTTCTTATTCAACTTCTGGGGAGAGTTATAATGAAATACAATACAAATATGTTGAAGAAGTTTTTGGATTCTTCACAACAACCATAATAATTTTATTTGAGTTAGATATAATCATTGCACTTTCAGGCTTGGTGAGGAGATTTTAGGACTTGGATGTGACAGATCGTACACCACATTTAATCGCTCTAGTACTCCTCAACTTCCCTATGGAGCGCAGTGTATCGCGCTCCTCAATGTATTGTGCTCCTCGATTTTATTTACCTATTATAACAGTCTTTACCTTCCTCACAATGCTTTGTTTACTCAGAATTATTTAAACTTTTTGTCATTAAGTTAGGCAAATATCAACTATGTTTATTTTAGGATACTCCAATCTCATCGTAGCCAATTTGCCATCGCCTTTTCCCTGAGTGAGGATTTTTCCATTAATAAACAATATCGATTATTTTGGAGAACAATGTCGGTTGGCTAAATTCTTAAAGCTTTCTAATAACAATATAGGTTCCTTGAAATACAACATTTTTGAAAAAAGTTATCCAAGCAATCTTCCCTCACGCCTGTTGTTTTAAAGATTTTATTTTCATTTCCCCACATATTTTTCATCAGTTGCTCTATTCAAAAATTAAATGTCATTCATTTTACTTAACTAAAAAAGCAGCAAAGAAAAATTAACCAGGCAGATTTGTTTGATCTCCCCATTCATTTGACGAGTGGACATAATTGATTTCATCATTTTTCTATTAAACATAATTTTTCTTCCCAGATGCGTTTCATTTATTTTTAATGTTGTTTTTTCATATCATCATTAAAATATCTTTTGATTTTGTTTTTAATTTGTTTTTAATTATTCATACATTATATATGTTTCCTGATGTAAAACATCATGAAAAAACATGAAAAAACCTCATCACACGCATTTTCCCGTTCGAAAAAATAATACAAAATTTTTACATAATGAAACCACAAGTATAAGAAATTAGATTTCATACAGATCAGTTGAATTCAAATGTATAATTTTGAAGTGAAAATAAAGGCAATCTGTCTCCTGTGTTTGTGATTCACAGGTTAAATCGTCCCTTCACTTCACTACACTACTTCTTTCAACTTCAAAATGAGCTGTTAATAAGGCTGGTTTAATACACAGCTGCCAGACATGTCATAATTAACAACATAAATCCAATTGGCTAATAATTTAATTGTTTACTTCCTTCACGCGCTTATTTACATGTGTATGTATGTTAATTATAAATCATCATTTTTTTTAATATTATTTGTGCATTTTCATTGGCGATAGATTCAAAATGGAACAAAAAAAATAAAATTAGAAAAAAAGACAGTTTTTTTATTCTAACTGATTTATGACGGCATATCATTCTGAAATTTGTTAATATAAAAAAAAATACAATCAATACAAAAAAATGTTGGAAATACCAACCAAAATTTTTTTTTCACAATTGACAATATTTATGGTGTGCAAATGGTAGTACGCTATAAACTTTCTTTACGTGTTACAGGGTGCATTCTTCAAAAAAACCCGAACAGATTCACCATAAAACAGAATTGAATATTTCCCTTCAAAATGTTTGTCACAAAATGTTCTATGCAAAAAAGAATAAAAATTTATCATAAATGAAGATAAGTGAAGAAGTTAATATTTTTCTTCAATTATTTCTAAAGAACAATAGCTTCTAATCATAGCTACTGACGAGGTCGCATGTCCATTTGTGCATAATTATAGCCTTATAGGTTGTTAACTTTTATTTGTACAAAGCTAGTTTTGGTTCCTAAGTTTCCTAACTGCACGTATTAAAGAAAAAATAGATGATGTTGAATATTATTTGACAAAAATAATAATAATAATAATTATACAATGTTTGTATTGTTCTTTGGTTTATAGTGAATAAAAAGATGGCCTTTAAGCCCTTTTCGATTGAAGTAATACCTTTGATTTTCTTTGTTAGGTGATGGGGTAAATCGCGGTTGTATGGAAAATATCCGCCGACCTAATGTTGACGGTAGTAGCTCTGGTAGTGATAATGATGTACAAACAACAGCAGCCACCAATTTTGCGCGCTCAGGGTTAGGCACTGCAAGAGTTGGGTTTGAGCGGTACAGTTTGGAAGAGCAACTTGAAGAACTAAACATAAATGAGTTTCCAGGTTTTTCCTTTTTTATTCAGCACATTTTTTTCATATTAAATTTCTTTTGCAATCAAAACTTTTCTTGCTTTTTTCAATTTGCAAGCATTTCAAATTCAGACTTTTTTCCAAATTTGAAATCATTTTAAATTTTAAAAAAAACATATACAATTTAATACCTGTTATTGTGTCATGTAGAACGCCAGTTGGCTGAAGGTGGTGATAATATAAGCGATGTGTTCAACGACGGTGGTGGTGGTGGAGACGGCAGCAGCGGACATAGTTATTCTGACAATGGAGGTGATGGCGGCGTTGCGATCAGAAGTATGTGCTGTTTAAAAACTACTTGTTATTGATAGCATTATTATCAAGCTCACTTGTTAGAGATTTCATGAATGTTGGGGAATGTTTAAATATTGTGGTTTCACTAAAGCTATAAGTCTCTGTGGAGGAGTGTTTTTATTGTAACAGCAGGCCATATTGCTTTGCATTCCTTTAGAAACAGTCCTCCTCATAGACTTTTTGAAGATTTTACCTAATGGGAAAGCTATAAAGTACTTGGTTATTGGATTATGTTCAAAAGGTGGATTCAACTTTCACACTATAATTTACTTACAAGGAATACTTAACATTAAGGCCTTTTTAATTATAATATTTTGCTTAATCTGATGAATAGAATGTTTTTTTTGAAATGATTGCATTTTTCAACGCAAAATTCTTCTGCAATTTTGCAGATGTTGCTCGAATTGCACCAGGAATTAGACACAATCAGAATTCCAACGATTTACAAGCAGATGATGCAGACGATGATCACATTGCAATGCTAAGTAAAGATGTTATTTTGAGCTGATTAACTAGCTTCAGTATTTTCTGGATTTGAGGATCTTAACATTTTAATATTAAAACTGTTTATTTCTTTCAGACCGAGAACGGCCGGTTGGTGAATCTGCAACAGCTAATGGAACTGTTCGGACCCGTCAAGTCCAATTCACGATTTCAACTTCATCTGCTAACAGTAACACTCCAGTCAGTACAAGACAGGATCCATCCAAAGTAAGTGAAGGGTTTATGCATGTCGATTAAGGTTATAACATGTAAAGGGTTAGGGTAAGGGTTAGGGTTAGGGTTAGGGTTGTTGGGCTACGTTTCGAAAAATCCATCTCACATCATTGGGCAAGTTGTGAATAAGAAGATAAAGGTTTTATTATAATGTTGCAGTTATATTTTTATTTATGGACAGTGAATAACACGTTATATTTTCACAATAGCTTTTTTTTACACTTTCTTTCAAATTGATGAAAACTAAAGAATTTACACAAAACTTATTTTGTGTCAGATCTACTATTGAACACTTCATTTTTATTTCATTCATTTTTATTTTTATTCATTTTTATTTTTATTTCATACCTTACTGAAAAAGACATGTAAGTGCCGGAATGTTTAAGATTTATCATGTAGCTTTTATAATGTATTGTAATAATACTAGCTGCCCGGGTAAAACATTTTTACTGATTAAATTCATGTTAAGGACTCGCGACCAACGCTTAAAACTGTTATAGTATTCATGTTTAGATACTAGTTTTACTTCCGTCTTATATACTTAGGTGAGCAACGAGAATGACAGTACCCCTAGTAATCAGGAATCCAGACTTTCATCAAGATTTTTCTTAGCTGCAAGTACGCCCTTCAGGCCTGGTGATCAAACTGTGACCGACAACTGGCTCAGTCCGTCTAGTTTTCATGTTTCTCAATCCCATGACAAGACTGAAGAACGGACACTCGTTGGTGAAGATATCTCTTTTACTGGTCCTTATACTAGCAAGTTTAGGTGAGAATCACAAGATTGGTTAAGCTTTTTAATTATTATAAAACTTTATCTTAAATTGTTTATTTGTTTTTTCGATATATAGTTTTCCATCCACAGTACCTGGAGATGGCCCGAGCTGGGTATGTTAATATAATTTTGGTCGCAAAATTTTATCCATACCTTTAGGACAGTTGCAAAAGATTATATTGGTGCTGCAATTCAGTGGAGTCAGGGAAAATCAGGGGGAAAAGAGATTTTGAGAAAATTAATGCATATCAGGGAAAGTCAGGGAACGTTTTTTGTGGTCTGGAGAAATTTATGTATTCCACACTAACTCAGGGATTTTTTTAATTTTCCTAAATATCTGTGATCTAGTATTTTGTACTGGTGTGTATGCCATGTTGATGGTCATTTCTTTCTTACCCCACCTAAGTATTTCATTAAACGAGAAAACTTTATTTATATTATTCTTTAAGGCAAATTGTTTTTTAATTGAAAAGAAAAACATCTTTTGTCTTTTTTATATTATATAACTTTTCAGTGATAAAAATTTAAATTTGAACAAATATAATTTGCAACTAAATTTATTTATGCATTTCCACAGATACAATAAATTATAAAGATCTACAGATTACATGGTTCTCCCTCACATTCTAAGCTAATTAATTTCTAAAATTATCACGAATTCACTGAGAACGTGTGTCAACAGCTACTCCTTAAGCAAGTGTTCAGTAAACATCACCGATGATGTATGTCAAACATGTCAAATATGTAAACAAAGCAACTAAAGTGCAAGTCGATTATTCTGATCAAAAAACAATTATTATCAAAATATATACAAAGTATATTAAGACGGATTGATTTTTTTATTATCTTTCAAGCCATTACATATCATCATTACAGCAATGACTTTTAGTATAATAAAGTTTAACGTAAATGTCAAGTGAGGTATTAGCAGTTGACCAAGCAGGAAATTTACCACTGACTATGGTTCTTTTGATTTGTTAATGATTAATCAGGGAATAATATATAAAGGTAAATCAGGGGGATAAGTATACATATACGTTCACCTAAATTGGTTGGGAAAAACTATAAGAAATGTAGGAAAAAATCAGGCAATTTTTTATTCGCTAAAAGGCTGTACATGAACCCTGTAAGAGTAACGCTATTGGGAAATGAGAATTTTAATGTCAGATTCGCCATGTTCAGCGTAATTGTGATTGTGACTCATTCATAATGTTGTTTATTTTAATAACACTTAAGTGTATTGTATATTGTGCTATTATTACACAAAAATTAAACTGAGATGACAGAGAATCGTTCATCCTAATAAAATTACAAATTGTGTGGCCTGATTATGGTTATTGCTTTATAAACAACACAAACCCCATTCAAATTTAGTTTGAAAGAACTCTGATGTTTGATCTTTAGATGCCTGTTTCACACATGGAAAAAGTAAAAACATCCTTGCCTGGCACTGACGGCAATAAAGCCTCAGTTGAAGGTGAACCTTAAATTGTACTTTGTCTTTTGGTTTTACTGAAAAATTTCCAATGGTTCCTGATTTCCTGAGGATGATTATAGTAATAAATGATATTCATGATTTTTAACTCGTTGATGAGATAAGAATGTTGTCGCTTTCCCAACTGTTTTTATTGTTTAAACTTCTAAGTTAAAATGAGCATTTAAAATACAACAATAAAAAATAGTTTGAATTATCTACAGATTGTCAAACTTTGAAAAGGTTGATAAAAGAACATCTGCACTCACACCTGGCTGTTGTTCATATCATAATGAGTAATTATGATATGAACAATAATGAGCTCCCTTTGTTTATATTCAGATTTCTTGCATTCAATGAAGAAACCTTATAATCCATTCGAGACACTTGATGACACGAACTCCTTTGCTGACTATATGGGTATTCTTTCTTATTGATTTTTATGTTTTAAAATCTGGTGAGAGAACTCTTATTAACCACTTCTTTCTCCATGAAATTGTGTTGTTATGTGTTATGAACCAATAGCCAAATATGTCTGCATTTTCTGTAGGGTTTGATGATAATAATTCCGTAAAAAGTGAAGACTTTCAAACTGCTAAAGTTTTTTTTTTAATTATTTTTTCCTTAACTGACCGTATTTATTCACATTGCAAAAAATTATGAATTCAAGGGTATATTATCAGTTTTGTTAGAGCTGTGTTTAGTAGTTTGTTAAACCTATACTTTCTCTAGCTGTCATTAAGTTGCAAGTCTAGTTTGATAGTCTAGTTTGATAGTCTAGTTTGATAGCCTAGTTTGATAGTCTAGTTTGATAAACAGATCTTATTGTTGTGTGTGTAGCCAACTCTTCCCACTATCTTATTTCAGACTTAGAAGGGATGTTCCTTGAAGATGAGAAGATGGTTGCAATGAACAACAACAGTGTTTATAAGGTGTCTAGAGCAATGTGAATTATTGAAAATCTATGTTATTGCCCTTGTGTGTGATCCATAACTTAATGTTTGTTTTTGTCCCTTCTCAAATACTTTTAGACAGGCGATGAAACGGTTATATCTGAATGGTCAATGCATAGTGAAAATCAAAGAATCAATTCCAATTTAGTTGCTAACACGGATTCAACAAATTCTACTGATGACGGACGTGTTAGTGTTTACTTCAAGTCAAAATCACATGAATTAGGGCAATTATCTGGTGAAAATGGACCAAGAGTAAGTCTAACCCTAACCCTAACCTGTTGGTTAGCACCATCAAACTTCAGAGAAAGATTATTTTTATAGTTTTTTACTTTTCCAAATAATACAGATTCGGTTTTTCCCTTCTTGGAGTTCAATGTGAGGTTGTTGCTTAATCACTATCAAATAGACATTTTTAACATAATGATTTTTTTCTGGTGCTACTGGCAAACAAGTTACCTGGTGATGATAGTCACTTATTATAAATCACCTTTTTACCTTCTTGATCTATTACCTTTTTCATCTGTGCAATGATCAAATCATTTACAATGCTTCACACAAAGTGAATTGTAATAAAAATGTACATACTCAAATTTGTTTTATTGTTGTATTATGCAGCTAATCTGCAATTTTGTCAAACTGCAGTTCTTTTGATGTCGATGTCTTACTAAAAGAACAAACTAGAAAAACAAAAACCAGTAAATTTTTCTGTGAAAATTACATTTTTGCCATGGTTACAATACCACAACATCGGTGTTCTCCATGTCTAATGTTTTTTCTATTTCCACTTAAATGTGATTTATGATAACCTAAGATTGAGAAAATACCTTATTCTTAATAATTTTGATTTGCATTAATTTCATGCAGAGTCCATAATTTCGTACATATACATCAAGTTTAAGGTCCATAAGTTGACCATTTTAACAAACTGATTCAAATCTGTCAATCAACAATGAGACTTTTTTCCCCTATAAATACAAGTCTTGTAAAATTTATAATTGTTCCATTAATATCAATAGACAAATTATCAAGGTTTATTGTAAAACCATCCTTAAATTTTCCCATACATGATAAGTATACTACTTTTGATAACATTACTGTCTTTGGTATTTAGCCGTGCTTTTCTGATGATAGCCATGAAGTTGTAACACCTCCAATGGCTGCACCGTTGCCACTCATCAGAGAAGTTGCTACAGCTGAACAAACCATACCTTTGAACATTTCCAATCAAACATTTGACGTCACAACCCCTGTACAAAATGAATGTTCTGACGGAAAGATTTCAACAACCAGTGAAACACCGAAGTCTTCTTTATTAACAACACACAAAAGGCAGTCAGCGACAGTAATGAAAAAGTCCAATAGGCAAGTTCTTGATAGCAAAGATTGCGGCAACGTTAAAAAGAACTTAACCACATCGAATGGTCGTCAGAATTCTATCGAAAATGACAACAAAGGAAACAAAGATGCTGCATTCGCTGGTAATATTACCATACCAGTTTCGGAAGAAGAGGCGGATGTCTTATTGACTGATATCAAAGACGGACGAGTTAGTACCATCGGAATGAATGATAAACAAATGTTAGAGCTTGCCAAATGTATATCATCCATGACCGGGACTGATATTTCGATAGTTTACAAATTAATTTCACTCTTGCCAGGAACTTTAAACAATTCGAATGGATTAGGAGACCATCTGACTGTGACACCTGATCAATCTGTTGATAATATTGATCGCAAGTCGAGCAGCATATCCTCCATATCCTCCACAACATGTGAAAGTGGAGTGAATAAATCTATTAAATCAAATGATGAACTAACTCGATCATGCACACCCACTAATTATGACAATTGTAGTGTTAAGTACGTCCGTTCGCCAACTCGTGCCCAAGGTAATCAGTTGAATTTTGCTGCTGCCCCTCCTAATAAACCCATCTCGTCAGTTATACCCTTGAACAAACACAACGATGTTAACGAAAATAAGTATCTTGCAGATTGTCAGAATGATGTTGAATCCAGTGAATTCTATGTGAGAAGCCATTCTGGGGGCAACAATTACCTTCAGAGTACAAGATTGTTAGACAGGTTCAGTGATCCCAATCCACAGAGTAAGAGTCATTTTTTCCCTAAGCAGCAACTTGCATCCGGCATCAGCCCAGTGTACAAAGATAACCATTTCCATATTGATTATACATCGAGCAGTGGCACATACAAACACCCGGTGGTTCGCGACTGTTTCCGAAAGGAGCCATCTTGTTTCCAACCTCTACAGTCTTTGGATTCCTCTGAAGACAAACCAAGTATCTTTCATCCATTAAGTCATGTCAGCAGGAGTATCAGTCAACCGGAATTGTGTTACAACAACCTTCGTACTAGCCAAGAGCACAGCAGCATATTTTCCAGTAATCACATGTCAAGTGGCTATTACAATGCGGCAACGGATAGTTTCTTGCAATACGTAAATTCAATCAGTTTTCCCAACTATGTTTCGTTTGATGTTTGTTGTGTTGACACAACCAATGTTAGACTAATACAAATTCACAATTCGAATAGCGTTTGGATGCAATGCAAGCTGCATGTTGTGTTTTCGGCATTCAATGGAAGAGAGGTGAGGTATAATTTGTTTCAGTATATCATATTTAAACTTGTTTATTTTGTTATTGTTATTGTTGTTGTTGTTGTTGGGTTTTTTTGTTGTTGTTGGGCACATTCTGTATGTTAAATCATAATTAGCAGTATGTAATATTGACACGTCATCACAACAATCACAACATATTTTTATGAAGGTGCAAGTGTTCCTAAGAATTCCAATGTTATCAACGGAAACAACAATTAAAAAATGACATATTCCAATAATTCTGTTTCAGACAAACACTAGAGCAATGGACATGTTTATTTTTCCACCGAAACTCACACTTGAGCCTCATTCTACCGAGGATGTCAAAATTAAATTTCAAGCCAAGCAGTCTGGTAACTACATGGTCAAGATTGAGATATTGGTAGCTAGACTTGTGACGGAAAATGTTAGTATTAAATGGCACAGACTTCCCACACTATTGAATCTGGAGGGGGCTGTCGAACTACCTGATATAGAGCTTTTACTGAATGAGAAGTCTTTGATTGACTTCGGTGAAATAGCATATGGATCCCATACTTCAACAGAACTGAAAATACTGAATAAAGGAAGAGCTGATGTTCCGGTAACCTTATGTATTGCTCAGGTAAGTTGTTAATTAGTTAATTGACCTAATCAAATATCCACTTTCAGACCATGCGGTTTGCTTTGCAAATAGTTTGTAGTTTGCTCTCTTGAAACGTAGCCCATCGTCCAAACGTAGTCCATGATATGATAATCTCTTCAGTTATTATTGGAAATACTGGTCTGACGAACAAAATCTTCCAAATAGTGTTAATTGGCTACGTAATATGATCACGTGGGAAAAAATAGGAAAAACTCAAAATTTCTGGTTTTTGAACATAGTATATGCATGTTCCTTTTCACATGCAATTATTTCTTAATCTGGAGCTTGTCCTTAATAGTTAAAAAAATGGATAAAGACGTAAATAACAACAATTTTGCAAAAAGCTCATCTTTATAACTCAACATAATGTTTTGTTTCTACACATTCCATTTAACACCTTTTCAAACGCAAAAGTTTTTCAAGAATACCGGTAAATAAAACACTTTTATAAAAACGTGTGAACAACATTCACACGTAGTAATTAAAACCCTTCTTTTCTCCGAACAAAATTTATGTGAAAACTCCACCAATAAGGAGTTCCTGTAACACAACTAACCAAAAGGGAATTACCCACGTGATCATCTAACATAGCTTAACAATCGTTTGCCAGCTTTTTTAAAATAATTATTCCATTCAAAAATTATTATGCAATAAAGGACAATTTATGCGAGTAAAGAAAAAATGAATATTTCTTTGGAACGACGAAATTATTCAAAAAAACGGGAACACGCGATTTTAGTCTGAAAGAAGTAATTTTCAAAGCAAAAAATTAGGGATTGTGTGACAGGAACTCGTTGAATAAAAACGGCAGCCTTATAAATATAGCTCAATTTTCTAAAAAATCTTTACTTTTAGATAAAAACGTTTTATTCCATCATTTAGAGTAAGAAAAAAGCTTACCGAAAATATATACTTTTATATATTTATTTCATAGGTTTAATGAAATATTGAGTGATAAGGAAAAACAGTGTTTTTCCTTTACAGAAACTTTTAAGATCCTATTAGATGGTAAACTATTAAATAAACTATGCTCAAAACTAACTTTAAAAAATTAATCTAAAGCAGATTAAATCCTTCATTGCTTCAAAATCATGATATGATTAACTTCCATTTGGCTATATTATTTTCTTATGCTATTTTCGATAATGCTTCATGTTAACTTCAGCTGTCGTTGAATCAAAAGACGATTTCCTCGTGTCTTCATCTTCCTTAATCTTCATAAAGAATTTGAATAAAAGAAAGAAAAATTGGGGTTTTAATCAAACTAAGATGTTATTGTTACTGTTACACATGCAATCAAACTTTTATTTAATCTCATTTCACACGTGTGTGTTTGTGTGTGTAGGGCAGCTATGCGTGTCAGTTCTTCAAGTTCGAGAACACTGAAGTGGATGTGAATACGTCAAATAATTGCTACTCTACGCAACGCTGCTCCTTACTGATTAAAGGTCGTGGAAATTTTGTTGGTGTACCTATAAAACCTACGTGTGTCCCTTTAAGATTTGAAGCGCCGCTGCAAAATGTAAAAGGTACGAATTGGTTTCATTATGCGATCATTATAATGTATTATTCAAAGTTTATTAATTATTCATGGTATATATTATAGTGGAATGGATTTAATTTCAGTAACCTTTTTAATTAATGTATTTAGTAGAGTATGTGCAGCTTCTCTTCGGTGAAAAGTCTTGTAAAAATGATTAAAGCTAACTTTAGAACCCTAATACATAGTGATCGTCAAAGTAACAATATGAAAAATTTTCTCTGTAAACATACCTTCTTTAATCAAGAAGCTTTCTTGCTAAAACAAGGGTTTTGAAACTGTCATGTTTCCCTATACGCCTCCCTATATAGAGAGGGAATCCATCTACCGCTTTCAAACGTGAAAAGTCTTAGAAAATCGTTTGAAAGAACAAAAGTCTCGCTCAGACCTCAACGAGCCAAACAAATTTACTGGGTTTACACCACAAACTTTGCTGGTTTGAAACCGACAGATGGATTACTGCTAATTTTGTCACTGTAACTACACCTTTATCAAATCCTTCGTTAAAGTACCTTTTATGAGGTAGGTGATCTGATAATTTGTTCAACCACACCCAAAATTGATTGATATTGAATGAACCTTCATTTATTCATTCATTCATTAGATCCAAAAACATGCTTTTTATGAGCGGGTTAGATCGTAAGAAGTTCGACTGTACTAAACGATACTTTCTTTTTTAAGAAGGAAAGAATTATACGTTTTCTTTCTTCTTCACCACAAAAATCAAGGCTACATTAGCCGAATTCACACTGAGATTAGCTCTGATTAGTTAAGGTTTTTCATAGGACTTTTTCTCGATTTTGGCCAAAATATTATTCACATAAATACTTTTTGGAAAGAGTAAAAAAATCTCTTCTATATTACCGAATAAAAAAAATTACGGAACAAAATCGAAAAAAGCCCTATGAATAACCTAAACTAATCTGAACAAATCTCAGTGTGACTTCGGGGAATCGGATTTAACTAAACAAAATGTTGAGTTACAATTAGTTAACATATGGTAACTATTCTAAAAAATACTTCTGGGATAAGTTAAAAAAAACCCAAAAAACAATAGACAAACTAAAGAAAACCATTAAACTATGTTTTATTTTTTGACGTATTTCATTAAACTAATATCGAAGTCACAGTGGGGGAGTTTACAACACTTGCGATTTAACTTAACTGAGCTTAGCTACCGACGTCACGCCAGATCAGTTATGACGTATTTAACTAATCTGAAATTTAACTAATCTTCAGTGTGACTTTTTATTAGATGAAATATTTCTCCATATATAGACCAGTTACAACCGCATTCAATCTGCAGACCAGAAGAATTGAATTGTCAATTGGACATCGAAACTCAAACGAGTCATCCCATACCGATTTCAAGTGTTCTCATGAAAGCTTGTGTTGGTATCTCTAGACTTCATTCATTGAGGATGATGCAGGTATCATGTAGTTCTTGATTTCCTGTTCTGTTTTATTCTTCACACATCCTTTTACCTGCTGTATATTCAGTGTGTCACTTTTTGTATGTGAAACTACCCACATTATTTTAATTTTCGATTGTTTTGTATTGAAATTAGTAATAGTTAACTGAATAATATTTTAATCTTAGTCATAAATCCATTTTTCAAGGCCTTAATGGGCGTTGTTTGTAACATTGAGTGGGCGCTACGTTATGCCGTATTTTCTCTTTTAACATCCCGTGCGCTTATTAAATATTTTTACAATTTGAGTAAGCGCTTATTAGAGTGGGATGCTTAAAAGAGGGCGCTAAAAAGAGGAAATACGGTAATTAAAAACTCGAAGCATTTTTTTTTCAAAGTTTCTATTATTGTTTAGGCTATATCTTTAACATGTACTGAAGGCGAGGTAACAACTCGCACGATCCCGTTAAAAAATGCCGGCAGTATTACGTTGAACCTTGAAGCCAAAATAGTCGGCTCGGCGAGTCATTTTGACGTCCACCCGTGTGTAGTTTCTCTTAAACCAGGCATGGAAAGCAAACTCACAATCAGTTTCAAATCTGTTACTGTAGTGGCAGTTGAAAGGTATATTTTACGTCCTGTATGGGCGTCCTGTATGGGCGTTTGTTGGTTAGTTGCAGTGGCGTTGTTTCTGACATTGTGTTTGTCTTTACACGTAAATTTCGTGATTTTGTAACAAAAGTTTCTCATGGTTCCTTAGGAATGAAGAGGGAAAGAATTGCTAAAACGCTATTCAAGACATTTTGTTCGAATTATGTTTCTTTACAGTAACAGTAACATTCGATTAGCAACGCATCTTAGTTAACGTTAAAAAATATCGATCGTCTGACGTGTGTTTTCTTGTTAATTTGGACTTTCCGGTGCATAACATAATATATGTAACAACGTTCTGAATTGGCCCTACCTGGTTTTCTTGTAAGTGGGTTTATTATAACAGAATACGTGTATTTATTCTTCAACGTTTTATATCTTTTAGTTGTTTATCAGTGAACGTCCTTCCCAACGGTGACCATTACGAGTGGCAGCTACAAGGAACTGCTACTTGCAGAACGTCGCCGACCAACGTGGAGAAACCCTTGTTATTATGTAATAAGTTAGCGTTAAACTGGGCCGGCGTTCAAATCGGACAAAATAAAAGTCAACGTCTGGTCCTACGCAACGATTCCGACGTGGATTACGTCAGGCTCAGTTTGAGCGTGGCAGGAGATCATTCCAACTTTCAGATTCAGAACGATTATTTGTTGACATCTATAAACACAAATAAATTTGAAGCCAGCATCAAACCTCAGGGCGAACTTCCCGTCCATGTGTCTTTCAATCCTTCGTATTTCGCGTCAGTGCACGGCTCGCTGATATTGCGTACCATAAACAGTAATACGAAGTTTGTTATTCCCTTATCCGGTTACGGTGGCTCCTCTAACATCGATATTAACGGGGCGAAGAAAGTTAACGGACATTTTTGGATTGACATGGGTGACGTTTATTTGGGCAAAACGACGGTTGTCGATTTGATGCTACGCAACAGTGGTAACAGAGCAGCATTTGTGTCGATGAAATGTTTTAGCGGTAAGAGAGACGTGTCTTTTTGCTGATTTCTTTCTATTGCTTCAGCAGTTGTTTGCTATTTGTTATGTTACATTTCTGTCTGTCTCGTTCTTTCAAAAGAAAATCGATAAAGAAGAAAGAAGAACCTAAAAGAAATTATTCGATTTAAATCTTCTCAAGATCATGTAATTTTTATGGTGTAACTTAGGTCTTAAATCTGTTAGATTGAGGACCTTAGCGTGAAACCTTTCTATGAGCTGCGCATTTCATAACTGTTATGTCAGTCCAGCTACCGTAGTTAGGATAATGGTGTGGTGGCTAGCGAAAATTTATAAGTAAACTTTTCTTCTTACAGACGTGACAGCAAAACTCGAATATCCTTTTTCACACGTGAATATAACGCCCAACAACTTCGTTGTGGCGGAAAAAATGTCTTGTCAAGTGAAACTTGTGTATCAACCTTTAAAAGAACACGCCCTGCGTTCTCAGCAGGAAGGAAGTTTTACTGTGGCCCACCTTGTTATATACTCTGGTGATGAGGTATTACGAAAAGAATATAAAAGGTAAGTGACTATGAATAAGAATACTTATGTAAAGGGATTATATGTTTGTCCTCTGTGGAGGAGTGTTTTTTTATTGAAATAGCAGGCGATATTGCTTGCTATGCCTATAGAAAACACTCCTCCTGATAGACTTTTTGAAGATTTTGCCTACTGGGATGTACATGAAAAGATAGTTAGGATCGAACAGTTGACGAGAGTTGAATACAACAGAAAAACCCATTTCAGATCTGGTATGATCTGGAACACTTAATCACTTACAGTAATGAGTGCAGCGCAAGTAATAAAATTAAACCGCCAGATTCGACGCTGGAATTTTAGATATTTTCCTGAGCATACAAGATTTATATTAATATTCCGCTCGGTGCACCAACTATAAATAATGGAAATAACTAAAATTGTGTATCAATGACTGACTGGAAAGTCCATGTTATTTTACATGCGCAATTTAAAAAATAACTGTTTTTTTTTAGTCCTTAATATAAACTTATTTACAACAACTTCAATAAATTTTAATAGATACAGTATAACCCCGTTAAGTCGGACTCTCAGGGGACCGAAATAATCGGTCTGACTTATCGGGAGTCCGACCTATCCGAACTTCGTCTTAAGTCAGACTCTACTTATTTAGATCCAAGGGGGACAAGGTTTTAGTCCGACTTAAAGAAAAGTCTGACTTAAACCGTGTCCGACTTAACGGGGTTATACTGTATCTTTACACCCTACAGGTGAGCGTCGGATCTAGAGATATATGGAATTTTGTGGAGGAGAATGTTAGCGGTTAAAGCATAAAATAAAAACATAAGTGCATTTGTGATACAGACTGAAAACAGAAATTATGTTAATGTGCTCCTCCACAATTTTTCGGATCCGCAACTTGAATGACGCCATTACAAATTATGAATGAAAAAGCATAAAGGAAGGGCGGGTAACTGGGATTGTTTCGCGAAAATACCTCTGGATCTACCTTTGGGATTAACAATATTCTCTGCAATTTAAGAAAAGATTAAAATTCTAGTCTGGTGTATGAATATATTCAATATACTTTTTGATGATTAATGGTTGATGTTTGTGTTAATCCGTTGTTAACATGTGTTATAGGAACAAGTCCACTACACAACAAGCAATCAACAGAACGAATGTTTTGAACACGATATTCGCTAATGAAATGGTCGAACAGGAGCAAGTCTCTTACAACACAGTGGGCGATTGGGATAGTTTCTTTACCAATAACGTTTCGAGGACAGTTCTAGCTATGGTATCAACAGGCGTTAATAAGACTGACGCCATCAAGTCGCAAGATGTAGCTAAAGAAGGAGAATCGATTCAAGTAACGCCTGTGAGGAACGCCCTTGAAAGTATGTAGCTAGGAAACTTTATGAGAAGTTTACGCCCGATACTTTAGTAGGAATTAACCGAATATTGTCCCTCGTAAAACCCTAATAAATGAAAAAGCTTCTGTATACAGTTGAATCTCTATAAAGTGGACACTTCTATAAAACAGACAGCGAGTCAAGGGACGTTCCTGGTCGAACGTTTATTAGAGAAACTTTCTAGAAAGCGGACACTTATATGAAGCGGACACTATTATTAAGAACCTATCATATCCGCTTTATTTCGTGTCCACAGTGTTATTGTTTCCGTTGGTAACGTTTGTTGTCCTGTTACTAGGTAACAGTATTCCAGTTGGCAGTGGCGGATTTTGGTCGGTTTATCCTGAGCAAATCGTCTTGCATTCCAACGAGGAATCGACGACAAAACTCCAAATTGCAAACCACTCAGATGTACTATTGCCGTTCGAGTTTATTTGGCCTGCACAAACTCTCGTTATTACGCCATGTAAAGATAAAATACCTCCACGCAGCCAAATCTTGGTTCGTATAAACGCTAAGCCATCCTTCTTATCGAGAAAGGAGGAGCTACCGTGGAGGGGAAGTATCTATATACAATGTGATGGAGAGCAGAAGGTTTGATTTGATTTTTTCAATCTAGTTCTGATAACTGTGCTTGGTAAGCACGACCTCGATTGAAGCTTCTCTTTTTAAGCATCGATAAACTCGTTCTTTACCTGACAAAGAAAGGGATAGATTCATGTTGAAACGGTTCGCCATTTTTTCAGTTAGATGGTAGAGAGGAGTTTATTAGAACTTAGAGAAAAGGAACGAAATTATAGATATTTAAAAGATAGAACTTTCTTGACTGGACGCGCTCCTAAAGTTTTTTGTTGTACCTTTCACTTAGTGTGTCAATGTCCAAATACGTCACAACGAGGACGAGGATGGATCTGTCAAACTATCTTCACATACACCACTCGTGCCAGGTGTTAACAAAAGTCATGACCACACATTCCCGTTATCTGCTGCTCACATTAACATTCATCCACATGTTTTAGAATATCAAAACACTCAAGTCAATATGGTGGCTGGTAAGTGAATTTTTCAAATGCTTATCCGTCATCTATTATGACGTGGGCAGCAAGGTTGGGATTTTGGGATGCTGATGTTAATTATCATACATTACTTTCGTCACTCACATCAGATATCGTAACATAGCATAAGCCTCGTTTTGATAATGATATTTCCCATTCTAAATGAGTTGATGGTCTGTTTTTTTTTTAACATTGACCAAGTATATTATATAATAGCAATTATATAAAAATACGCTAATGAAAGTCAACAGTGAGGGTAGGTAATAAAAGGTGATGAGATTTATGATGAGAGATGGATCTAATATAAAAGCGAAACAACTGCGAACAAGGAAAGGGGGAAGATGTCTTATGTAATCCTTGAATGATTCCATCCATATAGTGGAACACTGTATATATACTGTACCCAGTGGGTAAAATGTTCAAAAAGTCTCTATGGAAGAGTGTTTTATATAGGAATGACAACGAACATCGCCTTCTGTTTGAATAAAAAAAACACTCCTCCACAGAGACTTTTTGAACATTTTGCGCACAGGGTATATAGACGAGTCTAAAGGACATATTTCCTTCTTCTAATTTTAGAAATGTGTTTCACTATCACCAACAAATCAGATGTACCTTGCAGATGGTTCTTATCCTCAATTGCTCCGCCTTATTTCAAATGCACGACTAGCAAAGGGGATATCACTCGAACGAACTATCCGGCATTCAGGTTTGCTAAGCATTCAGGGAAGTTGAACGCTAAACAGTGCTATAAGGTGAGAAAAGTGTGACGTTTTTAGATTGTCTGATACTTGTATCTGTTTACAAAAAGTTTATCTTCAGTGTCTTGTGTATTGGTTATCATCCTTAAGAATTTCTTTTCGATTTTGTTTGATAGCTGCCAGTATCTTTCCTGCCAAGAAATGATGGGATGTATTCGCAGTTCTGGGATTTCGAAGTAAGTTTCCTATTTTACTTTGCAAGGTTTTTTTAATCAGTAGATGATGTGTATACGCATTATTCATTCTTATATTTTCGACAGACTTCTTACGATGCCAACCAAACGCCATTTAAATTTCGTCTGGAACTTATTGGGAAGGTAAGAAGTTTCATCTACATAACTAAGTTATTTGTTGAATGTTTTAAGTGTAATCTCCTAAACAACTTGTCGTTGGGTGCAATGTATTTCTCTTTTCTTTACAATAATGTTTTTTCTTCGTGATAACTTATTTTCGATTATAGTTATGAATTGCTTCTCATAATGTTCAAGTATAGTTGTTATCGCGAATCGCTGACAGCAAAGAGATGTACTCTTAACATAAATACATTCTTTTCCGAGAATTTTCCTATTATTAGTTTGTTTCAATGTCTCATTTTTTAAGTGTCGTGCTAATATCGGAACTCCCGTAAGATGTCAAAATTTCTTTTTCAGGGATCAACAATGGAGATGGAAAATAGTACCCTGGAAACGAGCAGAAAGCAAGTGGGCACGGCCAAGCCGATATTGATGACTCAAAAAAGGGAGCATAAGTATGTGAAGCATACTCTTTGTTGTCCATAAACTTATACGGCGAAAAAGGATAACAAGCTCTATCATATCAAACATACTATGCCTGTACCGCTCAAACTATAAAATCAAACCTATATACCGGATACCAGCGGCACCAAAAAAATATCTCTGCTATAAGGTGTCCGTTAAGTAGACTTTTGGACTTCATGGAGAATAGGTATCGATTCCTGGTTACGTCTTGACTTTCTCAACAATCTTATAAGACTTTTCACTAGAGAAATTAGCTGGTTGAAACTGGTACATAAACAGTCACTAAAGTTCGTAATTAAGAAATACTATGAGTTGGTATGTTTAAAGCTATCGTTGAATTTAGAATGGATGATGGTGTGGTCGTGGAAAAGAAAGTCAAGCAACGGAGTGGTCACGTTTTCATTAAAGACGATGTATTGCAATTCCCGACAACAACTGTCGGCGATAAGAGCGAGATGAAATTTCGTCTTTGTAACGACAGTCAGGAAGTTCAAAAGGTTAATATATTTTTCTGTCATGGGTACCTAGTATGTTATATTCAAGTTTTGACACAGGGAAATGATGAAACTCGTGTCAAGACTTGAGAGTCGTATCAAGACGGTTCCTCTTTATAATGTATCGTAGCTAGAATGTGAAGTAGTGGAATTATTTCAATGTCCCTCAAATTTACTCGAACACTAATTAATTAATTAACGCGATTGTCGAAGCAAAGTTCTAAAGGTTCCACAATATTTCAAAGTTAACACGAAAGGTAGGGAGCACGTTACTATTCAGTGTGCGTCTTTTTGAAATTTTGACACAGGCAAAGCTTTTTCAATCAAAAAAGAGTTGACGGTTATCTACAATATACACATAAATTTATCGTATATGCAACTATCACGTCAGTGAGTGGAAGGGTTAAATGTACGTTTAAATTTTCAGGTCCGCATATCTTCATGCCGTTCTCCGTTTTCCGTGGTTTCAAAACACATGAAGTTATCAATTAGGTAAGTTTTCAATTACGTACGTTGTTATTACATTTCTCGCCATTTCTCGCCATCCTGTGAAATTCTTGTGTTGATTAAGGAGAACACCTAAGTACGACTCATTTTTTTAACCGATATTGCCGTATTTTTTGCATTTGCTTTTGGGAACACCATTTAAAATGGTTTCCAAAAGGTAGCTTTTGCTGTCAATGGATGATTCATTATAGACCTTTCCCAAATACTTGTCTATTATAAAGAGTAATCTCAGATTTTGTATTTCTTGCTCAGGCCTAAAAGTTATATTCGCGTTCCTGTCTTTTACTCTCCAACATCAAAAGACAATATGTCTTCCGAGGGACTGTTAATCCTCACTCCGGAAAATTGCGAAAACCTCTGCGTCAAATTATGTGGGAGCAGCATGTAAATAGTGGCAAGTATTGGTCCAAAAATATGTGGAAAAGTAAAGGAATGGTTGTGTGTGAAACTGAGGAAATATCAGTTCCGAAAAGTTTCTCTAAACTTGGTTCGCATCGTATTGAGGTATCGTGTGTCAAGATATTATCTTTGATCGTTTCGTACAAAATTCGTCGTCTTACCATCAAAATCGAATGGGGGAAAGAAATGTTTGTAAATATTTATTCGGTATATTTATATCATCATAATTTATTTTTAAATATGAAATTTGTTCAAAAATAATTTTTATGTGTTCACTGTGAAAAGCTGTTGTTTTTGATTCTGTTTACTGTTCTTCATTGTTATGAAAGTTTTACATGCAGCCCTTTATATATAAATGAAGAAATTATTTTCTTATCTTATGTGATAGGACTTTTTTGGAAAATATCAAAGGTTTCATATGAAAAATTCTCTCTCTCTCTCTCTCTCTCTCTCTCTCTCTCTCTCTCTCTCTCTCTCTCGCTTTTATAATTCGTGAATGAATATCTACAATATGGAATCAGTTCATTTCCTTATTATCCTGCTAATGTTTATTGCCTTCAATATGTTCAACAAGTAACGAAACACAATCTTCATTCTTTTCATCCAATGCATACATTAATGCTGATTTTCCCTCGTGGCTGCTCTTCATATGAACATCACAATTGTGTTCTAGAAGTAATTTAACACAATCTGCATGACCTCCACGTGATGCAAACATTAATGCTGTTACTCCCCATTCGGTGCTTTTCATATCAACATCACAATTGTGTCCTAGAAGTAATTTAACACAATCTGCATGACCTTTTTTTGATGCAACCATTAATGCTGTTATTCCCCCTTTGGTGCCCTTCATATCAACATCACAATTGTGTTCTAGAAGTAATTTAACACAATCTGCATGACCTTCTTTTGATGCCCACATTAATGCTGTTTGTCCCGCAACGGTGCACTTCGTATCAACATCACAATTGTGTTCTAGAAGTAATTTAACACAATCTGCATGACCTCCTGCTGATGCATCCATTAATGCTGTTATTCCCCCTTCGGTGCTCTTCATATCAACATCACAATTGTGTTCTAGAAGTAATTTAACACAATCTGCTTTACCTGCATCTGATGCCCACATTAATGCTGTTACTCCCCCCTCGGTACTCTTCATATTAACATCACAATTGTGTGCTAGAAGTAATTTAACACAATCTGCATGACCTCCATCTGATGCAAACATTAATGCTGTTACTCCCTGTTCACTGACCTTTATATCAACATCACAATTGTGTTCCAGAAGTAATTTAACACAATCCGCTTTACCTGCATATAATGCCCACATTAATGCTGTTTGTCCCGCAACGTTGCCCTTCAAATCAACATCACAATTGTGTTCTAGAAGTAATTTAACACAATCTGCATGACCTTTTTTTGATGCAAACGTTAATGCTGTGTGTCCCGCAACGGCGCTCTTCATATCAACATCACAATTGCGTTGTAGAAGTAATTTAACACAATCTGCATGACCTCCACCTGATGCAAACATTAATGCTGTTACTCCCCGTTCGGTGCTCTTCATATCAACATCACAATTGTGTTCTAGAAGTAATTTAACACAATCTGCATGATTTTTTTTTGATGCCCACATTAATGCTGTTTGTCCCGCAACGGCGCTCTTCATATCAACATCACAATTGTGTTCTAGAAGTAATTTAACACAATCTGCATGACCTTTTTTTGATGCAAACATTAATGCTGTTTGTCCCGCAACGGCGCTCTTCATATCAACATCACATTTGTGTTCTAGAAGTAATTTAACACAATCTGCATGATTTTTTTTTGATGCCCACATTAATGCTGTTTGTCCCGCAACGGCGCTCTTCATATCAACATCACACTTGTGTTCTAGAAGTAATTTAACACAATCTGCATGACCTTTTTTTGATGCAAACGTTAATGCTGTTTGTCCCGCAACGGCGCTCTTCATATCAACATCAGATTTGTGTTCTAGAAGTAATTTAACACAATCTGCATGACCTCTCTCTGATGCCCACATTAATGCTGTTACTCCCCCTTCGGTGCTCTTTATATCAACATCACAATTGTGTTTTAGAAGTAATTTAACACAATCTGCATGACCTGCATCAGTTGCAAATATTAATGCTGTTATTCCCCCTTCGGTGCTCTTCATATCAACATCACAATTGTGTTCTAGAAGTAATTTAACACAATCTGCTTTACCTGCATTTGATGCCCACATTAATGCTGTTACTCCCCCCTCGGTACTCTTCATATTAACATCACAATCGTGTGCTAGAAGTAATTTAACACAATCTGCATGACCTTCATCGGATGCATACATTAATGCTGTTTTTCCAATTAAGTTCAAGTCCTTATAATGATTGCAAACATCGTGACACGAATTGATTTTATCATCGTGTAATTGCAACAACACTTTTAATAACTCAGAATTACCAAATTCTGCAGTATGAAAAAAACTCTCAAGTAATTTGTCGTCTTCTTGTTTCAGCATTTGTGAGAGAATCAGTAACTTCAATTCCTTCATATTTTTTGTGTTATTTCCGTCTTTTATGAGTCTTTCGTGGTCTAAAAATATAAAAGTACAAATTAAAGTTAAAAGCATCAACTCTATTTTGCGTTTGCTGAAATGTATGATCGTGAAGTTCAAATAATTATCAGAAAAATGAAAGATGAAAAACTGTGTGGCAGGTAGCCAATAAATACACTGGGTCATGGTTAATAATTTTTGGGGGCATTCAGGAAATTGTTGTTTCAATAAAATATGCAGCTGGTAGCCGATCTATAAACATGCTGAAAACATTATTTTACGTATTGCTCTATACACATTACTAATGAGTTCACAATATGCAGTTAATCACTATAGCTGCTAGTTGCATGTTGACGACAAGAAGCTACGGACGTTTGACTGTACAGTAGAAGTTCAAGAAAAAGTAAGAATTCTTGTATTAAGGTACAAATGCATTTCTTTCCTTTCATTGGCACGACATAACAAATTGTGACCACATCTGATAGAAAAACTTGTTTTTGGCTTCTTATGAATAATTACTTAGCGAAAGTCGCTCTCGCGCTGACCATTTACTTGAAGAGAGGTGTCGCTTTTAAGGCGTGTTGTTGGACGTAAATGAAGCGTAAGAGGTCATTTAAAAAAATTTATGACTATTAAATTTAGAACTTTCTGAAATTGGTCAAATTTGGGCAGATTTGACGACCAACCGTGTGACTGGATAATCAAGCCCATCAAAATCTTTCCACTCATTTCTGTGCGACAACGGATAATAACATTTCTGGAAAGTAGCAACTCAATTCGATTAATATGTCTTGGATATCTTGGCCAGGGATTCGAAAATAGAAGTTCTGAGAAATTTCAGTTTTAAAAAAAATAACAGAAATTTCGAGAGTTTTTCTAGTTTTCAGGCCCGTTCACCACTTTTGAAACGAAAAAACGGTTTGGCGCAACGTTTTGCACCTAAAGACGTCCCTACGCCATCGCGCCAAAGAAGCAAAGTTTAAAGGATAAAGGACAAAGGGGAGAAGGCAAAGTTAAATTAAAATAAAGTGGTGACATGAGGTTTCTGTTAAAACTTAAGTGTTGATTAGTTTACTTGCCCGTTTTCCTTTTATACTCTTAATAACCTTACTCTCCTTCATAAATTCTGCCTAGGTTCTAGATCCGGGGGTTTCGGAAACCACCACTTATACAGCAGAAATTTGGCGAATGAACTAAGGCTGTTTCATGGACTCGAATAATAAAGCCTAAATTTAGCTCTGATGAAGTTATAGGTCTCTATCGAAATACCATTTGCTGCTAAATAGTTGGATAGATGTTTTTGAAATATATTTTAAAAACAGCTAAGCATTTGCTAAGGTTTCTAAACCTTCTCTATTTAAAATGAGAATAATAAATAAACCTAGCAAATGTTATTCAGGTTAATTTGTTGCAATCCGTAGAAGAGCACATCATTATAATTTCCGTTTTCAGTCTGTATCACCAATGAACTGTTTTGCACGTTTTTCTTTTATACTTAAATAGCCAACATTCTCCTCCACAAATTTCGACTACCCTCTAGATCCGCTGCTGGAATATGTGTTAATACGTAGGTCCGCTTTTTAAAGTATGCGTATTCTATAGCAATCATTCTCATTATCATCTGTAATGCAGAAATCTTTCTGCATGCATGGGCATCTTGTTTTGTTTCACCTTGTAATTTTCGAAATATATGCGAGTTTTGGTAGATACGATTTTAGTAGATAGAGAAGTTCTAAGTGGTTTTATTGTGAACTATCATAGTATGTGGTAGTGCTTGGTATAATATATTATATATACCATACCATTCTAGCTGATGGTCATGCATAGCACAGCTTTCACTCTTGACAAAGGCTGGTCTTATATTTTGTTATTCTTTCACTTCATGTTTTTCAACTTGAATTTAATAGATATTTCTTGAAGATTATTTTGTGATCATTTTAAACTGGGTATATAGAGTCGATACTTCGGTCTGATTATGCGACATTGTACATCTTTTGCGTTTATGAAAGTTTTAGAATGTAAACAAATGAAACTATTTAACTTGAATTTAATAGATATTTCTTGAAGATTATTTTGTGATCATTTTAAACTGGGGATATAGAGTCGATACTTCGGTCTGTTTATGCGACATTGTACATCTTTTGCGTTTCTTAAAGTTTTAGAATGTAAACAAATGAAACTATTCAGACGTAAAAAACATTTACCATGTTTCAAAAGTAAACATGTGCGTATATCCTTGGATATTGTGTTAACTTTCCTATGTACATATTGCCTTAATTATTTAGACCTTCATAAAAAATATTTCTATTTCACAACATTTCAATTTCAAATATTTAATCAGTAATTAGAGTTTTAGATTTAATTGTTATGTTTGACAAAACCCACTAAACCTTCGCTTTTTATTTATTCATGTTTTTGAAGTTTAATTTTAAATGCTACTGATCTGTTACTGATACTGACCAAACGGCGAAGTGTTAAAAATATTCTTTTCAAGGTGTACATGTTTTCAAGGTAAACGTATATGTATACTTTTCGAAAACCATTCTAATTTTCTTTTTGACATCTTTGATATATGATATCTTCGGTCATTTTTCAGGAAAACATTAAGTCCAAAGAGGAGCGTCATAGAAACATTGTGATATATTACCTTTCCATGAATAGCCTTTAATTCTTTCGAAAGTTTCAACCAAATCTTGGTTAAATGTTATTAGCAATGTCTCGGAACTAAAATGGAAAAATAGTTTAAAGTTCTCGAAGAAGTCGCTTTTTTGTCTCTAACATATTTCCCTTTGTAACAAGTTGTAGTGAGAATATCAGGCTGAAAAAGAATCGATTATTAGGTAGTTTTTCAGATTTTTAAATCTTTCCATAAAATTGGTTTAGTATCATGCAGACCATTTAATTGTGCTAGATGTTCCTTCCTTTCAAATTACAGTAATTGCAACAAAGAGATCTCCTTAACTGCAGTCCCTTTTGGGCCGGCCTTTATTGACCTTAGTTTTGAAAATTCCTCGGTTAAATTCTCACAGACAAACGTAACACCCGTTCTTTTAACCTTATTAGGTGCATAGGAGTGGGAGGAAGGGCGGAGGTCCTAGTAGACCCGCGGCATACCATAATGCTATTGCCTTTATATTTCGTGGCTTTTCTTAAAATTTAGTAGGTATTATAAATTTAATAAAAAAATCTTTTTATTCCAGCTGTCCATAAGAACCTCGTTTCTGTGTTGGTAGTTAACTATAAAAGCCCCACTCCAATTTGAACAAAATATGCAACTAAATTGTTGTGAAACAATGTAACACATTAAAACAGGTTCACATGAGCTTCAATGCTTGAAATATTACATATAAACATGAAATTGGGAATGGTGAATAAGCTACATTTCTCTTGCTGCAACGCTGCCATGTTTTGAAAATTGTCATTTCACTTCACTTCAAAATCAGTTCGCTGTGCAATTCACGTGCCACACAGGTGTGATGATCATTGAAATATTTTTTTATTGTTTCTAGTAAAGCCATGCAATTCTTTTCCGCAAAAAAATACAAAAAAATACACTTTCAGTATGATTTTCTGAAACTTACGTTGCTTCAGCTTTCTTCAAATCATCCAAAAGACTTTCCATGCAGAAATTTTTGAAAAGAACATCATTCAACGTCTGGTTTTTTCGAATTGTAGTAGTTTTGTCGCATTTGTTTGGGCAGTTTAATGTTGCAGTTCCATCGCCATTAAAAACCAAAAGTGTTTCCCGACAACCTTCACAAAACGAGTGCCCACATGGTAACGGCCTGGCATCAATGAATTGATCCATACAGATTGAACATTCAACTGCTTCATGGATTGCTTCTGCCATCGCTGATATGATGCTGAAAAGAAAAGTAATGCCGCTGTAAAACAAAAATTTACGAACATTTTGCTGTTGTCACTGTGTAAAAAAAGAAGGGGGAAACAAAGGAATGGATGGCAGTACAAAAGTAACAAATTTTATGAAAATGTAAATGTATCTGTCTTCATAACAGTAGGGAGCTTGAACAACAAAAAGTTTGCGGCGAGCACGTGTACCAATTGGTTCGGAATACCGATGTGTTTATGATTTAAGGAATCATCTGCAACACAGCGCTCCCGTCAATATTCATTCAGGACGAGAGAATTTGGTTTTTCACCTCGCCTTTTTCTGTGTTTTGGTTGGATTAAAGTTTAATTTTCCAATTTCTTTTGCATTCGATTATTTGGTGTGTTTGTTTTTGTTTTGAGTTTTTTTAGCAATAAACAAATCTCATTATATTTGAGAAGAAAACAAAAATAAATCCAAGAACGAAAATATTGAATCAGACAAAAAGAAGGCTGTAGCAACACTAAAGCGGTAGCAAAACAAAAGACACCGAAGGGGCACCCATCACCAACAAGAAGTTCTGCAATTCCTTAGGCAAAAAAATGATAATAAAGCAAAGATAAGGCAGGTGGATCTCCATCTTAAAAGGGAGGAGCAGAGTTATTTCAAAGGGTTTTTCCAAAACTCCATTCAACAAAATCAACAACAAATGCAGATGATATTCGAACTGCAGAAGCAAACAATTGAGGTTATGAAAATGCCTTTGAAAAGGTGATATTTGAAACACATGAATATATCCAATTCCATTTTCATGTAGCATTTTCATAACAATTTGTTTAAAAGTTTGATCTGTTTTTTAACGTACATTTTCTTCAAGTTGATCATTTCGTGGGTGATGAATGTTGTTGTCCCCTTACATTACTTATGCTTGTTGCATCGGGTACTGACTAAACAACGGAACCACCTGAGACGATTTGAACTGAGCTGAGACAATCTGAGACGAACTGAGATGAACTGAAACCAAGAAACGAGCTGAGACGAGCTGAGACTATCTGTAAATTTCTACGCACCATATTTCCTAAACCACGACGGCTGATTTGGTGATTTTCGGAGTACGGAATCGGAATCCTCTCTATTATCGCCTTTTCTCCACTCGCGAATTTATTCGTGGAAACAGATTTTTCAACATCAAATTTGCTGTGTTTATGTAATGGATTTTAATGCGCATGCGTCGATATATTTGGCAAGTGGAAAATGGGCTTAACAAAAATCTGCGGGAAGTTATAGTCGGCAGTCGAAAAAATCATGATTAGCAGACATTAATTGGTGCGAATGGCTGTCTGTTCAAATTTCGTGTACTTTTAGAGGGAGATTAACTTGTCTTTTAAGTAACAATGTATTGCGAATGAATCGTGTTATGAAGATCTTGTTACGTGCCCAAATTTTCGTCTTAAAACGACTGAAAACTGAAACGGCATGGTTTGGTGAAAGTTGACAATTCCATCAACAGATTACTTCACAAATTACTGACAAAAACATGCTTTTGTTATATTATATTATATTGTTTTATTATATTATACATCTCGAATAGCATTTTTTTTTTAAATAATATCTTCTTTGCTAGGACGATTCCCACCGACACTCGAAACATCCAGTAGCCGAAAGGACGGGTGTGATTTTTTTTCTCCGTGGTGGATTCAACTCGTCTCAGCTCGTCTCTTGGTGGTTTCAGTTCGTCTCAGATCGTCTCAGCACGGTTCAGATCGCCTCAAGTGGTTCCGTTCCTTAGTCAGTACCGTTGCATCGGCCTTCTCAATAAATTTGTTCTTGAGTTTATTTTTGTTTTCTTCAATAATACGTAAATTTCTAATTTGCAAATGTTTATTTTCAAATCTCACTTCCTATTTTTCTTTATTTTCTCTTCTCACGTGATTATTCGCACAACACTTTGATTTGATTTAATTTTTATGCAGTTGTTGGCAATGGTATGTATTTCACTATTGCTTTGTGTCATTTTTCTGTTGGAATGTGTTTTCAGCTATAATTTCCTTGTGTAGAGATAATGCAGCCTTCTTTATGCTAATTTGGGGATTTTTTGGTTCGATGATATTAAAAATTTGTGAATTCAGAGAATACCAAAATGTTTTTATTTGAAGATCCTAAACGTTTGTGTATCAAATTAATGCAATTCTTAATTTAAAAATTTATT
>CM077629.1:14793507-15187704 GCA_039566895.2 Turritopsis rubra | reverse complement strand
CAGTTACCAGATTAACACATATAAGAAACAAAAGATTATATGCATAAATTATCAAAAATCTATCCCTGCACATTAATTATAAAGATATAATGGAGTGGAGCGAATAGTTTTATTAAGGACCGGGTTGTCTCGTATAATAAAAAGAGACTCTTTGAGTTCTAACATAAAGGAATTTTTAGCGTATGCAAGAACAGAAAAATTATCATAATCAACAAAATGATCACAATACAAAGTAAACTCTTGCACAGCTGTAAGATGACCCGTGGTTCTATGTGAACGTTTTCCTGTTAAATGCGATATACCCATATGCTCACTCATTCTGACTCTTAAATGGCGTTTAGTTTGGTCAATATAAGAAGTGTTGCAACTTCCACACGAAAATTTGTAGACAACGCCAGAAATGAGATCTTTGGATGGGCGATCCTTAAAACAAAAAAAACTAGACAACCTGCACGAAGATTTGTAAACGATATTGAGTTTACAACAGGGCAATGTTTTGGAAATAACCTTGTAAAGGCTTCTTTTAATTTGTTGCGAAATAGTACCTAAATATGGTAAAACAATTAAAAGGCTTTTCTTTTCAACAGTGGTAACGACTTGTTTAGGATTGTGTAACTCGTTCAAAAATGCTCTGATGCAATTATCAATAAAAGAAATGGGATATCCATTTTTTCTGAAAAGATCTTTAACTTTATTGAGCTCCTTATGAAATAAGCTGAAACTGGAGCAAAGATTAAAACATCTGAAAATAATCGTCGATATCAGGCCAAATTTGAATGACAGAGGAACAAAACTATCGAAATGTGTATAAACACCACTAAATGTAGGTTTACGGTAGACATTAGTGATGAGCACGTTATTTTCACGTGTAATTTCGATGTCTAAAAAAGACATTTTATTAGACTTTTCTGTCTCTGTGGTGAACGAAATACTAGCATGACAAGAATTCATGTAGTCTTTGAAAAATTCTAAATGTTCAGGTTTTTTGAACAAAACATTTTAAAATTTAACGAGCAGATTCAAAATGTTGACAGAAGCGAACCCGTTCTTCATCGCACTCATTAGGGGACGATATATGCATGTAATAAAACACTTAGACCTTTGACCTTAATTTCGCAAACAAGTCATTGGTCAAGAGAGCACAAATCATCACACCTTGTTAGAGGCAATTCTTCCCTGTAGTATATACAAACACCTCCACGCTTCACATTACCTGGAAAATCACACCTGAGCATGCTATACCCTTGAAGTTGAAGTCTCTGGTCATCACTCGGAAGGTCAGAGTCCAAAAATGTCTCAGACAAGCGTATTGTATCAAAGTTATAAACAGTAGTTAAAGCTTAATGTAGGATAGTTTAGCGAAGTTATGAGCTGCCAAGCCATTGAGGTTCCAATGACATCGGTTAAGGGCATTATTTGTGGGACCAGGATTTGATTCTACGTCACCACATACAATGAGAAAAACCGTAAGAAAGAATGCCACTCCAAGAATAGGCCAGGAGAAAGCACAAAACAATAAAAGTGAAAGAAAACGGATAAATAAATTCAAAGTATTAGAGAGGGGTGGATTCAGGGACGATAGTTTAACAAGAATAATGAAAAAACTCCTAACCTCTATATGCCATTGCTGGTTACTTATCGGCATGTATCCTTATTGCAGAAACACACAATCGAAACACTGTATTAGCTATAATGTTATTGAAAACTCAACCTAATTCAAACTCAATAAAGGACGCAAATACATAAAAACCTAAGAAATAGAAATTAAAAACAAAATAAAAAAACAAAAAGGCAAGATTCATAATCAATAAATAGACTTCTAGGTTGCCTGGAAATGATTTACTGGACCAAAAAATTTTCTAAGACACAAAGAAAAAGAGGCTCATTAGGACACAAGGATTACAAAGATGTTATGACCCCTTGTGACCACTGAGACTCTAAAAATAAAAATGAGATTGTTGATATATAAGGCTAACAACACAAATACTTAGAACACGATGAAGTAGGTTATCAATTGTAATCATAATCTCATTAAGTGGTCTTCAAGCTCACTCTTACTGTTAAAAAAATAATCTACTTCCATTTACTAGCCTAATGACAAGTGAAAAATTAAAAGCAAATGCAAACTTCACATTTTCATAGCTTTTTATGGATTCCCTTGCAAATTTAAATAAATTATAACGCCTTTTGGCTAGATCTAAAGATACAGAGGACGCAATGCGTGAAATGGAAAAGAGGCTCGAAGGTGTATTACAAAAAATATACCGTTGTTTTCACTTTCTTAGCCATAAATTTCATTATTTAACGTGTAAAACCAGCTTAAAATTAATTTCATTTAAACAACTTGTACAAACTGTTTTTATTGTGTTATTAAAACGGTTGTATTGTTTTGATTTTGAATTGATCTTTTAAAATTTAACGAGCAAATTTCAGTGAAAAAAGTATACCATTGGAAAGCCCTTAAAAAGAGCTTTTATTTGATATAAAATTCATTGTTATATCTTCACCAAACTTAGTGAAAAAAAGGATTCCTTTTTCCGTTTTCATCATTTTGAAACACACTGTACTTGGAATTAATTAAATGCGTAATTTTTTTTGATAGGATGGGCTGAAAAAACACTTATTCCACTGCAACCAGCTTTTGGCGACTCATTTAAACTTGGTAAAGTTGTCAAAATAATCCCTCATGAATCTGAAGGCAGAGTTGTTCTGGAGAATGGGGAAGAAGTCGCTTATCGATATTTAGTGATAGCAACTGGGGCTAATCCTTACTGGCCATTTAAGATAGTTGGAATAGAACGAGATGAAGTACTGGAAAAATACAAAGAAATTGTTGAACGGGTAAGAATGAGCAAAGATGTAAGAATACTCATCTGTAAAGTTGGTGGCACAAGTGATCTTAAGCAAGTGATATTAAAATTTAGTTTGAAAAGGAATAATTTTGTATGACTAGACACATTCAAATTGCAAAGGTCATTAGTTTTCCGGGTAAACTTTTTTACACGTTTATTTACCTCCCATTAGATATCACCCCATCTCCACCCGTGCTCTACTTCTCAAAATTAAGGTGACGAAAAATTTATAATGGAGATATGGAGATATAATAGAGAGGGATAGATAGTACCATCCATGTTGTAAAGCTCGAAATGGTGATAAAAATGTATTGAATCGCGTGCTGACGACGAATCTTTACGGAGATTGACTATTTCTACGTAATATAGAAGATATTGATTGACCAAAGCTAAGTAAGAAAAGATAAGCAAATCACCCTAAATGAATAGTATAAACTGTAATTACGATTTCATTTAGCGCTAGGATGATAACAGAACAAAGTTTTTTTAGATAAGCACATTTCACTAGAAGTATACTATGAGCATGTATAAATATGATTTTTATTATTGCGCAGGTACAAAATGCTAAAACTGTTGTCGTTATCGGCGGTGGTGAGACTGGAATCGAAGTTTCTGCTGAGCTAAAGCATTTTAACAAAGACAGAGAAGTAGTGTTGATACAACGTCCTGACATCTTGATAGGTGAAAAGTTGAAGGAGAAAGGCCGAGCGCAGCTGCTCTCCAAACTTAAAGATGGATTCAATATAGATGTCAAATTAGGTGAGAGCACGAGAAAAAATGTTGTTATTTTTATTATTATTGATGAATGTTTAAATAGGGCAATTCCCTCGTGAAACCTTTGGTAGGAAAGGGTTTTGTTTCAGAAACCAAATTTTGAGAGATGACGCATTCTTTAAAATTTAAGTTTGTTTTGAACATGAGCTTTTAAGTTGATAGTTAAATTTGGCACATGTTAGCATAAATTAAATGAATCTAGACAAAAGAACATGAAGGTGGATTTGCACACATCAAATTTTTTGATCGGAAAAGTATACATGCAAACAAATTTTACGAAGAAGAAAATTCAAACCAATCAAAGTCACTGGTCCAAAGTTTTGAATCAAAAAATTCACTGTGAGTCAATCCTCTGTATGTAGTATCAGTTCAGTAAAAATAAAAAACAAAATTTATATGCTACATGATATAAATTCAATGAAGGAATGCAATACAATATGCAAGGCTTCCCTATCTCAATACCAAAAACTACAGCCCAATACTTAACTAAATAAAAAGGTAATTACAAAATGTCTGCTCTCTGTTATGTACAACACAACTTTGAACAAATATTTCAAACAAAAGCATATGAAGGAGCACTTTTCTTAAGAATTTTCTCATAAAGGACTTTCTTTAAAAAGTACCAATTTGCTGAATTCACAAAATTGATTTAATTTGTAGAAAGAGTAAAAAATTTTACAAATGGATGAAATGAAAGTTTCGTGAAATGAAAAAAGTTGAATGAAATATTCAGTTTCACGAATTAGGGACAAAAGTTTTAGCAAAAATGTTTCCTTATAAAACTTTTTCAGTAGATCTACTGCTTAACAATCAAAACAATCTATCAAGAATTTACCTTAAGGGAACTAATAAATGTGGAAGAATGTTTGCGAAGTTGACTTAAAATTCGAAAAAGGTTTCAAAAATTTCAAAAATTTCAAAAGTTTGACCCTCTCTATTACCGTAATTTGGAACTTTTGCAATCCTTCAATTTATGAAAAATTAAAGGCAGGGAGAAAATAAAAATTTTATGAGATTTGCAATTTTAAATTCCGTAATTACTATTTCGCATTCTTAATTCTGCGATTTCAATAATAATCCGCTCATTTGCAATTAGTTAATTCTGCAATTCACAAACTGTAGTTATGCAATCTTTTGTTCCACAACCAATTACCCTTGTGTACTAAATTAAATAAACGCGAAAATTTCTTTTAATGTTTCACAAAAATTTATATACAGACAAAAGAATTTTGGTTTATTTTCCTTTTTAAAGAACTTATCAATTTTTTCCCACTATTGTTATTTATCTGTCATTTTGTCGGTTAAAATATTTGACGGACGATAATGGTCCAAATTCGGATGACGACGAAAATAATGTGCTTGATGCGTTTGAAAAGATGTAAGTATTAAATCAAAAATATAAAAGTGCTGGCAAACTATCAGTTCACTTTACAAACAACAAACACGCTTGGAAACATACTTGTCATAATCCGAAAAATATGTAGCGGTCACATTAATCATATACAATGTACACAGATAAAAGAAAATTATCGATAAACACAACTTAAAAAACACTACATCGCAACGACTAAATAATTCCACAATATCCATCTCAACAGCAAATTAAACCAAGAATGTTATTCACAAACTGTCCAAGAGTGTACCCGATACTAATTCAAGAGAGATAATCTCAAAATGTATGACATATAAGGCGATTCTTTCCGAAAAATGTTTCGTTCACAAACTTCTTGGTCACCATGCTTTCTAGAATTTCCAAGTATAGTTCGACGTGATTGCATTTCCCATCTCAGAAAACTTATTCAAAAGTTATTTGCCCGAAAGTCTAGTCTAAGCCTAGTGCGTTTGATAGAATCAGATCGCACTTTCTGGAAAAACCATATGACGGAAAACCAAGATTGACAAATATTATAATAATACTAGTATACCGTGTAAAAAATTTTTACATCTTTCTCAATAAAATGTTTTTACACGCTATGCTAATCGTTTTATAATAACTCTATGTAATACAAAAACGCAGTCCAAAACGCTGCTTAAAATCTTTC
Source organism: Turritopsis rubra (assembly GCA_039566895.2). Taxonomy (NCBI): domain Eukaryota; kingdom Metazoa; phylum Cnidaria; class Hydrozoa; order Anthoathecata; family Oceaniidae; genus Turritopsis; species Turritopsis rubra. The sequence goes on along the minus strand of CM077629.1, from coordinate 15,182,036 downwards.
ATCAATTCATAAATATTTTACCCACCATGATCAAAATGTATGTAGACTTTGTGGTGAATAGATTCATAATTATCAATACTAAATCTCAGATAAAAATATTCACAAATTGTAAAATATCTCACTCACCCCACACTACAATACCCATCGCAGAATTAACTTTTGGAATATATACAGATTTACGTATGTAAGATATAAGGTATTAACTAAAAAGAATCATACCTCCGAAGAATGTTTCTTTCTTCAAAGCTGAGTTTTCTTTCTCTATAAATTCCAGGAACAGAGAGATCGCCAATTAGAAAAGAGGCCATCGGTATTAACTAATTTTACTCACGGCCAAAACCAACAGATTAATCAAATCTCTAATCTTTTATACCTTCTTGACTTTCTTCTTTCTATCATTGTACTAAAAAATACCATGCTCAACACAGTTTTTACTAAATTTTCTTTCTTTTCTCTGGAAATCTAAAAAAGGAAACCGAAACTGGATAAAATGCCGTTTGATATGTCTTATACCTTCAACATTATATATAACTCGTAAATATGTAAAAACTATTCTTCGTAAATAAAAATTGTCTTTTTTATCCATGTTTCTTATTATTGCTTCGTCTTAAAAAATGTAAACAAACGCTTCTTTTTTCTTCAAACAACTATTTTACATTCGTTGTCAATAGCTGCTACGTTCGATTGTAATTCGAAGTCTCCGCCTGATATGCTATATCATGTCTTCCCTTACGTATTTTATATCATAAAACAGTTATAAGCACTAAGCCGGAGTGCCTTATGCTAATACGGAATAAACATAAACAAACATCCATTGACGAACTTTCCGAAAATTTTTACTTAACGTTCTTTCTTTAAAAGTTAGGTAAGAAAAAAGCAAGATTGCGTATTAGTATAAGAAGATATAGTCTTTCTCTGTCCTCAAATTAAATGCCAGTTTGCAAAAGAAATACGTAGTCTGAAAATAAAATGAAGCGCTTTAGAAATTATGGAAAAAATCCAGTGATTTGACTGAAACATTCAGTAAATTGTATTTCTTTGTGATTTCTAAAGATCCTTATGATCCTCTATGACCATTGTTCAAATCAAAAGGTTTGAACTTTAAAATGACTTTTGGTATGACATCAATGTCACAGCACGATATATTTGGATCTTGTTTAGGATCATTAGAAATATATTATTACGTGCTTCCCTGCAATTTTCAGTTTTATCATCAGAGTAGGTATTTAGTACCAAGAAAATTAAGTTTCATAAATTTTGGACCAATTCGCAAAAGTGAATTCTCACAAACATTTCTTTCCTTAAGGTATCTTAAAGGGAACAAACAACAACTCTGCGATCAAAACATGCAAATAGAAGTGCAAATAACATCCGTAAAAGGTTTAGTAAAAATTTCTTCAAATTAAGGAGTAAAAGAAGAATGCGAATTAATGAAATGGCATCGTATATACATAAACGTAAAGATTAATCATATACGATATATTCACCAAAATATTTCTTCTTAAAGTATGCTAAAAACTCCAGAATTAAACTGTAACCCTGCCTAGAAATATGTATGAAAACATTACGGAATTTTTGGGTAAGCAATTCCATTCTTCAGTATATGTATCACGTATATAGATGACTTTCTCAGTGACGTTTTGTTTACAAAAACCTGTGTCCGTCCTTCCATACTGGCTTACGCCGATAATGAAACATTTTGAGATTAGGGAGGTTATCAGTATAAGGGGGAATGTTGAAAGTGTCTGAGGAAAAGGAAAGAACGGCAACAACGCCAATGAGTGGTTGAGCGTGCTAAATCAGTTTACACAAGCCAGCAGATATTCGTACATTTTTATCAAACTACTATATCTTCAACATTTCAGTCGCTCTCACCCTCATTAAAACACATACAGACAGCTCAAAAGTTAGGATTTATCATATTACCTGTATTGACCGTTGATGATACTAAAGTTAACTTTTCTGTATTTCTCGTGACTTTCTTACAGGTCATGAAGTTACAAACCTTGACAGCATTGAAACAACCAAAGCTGGTTACGTGGAAACCAACAAAGAATTAACTGTGCAAGCTGATGTTGTGTTTAATTGTTGCGGCTACGGGGCTAACACACAACCTTACAATGACGGCTTAGGTAAGATATAAGAAGTGTTATAGCTGATTATATGAACATTCTATATGTGTGAAGATATTCTCTTACTGTAAACCTCCTTGAATGAGCTTTACTGGAAAATATTTCCCGCAGTCTAAATACCGACTGAGTGTACGAGATCGTTACGGTGACTTAACAGTTATTATCATACATTTTGCAGTTTAGCTCCATATAACCATTTGATCGTAACTCTATGTATTTTTATAAAAATGCAGTGTTCTAAACACTATCTTTTTCTCCCTTCTGGTCAGCAAAAGACGAAATCACAGATGATTGAATAGTGTTTAGGTTAAACATTACAGATATTTATTTAAAAATTTACTAAAAATGTCATTTTGTGCCATAACTTGAGGACAATACGGGCCCCAATCGCCAACAGATAACGCAAAATAAATATTTTTTTTTACATTTTCACTCATTTTCATTAACTAAATATCAGACTACAGTCTTTAGCGAAATTAAATCCACACAATATTTTGAAAATTTTGTGAAAAGTAAATTTATGCAATAATTTACCCACTTAAGGTGATGAATGCGGAAGAAAAGACTGTGGAATTAATGTTTGTGAATTGGGCTTGATATTCACAAACTTAATTTACTCATTTTGAAGCCATGCCAGCCATTCGGAAACTTTTATTACACATTTTATGGTATTTTCGGATCGTTCGCAATCTTTTTCCAAATGATTTCCATTCTTATCATATCTTTTCACTCTCACTGATACCATAACTTGGAACTTTACCATTCCTTCCATTATGAAAACTATGGACTTGCAGAAAAGCACCCAATTTTATGAGATTCGTAATTGTAAATTTTGCAATTTCAAGTCAAAATTACTATTTTGCTTTCATTAATTCTTTATTTCTTGCAATTTCACAATTTGCAAACTTTAGTTTGAAAAACCTTTAGTTACACAAACAATTACCTTTTAGTGTCCAAGAGTGTCAGCGATACTAATTCAAGAGAGATATCCTCAAAATGTATGACATATAAGGCGATTCTTACCGAAAAAATCTTCGTTCACAAACTTGTTGGCCGTCATGCTGTCTAGAACTTCCAAGCCAAGCATACTTCGCCGTAATTATACGTTCCATTTTTGAAAAGTTATTGAAAGAGGTTTAGTGCGTTTGACACAGGTTCTTGCGGAAGTTAGACTGCACTTTTCGAAAAGAAGATTTTAATGGTAACGCTTTTTTAAAAAGCCAGCAGTGACGATTATTATAATAAGATTTGTTAACTTAATTCACCTTTTGACCTAGTTACTACACACAACCTCGTTTTTATGAAATTTATTGTTTTAATAATGTTTTAACTTTATTACTTAGTAATTATCTTTATTACTGAAAATCCCAGTAGAATGGTTAGAGACAATTTTGATATCTAAAACGAGGTTGGATGTACTAACTACGCCAAAACACAGCATTTAAACAGAAATTCAAGAAAGAAGTATTTAACGCATCAAAACGAGGTCTGTACGACAGTCAAATCACGACGTAAAAATATGATCTACTTAACTGTAAATCTTAAACTTATTTAATACACATTTCCCGAATTTCAGTTTAAACGCCAATATTTTGTCAAACTTTCCTACCCCGCGTCGTTTTAATTTTGGAGGAACCCCTAATGAAACCTGCCTTAAAGTTAAAAAATTTATGATTGTCTGGAACCATTTTTAACCATTGAATAACAAAAATTATATCAAATCGAAGACAATTTAAAACGAAAGAGATTTGCTTACTTTTAATTTTTCAGTTTTGTAAAAACTTACTTATGAATTCTTTAATTAAAACCTTCGGCCATCATGTCGGCCATAATCAGTAATGTAATAATTCGTCTGTACATAATTTAACTTTTCATAATTTAACTTAAAGTAACTTGTAATTGGAACATTTTGTTCTCTTTTTATACAATGATAACGAGTTTGTGACTTGTACAAGTTACCTATATAATTATGTACTGACGAATCTGTAACTTTGTTGTTTTGGTCATTGGTTTGCTGTATTTGTGACCAGTTTTTAGATCAATCAATCACTTACTTACTAACCTACTTAGGTGATTCAATAACATCAGATGGTACCCTTGAAGTTGATGATCACTTTCGAGTTGCAAATCATACCAACATTTTTGCAATTGGAGATTGCTGTGCAGTAGGAGAACCAAAACAAGCATTCTATGCAATTATCCAAGCAGAACACTTAGCAAAATCCATAATAAAATTGAATAGTGGAAAAGCTTCTGTACCATACAAAGCAAGTAAGTGGAAACTTCCTGAAACAGACATTTTGTAGATGGTGAGTGATTTATCTCGTCATTTGTTCTCATAGATTCTCCTCCAATCAAAATGGCTGTATCTGTTTCACTTGGACCAAATGATGCATATGCACGAACACTTAGTGATCGATACTTTCCTGCATTCATCGTCAAAACTTTCAAGTCCAAAGATTTGTTTACTGGGAAATGGTGGAAAGATCTCAAACAATCAGTACCAACAACAACAGAATCTGCAAATTGATTATATTTAATTGTTTCATTTGACATTTATTGATTTTTTATGAAATATTTGTTCAAACGGTCATAAAAAATAGAAGATATACCTTGCATCTGTAGTCAAGGAAGTCCTACAAATGTGTAATCGTTTAACCATGATTATTATTCAGTGACCTCTTAGGATATGCTGACTATATTTTTTCTATAAACACACAACATAATCGCTAAAGAATGCGTAAGAATATTTTGCGTATACGCTATAGCTCGTGATAGTTGTTTTTGTTATTCGTGCTTGTAATACTAGGATGATAACTGATGGTAGTTCAAATCCTGGCGCTGGCTGACAATGACTTAACCAGGATCGGGTGTATCCAATGGTCAGAAACTTATTCCTTAGTCAGGAGATAAAAAAAATATCCACTGGGAGGCAGGCGGCAACACTAGACCCAGAAATCTTAAGATGGGCATCTGGTCTGGAAATTCCATTTTTGTAACAACCAAAAGAAACAGTGCCACTGCATCAAATACAAATGGTTTTCGAACATCAAAAGCCTAACAAGAGGTGGCAGCCATGCTGGAAAAATGGGTACTCAAACAAGCCATTGGTCTGAAAAGGCATTGCCTATTATCAATGATTAAAATACTAAAGGAAGCTCTTGATCAAGCTCTTTTCACATATTTATCAAAAGCATTTGACTGCCTCTCACACGATTTTTTGATTGCAAAACTTTAAATGTATGGTTTTGATGAAAGTGTTTTAACCCTATTAGGCCTAGGTCTTTTAAGGGGGCTGTTCAGGATTAAAGGTGGGGGCCACGTGATTTCAATTAACCAATCATAATGATCTATTGCGAGAAGACTCTACACTGCCAGGTACTAACAACCCTAAAAAATGGTTATGAGGGCATTACCAGAAAATATTGACTGACGTCAAAGTAAAACCCGAGCTTGCGAGCGCAGTATGTGACAGTCAATATTCGAAGGTAATGCCTGCAATAAACAGTTAATTGTCACGCTAGGTTTGGACAGTATGAAAAAAAGAAAAACACGACCAGTTGTAATGTCTTTCATACTTTCTTAGGAAGCCAATGATTTTCAAAAAAGCTTGTTCTTAAAACCCCGCCATTGATTTGTTCTTATGACCTGAAAATTCGAAATCAGCTAAATCTTTATGGACATTGAATCACTTTCAAAATTTGGTCTAAATTTTGCCTCAATTGTCCATTTTATTGGCAAAATTTGAAATATTACAAATTCGAAATCAGCACATCGAGTTGTTCAAAATGCAAATTTCATAAATATTGAAGAATATGATAAATATTGAAGCACTTTCAAATTTTGTGACCTGGGCGTGGTCATAGATTGACATCGATCACACCTGCTAAGTTTCAACTCTAATTAATTCTTCGTTCAGAAAATAAAAAAAAATGTTCTAGGTCTTGGAATCTTGGTCTGAAAATTAGACAAAAAACCTTCATTAACTGAACGACGACCACGATCGAAACTGATTTGCACCGTATTAAATATATTTTCTTCAGAAATCTAACTAGACAGTAGAAAACATTTATCTATGTAAGTTAACTACAAAATGATACCCCTAAACAAAGAAAAATAGAACAATTATTAAAGCTTTTAAGAATTTGTCTTGATGATTAGGCAGATACAACAAGAATGTCAGCCTGTCATTGTTTGAATTAATCAAGACCAAAATATAGAACGGTGCTTTCTTCGATGGGTTTCATCGGAAAATTAACATCAAAAGTTCCACTATTTTTGGTAACATTCGAAATTTTCATGGTGTTAAACTCATTTTAACAACTAATGGTCCATTGTTTCTTTGATCTTTTCAACATTAAAAATTTATCTTGTATGTCACAAGACTTATATGGAACGTATTTATTGACAGACAAATGAGACGAGAGAATGCTCAGGCAGACACACCGACAATAGATGTAAAAAAAATGGCTTCCAGACTCTGAATTTTCTAATACCTAAAATGTTAATATAATCAGTGATATTAAAAAAATGAAAAATAACATCAAAAGAGTACACAAACTTTCAAGAATTCAAAGTACACAAATTCACTTGGAATATTCACAATACAATACTTTGCAATATTTTTTAATGTATTCGTATTCAAGGAAACTATCCATTTCTGATTGATCCAAACCTATCCTGAAATTCCAGCTGTCATCTTTCAGTGTTGGTAATATAAACCCAAATCCAGGTGTATGGGAATTTCTAATCAGGCCGTAATGACGAGACTTTCCAGAACCAAAATCGATTTCGAAAATAGGATGTTTTGCCAAAGAAGAAAACATAATATCATTTCCGAAAATGTCACTTCGAGGCATGATACCGGATAAGGATTTTTGTTGCTCAAACCATCGAATGATTTCCATGATGTAATCTTTATCAAAAACAGAGTATAACTCTCTTATCTTCCACGCCATTTCTTTAGCAGACATTTTTAGGATTTCGTCTGTTGAAAAACGTTGACAGAGAAACGGTGCGACATTGCCAATATGGCCTTTAGGAATACCAAGTATTTTTCTTGCGTCCACTATTGTAGTGCAAAGGGAATCTTTGATCTTCTTGTGTTTTCTTGCTTCCACAACACCTTTCCACATTATGGCCGTCAAAACATCATTTTTTGATAGATATTTACCCGATGGTAATCCTTTGGAGAATTCAGATTTTAATTCATCAAGCTTGTCAAATGAGACGTTGAAATAGTAAGACGTTAAATTTATCTCAGGAAAGGCAAGTTGAGACTCATCCGGTTTGACGAACATACCAATTTCAATGTCTGTTCTTGTAGGCGGCTTGCCATCACTAGAACCAACACTGCGATCTGTTTCATTGATGTATTTACCAACGTGTCCATTTTTTGTTGCCGAAGCCCATGCATTTAGAAAACGGAATTGACCACTACCGTCACAGAGGACATGATGAACGCACGATACGACCAAAAACGAATTATCGGTCAAAACGATAATATGTGCTACGAAGAGGTAGATATCTTTTTCAAGTGCCATTCCACAATATTCCATAGGGAAAATCTGAGATTCTGGCAAGATGTTCATGTCATAGTTACTCTTCTCAACATCAGCAAAGGAAAAGTTTGCTTTTGACTTGATAATCTTAACTCCTTGATTATTATAGTGCAAGTAACAATCGTTCGTTTGAAATTCCAAATTTCCAGCAACCTCTGGATACTCACGAAGAGCAATTTTTAAACCATATATTAGTTTTTCCGTCCAATCTTCTTGGTTGCCATTTTCATTTTTAAAGAAAAACGCCGAGGACATGAACGATCGAAACCAATATTTGTCTAGAACACCAAGCTTGACCACCTTGTATTCATCGCAGGGACTTTTGACAATTTCTACTGATACTTCTTGAACATTCATTCTGTTAGGATCTGAAACAATGGGAAAGAATGTGCTACATACTGACACAACACTATAAAAATATTTTGTTTTCATTATGATGGTCGTCTGACTAATCTTTCTGTAAAAGAAGTGTCCAAGAAATAGTTCTAAACTTGAAACATTTTGAATTATGAAAGATTTTATTAATTAATCGCGATTTTGTGCATCCACTTTTAGTGTGGTAAAAAGGACTGGGAACGAAATGTATGTATGGAAAATAAAATAGTGAACTTTTAGATCGTGCGTAACTGAGTGCAGAGGCGTATTTAGAGGTCAGTCAAAATTTGTGGAGGAGAGTTTAGTCATTTAAAGTAGAAAAGAAAAACGTGCAAGTAACCTAATCGACACTTAAGACTGAAAAGAAATATCATAATGTTGGGCTTCTCCACTTTTATTGGACTGACCCTGAATACGCCTATGGAGTGGTGATTTATTTTTATTTTTGGTGATTTTAATAGGTATTAGTTATCACACAGTGTCGAGTGAAAATATGGCGAATATTTTTCTCCTTTCTTATATTTTTGCTGTTATTTCACTTGGCTAAAGGAACGAGCCATATGCCATATTGCGCGAGAAAATATGCGATAACTGAGTTATCATTAGTACAAAAAATCGACAAAACGTTAACTTTGTTATCTGCGGCGCGGAGCGGAAGCAGATATTGGAATACCCTTGGATGATGATGATCCTGAAAAATTACAAAAGTGACGTGGTGCGATCGTTATACGGCATCTTTGGTCTGAGATACACGATGAAAACTTTTCACCCCCTGAAAACTCTGTAGATACATTTGCTTAAGTGTGTTTCTACCCTAATGTAACGTGTTGGTAGTAGAAAGCGAAGGACAGGACAGGCAACACACGAACAAGGCAAACTCTCCTTTTTATCAAGACAATTGTTCGGTAAGTTTCTGTTAAAATTAGCTTATTATCAGAGCAAGATTGAAACCTATATATACATTTATTTTGATCAGGTTAATTAAATGCTTTACCCTGTCTCTGTGTAAACATCAAATCAACAAAAGTGAATGCCAAAAATATAATACCTGTAGATAGCTAGCTAACTGTAAACAGATTGCAGATTAGGTGCTATAACAACTAGTGCTGTCAGTCCCTGAGACTAACCCTAACCCTAACTGGTCGCTGTCTGTCTACATAATATATGAACTGATTTGCTCTCCATCATTGTTTTTGAGACTAACAAAAAAAACATAAAAAATATAAGGAATTTCATAAGGAGAAAAACTGATTTTGGTACTATTTTTTTAACATTTGTTTGTCTGGATAGTCACTTTTACCAACTAACATATAGCCGTAGCAATATTTTTAAAATATATGACATGCATTTGCCCCTCCTGACCTGGTCAGTCATTCAACTGTGGCTACATGCCATATAGCAAAACTATATGATGAATTTGTGTTCACGAACACACTAACCACAACAACAATAACATCATCCCTGCAGCCAATGTAGAATAAACAATATCGTAACTAATAAAACATTGTAAAAACAAGTTGGAAATTTGTTTAAGATGATCTCTGGAGCATCTATCTGTATATTTCAAATTTATAGATATCACCACTTCAAGTATAACTGTCTGTGAATCATCACATTTTCATTTACATTGTTTGATATCTTAAGCAACTTACTATTACCATTCGATGTAAAGAAAAATCCTGCATCAAAGTAATTCTATTATGAAATCAGCAGGTACATTTCATCAAGGAAATATTGGTCGACAATGTTTACGCAACACACAATCTATGCAATAGCATGGTATGTGGTTAGACGTGTTGGTTTATGGGATTCAGAAGGCTTAAATTGTATATTAACCGAAGGAAAGTGATCAGGAAAACATTAATTCTAATAAGGCGGGTATCACAAGTAAGTGGTGTTAGAGTCATCCAACCGACACAATTTTTTTTTGCCATTGGTAAAAATTTTGAACGTTCAGTGGGAAAATTTGCCGCCGCAAAGATTTTGCCAAACTATCCTATTCCGCCACTGTATTGCCTAAATATCATTCTGTTGAATATGGCAGAGATATTTCCGACTCAAAATTGCACATGAGATTTATGGGTTCTTTTTTTTCCAACCGACCCACCCTATTTTGAGACCTAATAGAGCACATATTTGTGATAGCCACCTAACTAAAGTAACTGTTTTGTCGAACATCATGGAATAAATGTACGAAAATAGTGACCGGTCATGTTATGTCAATTTTAATTATCCCAATTATTAATTAAAGAAGACTCCACATTGCAGCCAGGGATAATAAGCAACATAATTCGTAATCAATAATAAGCTTGCTCTGTAACGCTGCAATGCAATATCTTCTATCATTAGATAATTTTGATTGCTTAATTGACTTCACATGACCAGTTTATGTATATTCCCCGTGAGACTGGCTCCATAAAAAATGTAAATAAAATGAGACTCGTTTCAGGGCTATGAAATTATATATATTTTGTGGATGAAAATGACAACAGAAGATTATTTTTTAACTTTCATTTTAGTAGACAAAAGTTTAAAAAAGACCTCATGTTCGCTCCATGACGTCACAACCTTCGTCAATATTATCCCAGAGGAACATTAATAAATGAAATATTATTGATCAAGTCCATTTTCCTAACCAACTTTCTAGGCGATTAAGTTCTCTTTATACCTTTAAACAGTTTTCTGTTTTAAGTACATACAAAGTTTTAATTAATCTGATGTAAACACTGATATTATATGTCATCGATTATTATTATACTGATTTTACAGAAGTTCCCTTTTGAAAAACTTAAAACGTTTTTTTAGATGAATTGAACTTTCACAAGTCGCTTGCATACATCAAAGTTCTTGGTGGAAAATCTAAGTGTAGTTGTTAATGGATTTTTTTCTTATGTAGCCTGGACCATTGGTTTAATAAATTTGGGTAATAAATTGCTTAGGTTTTGTGTTGATTACAAAAATCAACTATTGTATTCTTTTCATTTTTAGATACTGTGATATGAACCATGTGGTAACACTTTGTATTAATAAGCAAGTCATATCAAAATGATGTTAGTTATATTGTCAGCAATTGCATTTGCCAATCAATTGGGATCAGAAGGTCATTTTAAGTATGGTCAAATTAAGCACAACGGACTCAAATCCATAAATCCATTTTTATGAATCATGAAGTGAATGCATTGCAGTCGAAAAAGAAAATATTTACTATATTACTATGTACAATTTCTGATTAAATATTTTTTTCTGTGAAATATCAGTTCCTGTTCCGCAAATTTTTGTTTTTATTATTTATCACAAATTCAAAAAATGTTTGTCTGTTTTATTACAGTTTCGGAGCATTGTTAGCAGTCGAAATATATATATTATTGAAATATTTACGTTAAGATGGAAGAAATAGGTGCCAAAAATCTTCAGAATGAAGCCAAACGCTCTTAGAAAGTTCCGCAAATAAAAAACATAAAACGCACTGTTCAAGGTATTCCGAAATGGCTGATAATAGATAAGAGAACTTAGAAAACTCTTGCTCAAATTCTCGATGTTATTTTATGAGCTAAGATTGATTTATTTAATTGCGCATCTGCAAACTCAATAAAAAACTGCGTACATCAGAAGTTTTTCTTTTCTTCGTTATTTCTTTCGGCCTAAGCGTTTCAGGAGAAAAGAGGTCGTTCTTGTTTAGGATACAAATGTGGCAAGGTTTTTTAGGTGCATGTGTATTAGTATAGAAAGAAAACCCTTGCAATGTATTTGCACTGCATATATTTTTTATTTCCACTGATAAACGAAATACACTCAGATTGCAGATCTTTTTTGAACTAATGATAACGATTATAAGTACCTGGCAGTGTAGAGTCTTCTCGCAATAGATCATTATGATTGGTTAATTGACCTCACGTGGCGGGTCACTATTTTCCGTATTGACCGTTTGTTTGTTTGTTTGTTTGTTTGTTTGTTTGTTTGTTTGTTTGTTTGTTTGTTTGTTTGTTTGTTTGTTTGTTTGTTTGTTTGTTTGTTTGTTTGTTTGTTTGTTTGTTTGTTTGTTTGTTTGTTTGTTTGTTTGTTTGTTTGTTTGTCTGTCACGCGGTGGCCTAATACGCTTAAACATTTTTTTTAAAATTGACACAGGAAATGTTTCGAGAGAAGTAAGACCATTATTATAACAGAGAGAGCGCGAAGACACGATCAAAACGTGAAAACAAATTTATTTTTATTTTTGAAAAGATAGGTAATAATTGAACTAAATAAATAAATGATAGGTAGGTATATGATAAGATAGGTAGTAATGAACTAAATAATGAAGCATTGTATTGCATTATAATTAACGAAACCGAAAGTGAGAAAGCAAAGTGAAAAGTTGTTTTATATTTATTTACTTTCATAAAATGGTTTCACAGTTACAAGAAATGTTGTTTTTCGGTTGAAAAAAGAAATATGAAAGGTAAATGGGTATAAAAGTGTTTTTTGTCTGTGTTGGTAGGTTTGCAAGAAGATTTATTGTCATTATGAGGACATTATTATCATTTTCCCGTTAATTAAGGGGAAGATATTATTCGAGCGAAATTTTGTGATTTTAATGAGTGGTTGTGAGCTGCCCTCCCCTCCACACACCACCCCAACCACCACAATATCTATACTGATTATAGCTATATACAACTATATATAAAAACATGTCTATGTCCCTGCAGCTATATTTTGTTGCCTTTTTACCTTGAGATTTTGTTGTTTGCTTTTTATTGGTCAGCGCGGAAAGCAGCTGATTTTTCATTAGCGTTTGTACGTCCGTCCGTCCGTCCGTCCGTAATTCCAAGATTTTTGGTCCACAGTTGTAGGCTGATTCTGCAAAACATTGGAATAGAGGCTGTCCACAAACCGTGGTTAATGTATGAATGGTATACTACAACTTATATAAAGAAATTTAATTATTGTGAGTGCGGCCTAAAATACAAAAAACGTGCAATCCTATTTTGTGTTCGAGAGAACGACACAGTGCAGCACTCAAGGTTAGAAAATTCTTACTGCTTTTTTTATATAATGACATTGATTTTGTGAGAAACTGTTCGATCCCATTTTCGATTTTTATTCCCCCCTCTTCTGTCCCTCCTTTCCCTTTTTTGTGGCCTTTTAAAATTTCACAAATTCCCTGTTGATGAAAATACAAAAATACAGAAATTATTTCCTGGGCGTCTAAAAACAGGTAGCTATATAGCATTCTCTTAGCCATATAAATTCACTTTACACCCACACCACACACATAATATGGAGTATAGAGAGACCCTGGTCGTAGTGGCAGTTCATGTACTTTTAAAAATTGTTGGGTAGGGTGAGTGTCCGGTCTTGTGTTAACTTAAGACGTGTTTACTCTCCTAATTTTCTTTTAAAAAAAAAAAAAAAAAAACATGAATGAAAATTTACATAGTGGATAATGATGGTTGTTGGGGGATGACAAAAATTAAACTTAAATAGCAGCACCCCTTATACACAATTTGGACTAATATTAACAGTCAAATAAATCAAAGAAAATAATTGATATTGATATGAAACTTGATATTGGGTAATCTCTTTCCCGTGAAGGAGCGTTATCTTTTTAGTTTCTTTTAAGGTTCTTGTTGTTTTGACTATATTGGTGTATTAACCGATTCCTTTATGCACTAAAAATTCTATTTTTTCCTAATACGCTCTTATAAATTTCACCAAAAATATGACACTGGGACTGGAGTTTCTATTGAACTTTTCAGAGCAAATCCGAAAATAAAAGACTTTTTATCATTTTATTTTGATAAAAATGATCCAAAAGAAAGAAAGAAACTTAACATTTCCTCTTAAGATTCTAAGTTTTCCCTATCAAATTGTGTTGAAGACAATGACTTCATGTAGCAGACTTTACAATTTTTTTGCATTTTTATGTAAAACTTCATTTCTTCACAGGTGCGTCAATTTCTTTCAGGCTTTATTGTATATATTCCAAATATATACTTCAAGGTGGAAAAAAATGGATTTCACGTATTCTTAAAATTAAACTCTTGTGAAAGGAAAGAATAATTTTTGCCTCAATGTCTGTCAACATATGCATGGTAAGTTAAATTCCTGGGAAAAGTTTACTTTATATCAATTCGCGAAATTAAATTTGAACGAAAACTGCAATGACTCATTATGACTCATTTTTGCAGGGCAAGTTAATCGTTCATGGAGTGAACTGCAATTAAGCCGAATATTCCTACGACATTTCTTTTTGACCTCAAAGTTGTGAATTTTTGCCCATTAACTTTTGGGAGATTATCAAAATATGAGATATTGCAGAATTTCTTTTTAAATTAATGAAATTTCTAAAAATACCTGTGAGAATTAGATAGAAATTCATCACTAGTGGATCTGAGATTGTATAACAGTTATATAATTTATTTTTTAGGTCCTTTGTTGGTGGCATCATCTATGGTATTATCTCGTATCTGCTGCCAGAACTCCTCCTCAAAACTTGACCTTGTCAGAATTACCTGGACTTGTCCGAAGTCTTTGAACTTCTTATCGGCCTTATCTGAACTTAATCAGATTTTTTACTGTAAGATATTTCCAAAAAATGATTTCCATTGTTCAATTTTGTATAGCTATCTTTGTCACGTGAGAAGTATATATTCTTCAGCTTTATACTTTGGCACATATTTTGTCACATTGTACTTAACATTTTTTTATAATAGATTGAGTTCATAATACATGAATAATTGTATTTAATATTCCAGTATAAGGACTTCAGGTTGAAATTCTACAGTTAGAAAGGATATCAAATTCGGAATAGAATGTAGTTCTTGCCGCCGCCGAAGAAAGGTTGTGAAAATTAGTAAATACATGCGGCGCGGAATGCTATCTGTCCTTCGTAATGTGTACTACTTTTCTGGTATGCCTAACCGCGCTGACCTTCAGGCCCCAGGGCCTCTTGTTTTATTTGGGGAGGGGCCACCCATAGCACACAACACATTTCACTGTTTTGAATTCATTGTGTGAATGATAATATTTATCAAATTTTAAGTAAGCTATATCCATTGTGCTGCTTGACATTCAAATTATATTTGTTAACGTTCAATGGAAAAGTCAGGGTAAAACACGTGATACATTCTGGGAACATTTTTACTGTTGTCAATGACTAACTATGTTGCACTAAAATGAATCATTTCTTATTTAGATTTTAGAAAATTGCATTTAGTATAAATAAGAATAATGATGAAAAGGAATGTGTGATATGAAAAAGTATGTGTGAATCCTGGTTTTATATCTGGAACACACAATTATCGTCAAAACATTTTATGAAAATTCATAGAAGAACGACAGTTAGATTAGATTGGAATTTGTGAGTAGGTATAATTTTTTTTCGATTAACATTTTAATTCACATTTGAATCAGGTATCCTGGACATAAGGACATAATTTTACAGTTTCACTCAATAGTTTGGGGTCACATACTTATATTTCTTAATAATTGAGTGGAACCATAAAATATTTTTACGAGGAATGCTAGCAAAATATAGATAATAATTCTATAATTAATTATTTATTTATATATTTGTAAAATTTGCAGGTTGTTTTAATTTCATTAAAAAATTTTCCAAACAGTCTTTGTGCAAACATTTCATTAAGGGGACAACCATTTCAACCTAAAAACCGATGGGCGGCGAGCGACGCTGCCTTGGCATCACACTTCTATTTTGGTAAAATATTTTCCGTGTGAGGTTGCCGATTCGTTAAGGTCTATTTAAGTTTATCTCGGGAAATTTCAAACAGGACAAGCAAGAAGGAGGATGCAATGCAATGGTTTTTTGTTCGAAATATTCTCAACGCTCATTTCTTTAAAATGAACAAAAAAGCGAAGAAGTGTTTTTGTGTTTGTTATTTGCTTTTATTTCAAAAGCGAAGAATATTATTGTTTGTTGTTGAAAAACTATTAGCAAGTTTACGACCTGTCGTAAGACCTTTATGTCAGAAGAGACATAAAGGTCTTAAAAATGTAAACAAATTTGTATTCGTTTTCGTGTAAAGATTCGCGAGACGAACGAAGAAATGAAACTAAGTATCGCATTATTATTAAACGAATTAATGAATGGAATAAAGCAGCATGGTTTATAGCAGAAGTATGGCTTAAAGTAGAAACGTCAAGTGGAAAGTGATGTACATCTTACTTATTTATTGGCAATTATTAAAAATAATTGCACAGAAGAAGTTGTCAAATGGTAGCAAATGGTTTTAATTTATTTCTTTTTGGTGGAACTGATCGTTTTGTAAAGATGGAATTAACGATAAGTATATACATCAAAAAATTGAATGAAAACCCAAACATATGTCGTTGTTTTTGGTGGGCAATATTTTTTTAAAGTAATTAAAAATGGTTGGGAAACATTATCAGTAGGAACTTAAGGAAGAGCTAAATTATTATTTCGGTGGGAAGAAGCAAGGTGGCTAGAAAAAAAAATATAATGTGAAAGTTATTTCTGGCGTTGTAGCGAAAACTAAAGAAGAAGAAGAAAGAAAGATGAGTTATTGTAGGTAACAAGAAGAATTGCCATGTTTATGATTATGTTGATATTTTGGCTTCGTTTAAATGATGATTGAATATCCAATCCTCCTCTCTCTCTCCCACCTCCTTCACCCACCGACTAGCCACACCACCAACCAAGCCAAGAGAATTATATACTGTACTTAACAATTCCCGGTTTTTTTAGCTCTTCCTTTCCTTCAGGTATGTTTTTATTGCTATATATATTTAGTAGAAATAACAAGGACGAGGAAGAATGAATAATAATAATAATAATAATAATAATAATAACAATAATAATAATAATAATAATAATAATAATAATAATAATAATAATAATAATAATAATAATAATAATAATAACGATATGCATGGGCAGATAAGATTTACCGCGATTTTAAGGAAGATTTGCTGCGAAGGTTGATTTGCTGCTTTCATCAGGCAATTTTGCTGCCTGATAAAGGCAGATTTGTCTCCTTTGCTGAGGCAGAATTTTGTCAGCGGGAAGAATTGTTGCAACTAAGATGGTAGCCACAAAATCGACTGACTTTGCGCCGTCTAGATGTACAGACGATCAGTTGTTAAACAATCCAAAGAGAAATTGTCAAACGAAATTCAATTAATTTCATTGCAGAATATTGTGTATTTTAGAAAAGGATAGGGCGCGTTTGTCAATTTTCCTTTTTCTCTGTTCCTATCTCTACCCTCCCCCCTCCCCGCCACCCTGTTTTTTCTGTATTTTTTGCGTAGTATCTTCGGCTTTTTTTAGAAGATTACGAGAGATGATCATCAATCTTGACATAACATAACACTGCATAACCACTACGTAGTGATTAATCCTCAGTTATAGCAGCCTGAGGAGAGGACTGCCTTGATAATATTCAGACCTCTTGATCAAAAAGACACAAATTTGAGCTTGTAGACATGTGGTGGCTGCCAAAACACTGGCTGCCCATCTCATCGTGTTTTTAAAAAACCTTTAATGTATATGAAAATGTTTGGATTACATAAAGAGAAAAGACCAAATGTAACGCATCTATTTTCCTTGTGCTTGATTTTTACCATAAGTCAACATGTTTAAAATCAAAAAAGTCACAAAAATAAATATTTTTTGAATAAAGCTAATGACATATGCAAGAAAATGTCTCCTAGAAATGCAGTTTAAAAGTGTTTGTTAAACCTCTTCACGTGTTTTCCTTTTATGTTCATCTTTTGGGTCATTAGTCCTTTTGTTTTATTGTGAAGTAGCTTAATTTGATTCTCTCTGTGTTATATGATGTGGTGTTTCTATTCATTTAGTGTTGTCACTTATGTTAGTGATGTCGATGTTGTGACTTCCCGGTTTTTGTGCATAGTTGTTTAGTAAGTACATTTTATTTATATATGTAATATTCATTTTTTCTGTTACTTAAGTCTTTGTTTGTTATGGTGAATTCGGTTAGTTTCTTAGTTGGTTTTGTATTTTTTATAGCGTCTTTTTATGTTAAAAGAAAGATCAATGTTCCCATCTACATTTTATGTATATAGTTGTAGTGTGACCTTGTTCTTGACCTTGGCTTTTATTCTGTTCAATTTATCAACTTCTGCATTGAAAATATTTACATTCTTTGTACATGTGAAAGACATAAACTAAAGCTAAAGATATACAAACATTATTAAGGCAGTCCTTTAGTTGTCCATATATCCCCTATTCTACATTTGTATCAAAGCAGAAGATCTATAAATTTTCCAGAATGAAAATAGTTTTTCATGAGGAAATTTAAGATGCAATATCAGGCTGTTTTACCTTTATCTGCCAGTATAGAATGTGTTGTTTGGGTACTATATCTTGTTTTTTGTCAAAACAACTATACAATACACAGGAATTAGTCAATTGCTACTGGTTGCTCTTTTTTTAGTTGATAGAAAGTTAATATCTTTGACTGCCAGGTTTTAAATGTCTTGAATGGTATTGCAGATCTATCCATTTTCCATGCCTGGCACAGAAATCCTAAATCGACTAAATATTGACCAGCTTCAAATGTTTTCAATTGGAACTTCGATCCACAAGATGATGAAATGTCAGGTATGAATATTTTCTCTCTTATTTTGAAGTGAATGTTTATTATTGCGTGTTAACGTGAATAAGATGTGTTATTTTAGAGGATGTTCTGACTGATGGAGAAATTATTAAATATGACTGCATACTTGCTGATATAGACAATGCCAAAATATCCTGTTTCTTATCATTATGTTCCAAAAGAATTGCTGGTCAAGTGAAAAATTATCGATGGGATGTCTTAGCTAAAAAGCTAGTTTATTTTCAAGGAAAGAGACTAATGATACATCACCTTAATAGCCATAATATAGACTGTGGAGTGGGGAATCTGACAGAGAAACAGTTAAATTGTATATGAAATGAACTAAGTAAATATGAAAAAGATTTTCAAATGAAGGAACTAGTATTACTGCCCACAGTCATTGTGTGGTTAATATCAGGATGCTTAAACTTGAATTTACCAAAATCCAGATATTATTGTCGATGTGGAGGTTTATTACAAGGCTTTGATGCAATGAAAAGGCTAGAAAAGAAAGGTTAAATTTGTTTTTTATAAATGCATTTTTTGTTGATAGTTTGTTGTTGTTTTAGTAAGGTTTAATTTTAAGTTATATTTCATCCAGGAGGATATGGTTTGTGGTGATGTTGTATATATATAAAGTCACTAAACATTTGTACGTTTCATTTCAGTATTGAAAAGAAAGAATGGCAGTAGCCAACCAAGAACCAAGTATAAGGTATTCCTTATCCCATCACTTACTGCCAGATTGTGAATTCATTTCATATAATCATTTACTTCTCTCTTCTAGCTTAGGAAATGTACTAATCCACAAATGGATTCTGCAAGAAGATGGTGTGAACTAAATTGTGATCAACCATATTTAGGCAAATACTTCATCAACAAGACTATTGGTATGTATCATAGTGGATTTTTCTATGCAAAAAAGCAACTAACTAATTTGTGTAAATTCAGATTATGTATCTTTCTTGTAGGCTCTGGTGTTTTTGCTGAGAATCAATTTGAAAAAGGTTGCTTTTTATTGGAATATGAAGGAGATCTCTTAACCTCTATCGAAGGAGAAATTTTAGAAGAGAAATATAAGAAAGATGGCATTGGTTCCTATGTGTTTTACTTTCGGCACAATGATGAGACTTTGTGGTATGCATTATTACTATATCATTATTTCTGCTATTGTTACACTAAATTGATAACTATCTTTCATTGAACCTAGCATAGATGCAACTCATTCAAAGCAGCTGGGGAAGTATGTTAATGATTCTGCAAAGGGTAATTGCGTTATCAAAAAGGAAGTATTTGATAACACTCCCCACCTGTGTTTGTATGCTTCATGCAATATACAGTATGGGGAAGAACTTAGATATGATTATGGTGACCCTAGACCCTAGTAGGAGAAAGCTTGTAAGCTACCTTTGCTTGTTTATTCATTCATTCATTCATTCATTCATTCATTCATTAATTTAAGAGGCAAAATTCTCTTGTTTCCAGAAAGAATGCAAAGAGCCCTACAGGTTATCAGATCTAGAAACACTGTCATATGATGTGAGTGTATTTAGTGGAAAGAAATTCTGTATTGGCTGCTTTTGTTTATTTTTGTAATATTATTATTATTATTTTAGTTACATTCTATTCTTTTATTCTAGCCCAAAGTTTCCAAACATATCCAGTGTGTTCAAAGGTATCAATTTTAGTTTGCTATGATTTTTTTATAATCTGAAAGTTTTTACTAAATATATTTCTGACATACATTGACATACATTTAGGTAATCAAAGAAATTGAAAAAAGTTTTCAACAACAAAAAGTTCAATGTGAACAATTAACATTAAAGAGTGTGCAAGGACCCGTAAGATGTGAACTGTTCCAAAGTGCTGAATGTGAACTGTCAGAAGCCATTGAGGATCATATGTCGTCAATGGTTCTTGAAGCTGAGTGTCCGTCGGTAATTAATGCAACTGAACGACAATCCAAAAGCGCTGAATGTGAACTGTCAGAAGCCAATGAGGATCATATGTCATCAATGGTTCTTGAAGCTGAGTGTCCGTCGGTAATTAATGCAACTGAACAACTATCCAAAAGTGCTGAATGTGAACTGTCAGAAGCCAATGAGGATCATATGTCGTCAATGGTTCTTGAAGCTGCAGTGATGTCTGTGACTAATGCAAACAAGCAACAATTCGAAAGCTGTGAGCTATCAGAAGCCACTGAAAATCATTTAATGTTATTATCTCCAGAAGTTGAGTTGCTGTTAGTTAATGCCAACGAAGCAAACAAAGAACAAACCCAAACTATTGAATGCGAGCTATCAGTAGCGACTGAAAATCATTTAACACCAACAACTGTTGAAGCTGAGTTGCCGTCATCAACAAATGCAATCAAACAACCATCCCAAACTACTGAAAATCATGTATCATTATTAGCCTCCCAATCATTGCTGTATGATGTATGTCAAGAATCGCTTGAAACTAATGCTGATGTGCAAGTACTAACTAATAAGACTCTGAAGCCATTGCCTATTGATGGTAATAACATCCAAATTATCAGTAAAGCTAATGGTACGTTTTGGTCTTTAGACAAACCTTTAATTTATTTTTGATCTCCTCAAAAACCATATTTATCTTTTAAATTAATACTTTTATTTACTGAATTTGGTTATTTGTGGAATTTTCACTTGAAGGATATCAGTTACAAACTTGTAGCTCATCATTGACGGGAAATTGTGCTGACTATTATGTTAATGGTTCATTATTAAAGTATGAACTATTCAATATCTTTTGTTCCAGATGCAATGAAGATTGACTTCACGAATTGGAAGGAAATCAACTTACCAGGTATAGCTATATTCTTTGTCAATACAATTTAAATGTGACATGGTTTTCTATTCATTCTGAATTACCGCAGTATTTAAATTAAGTGGTATCGACAATATTTATTGTTGATTTAGAAGGCCATCCAAGCAGCAAGGCTTCATCTAGTCAAGTTCTTTCATATCCAGAAAACAAAGAACCATCAAGTATTATAAATTCAGCAAAAGAGGTTTGCCACTATTTAAATTTAGTTTTGTGGATTAAATGACCATGTATATTATGACATATTTTTTGTCCTTTACCTATCTATTTAGTCTTGTGTGCAATGTGGATACGTGTTTTCTAAGTTGGAAGAATGTAATAATACGTTATGTGTGGCATTTAAATTTAAATTTTGCGAAGGTTGTCTTAACTTACACTTGTGTCGAAGGAAGATAGCGAAAGCAAAAGAAGTTGTAAGTACTTCTTATACTTGATTATCTAATAAAATACTAATATGTCGAGCTCATTGGGGTATATTTTCTTTGTTCAAACAGAAATGTTCATCATGCCTACTATCAAAAGAAAGTACAATATTTGATAAGTGCCGTCAAGTTGAATGCCAACAGTTTAACGTTAGCGTGTGTGTGGATTGCATAACTGATCACAGTTGTATTTTGAAGGAAAAACAGGTGATTGAACTAGTGGGGATCAAATTTCGCGGATTTCGTGGATTGTTACAAAAAATTGTAATCTCTTAACCTGAAAACCTGAGAAGAATCTCTTTACCTGAGAAGAAGCGAAAATTTTCAATTAAACGCTCTTAACCGCGAAATTTTGGAAATATTAAAAAAGTCTTGATTCATTAGCATATTAATTTTCTTTTTATTTGTTTTTGGCGAATTACAGCATTTACCTCAGCTCTAGATTTCTCTATTTACCAAAGGCTTTACTACAAGGAAATCGATGGAATGAAAAGTTTTCTAACGATACGCTATCCGCGAAGTTTAATTTAAAATTTTAAAATTTCGCGGATTAGTCAAAATATTATCCCATTAACTTTTCTTTCTGTTTCCTGAATAAATCATTCAATTTATTTCTTTAGATTGCAATATCTCAAGAAGTTAGGTATTGAAAATTAGAACGTACTTTCTAGAATTATATGTTTTGATGTATTTATTTATGATATATTTCACTTTATTTGTTACACTTTCAGCATGCAGAAGTGCACTAAAAGACGTCAAATTAAATGCCCTTTAGAGTATTGCAGCAAATCTAGCACTGATCTTTGCCGACACCTACGAAATGTGCATAAATGGCCAAAAGAAAAAGCAAAGGGTGCCATGTCGAAATTTGGTTTACGTAAGGTTTATGTGATGTCAAAAGTGCGTAAACAGAATACTAACTCTGAGAGAAGTAAAGTGAAAAAGGATTATCACAAGTATCGCATCTGTCCTGTGTCATTTTGTGAGTCAATTGTAAAAAGATTGGATGAACACCTAAGGAAATCTCATAATATGTCTCCTAAGTCTGAAAAGTATCGCTTTTATCTAAAAAATGCGATATTTTCACAACCAGGGTTTGGGTTGAAGAAACGAAGTCATCCTCTTCAAAGTTCATGTGATTCAAACACTGACGAACGTCCATGTGAAATAGAAGATACTGTATCTAACACAGGTTGCAGTAGTGATGACAATTCTGCTGAAGAAACCGGTAGTGATGGTTACTGTAGCAACACCAATTCAGACCCATCATTTGAGCCCCATTACGAAAAAGGTGAAGTTTCGGATATTGCTGTAGATCCCACAACAGATGACCTTCTCCAGAAATTTTTCGCTCATCTGATTTCCCCCAGCGGTGGACAAAGAGATGAAACATCTGCCTTAAAAGAATGTATGGAGGTGAAGCGAATTTACTTAGCAATGAAAAGTAGTTCAATCAATGATTTGATCAATGCGGTTAGAATTAACTCGATATATTTGTCTGATGTATGCAAAAAGCGGGCATATAAGGCAGATACTGTAAGAAAATATTTGAATTCTCTGAGTGATTTCTGCAAGTTTCTTTTGGCTGATGACTTTGAAATACCAGGCGTTAAAGTAGATGTGATTATACAAAAGCTAGCTTTATGGAGTAAGACTTATCGTAAAGCTGCTAAAGAGCGATTTTGGGAACGTGCAGAGGAAGATCATGAAATGTTAGTTACTCCCCAGCAAATAGCCACTTATGAACGTAGTGAGCATGCCAGAATGGCCATCAAACTGTTTGGGCTGTATTCCAGCCCATATTGTAATCATGTCATCAATTTGAAGGACTATTGCAATATGCGAGATTATCTGTTTTCAAAGATACACTTTGGTACTGGTCATCGTTCTGGAGTAACAGCGAATATGACATTACAGGAATATGCCAAGGCTCAACGACAAGAGGATGATACGTTTTTGATCCGTGTCCGTGATCACAAAACATTTCATGCACATGGATATGCCCAAGTAGTTCTTGAAAGCTATTTATATGGCTGGTTGCAAATCTACGTCGACAAAGTAAGAAGTCAATTTGAAAGTAATTCAAACAAAGTGTTTTTATCGTGGAGTGGTAACGCAATGGAGAGTGGAGCTGTCAGTCGCCAAATTCATGAATTGTGGGTAAAAGCAGGCATATACAAAAAGATAAGAGATTACCGAAAAATCTGTCTTGTAATATTATTCGTAAGAGTGCTTCTACCGGTGTCCGTGAGCATGGCTTAAATCGTAACCAGGAGACAGCGGACATAATGGCTCATAGTTTAAATACAGCCGAAACACATTATGTTCGCAGGAAAAAAGAAAAGAGTGCAACCACTGGAGCAGAAGCTATTCGCAAATTTTTCTATAGCAACGAAACCTTAGAACCAGATCAAGACAAATCTGAAATTAAAATTAAGTCAGCAAAGCGATCTTGGACAGAGGATGAAACAGAACTACTGAAAAAGGAATTTTCAGTCGAAATTGCCTCAAAAAATCTTTCTATTAATGATGTAAGGGAAAGGTTCTTTTCACTGAAAATAAAGAATGTCTCTGAAAAGCAACTTTACGATAAAATACGGTCACTTTATCGACTTAAGGTAGTAATTGTGTTTATTTATGCTTTGAAATCTATCAACATTTACCAACAATTTTCAATGTGTAATTACATGTTAAATTTTTCA
Organism: Turritopsis rubra; assembly: GCA_039566895.2. Classification (NCBI taxonomy): domain Eukaryota; kingdom Metazoa; phylum Cnidaria; class Hydrozoa; order Anthoathecata; family Oceaniidae; genus Turritopsis; species Turritopsis rubra. The sequence goes on along the minus strand of CM077629.1, from coordinate 15,157,423 downwards.
CTTCCGTTTTATTTCTTATCAGTCACACCAACCTTCACAGGAAGATAACGATAACGATGATGACCATGTTCATGATGATGATAATGATAGTGGCGATACGGGCAGTGCCTATGACGAGAATGCGGGACTGAGGACAATGGAACAAGAGGTAACTTTTCTTAACAGTAAACTGCATATTTTATCGACAAATATTTAAACGTTGGTTTATGACATTTCAGGACAACGATGATTCGGAAGATTTTATATCTGCAACAACACTCGAGTCGAGTCGAGAATATAAATTCAAGGAAAACCATATTATAGAACTCCATAAAAAGTGCAAAGAAATCATACATTCTGGACCAGTCAACCAAAACAGGGTGCAAAGTTGTTTGCAGGGTTCCAGTTTGCTGGAGATCTTTTCTTTTCAGCAGTTGAGAACGAGAATTATGTATGAACGATCAAAGCGAAGCTTACTTCGAAAGTGAAAATATAGTCAGTAAAAGATGTATCGTGTATTTTACTTATCTTGAAGATTTTTACTTCTTATACTTTCGTACTAATAAACGATTTTTATTGCCACCACTGATAATGTAGATAGAGAGTTTGAAAATTAAAGGAATTTCAATACGTTAATACAAATATGTTATTTGCTCCCATCAAGGCCTGGAAGGAAAGGAAAGGTGCTCCATTCTAACAACAAAAATGGCTGTAAGTTTGATAAAGCAATTATACTTTTCATAGTAAATATGAGCTGAGCATACTCAAGGCACTAAGGAAGCTTACTATTAGGCACTTCTACTTTGTTAAATATTCTTTAGGGTGTTGGTATTTACCCAGGTTTTACAAGGATATTCATTAAATTTTACTGGGTAAGAGAAATTCTGAAAAAATACAGATGCTTCCGTGTACAAATAATGACAACATGTAGTTGAAAGAGCAGCTAACCAACGCAACCTAAATATAGTTTTTGACAACTAAAAGCCGGTTTTCTTTCAGATCTTGTAATGTATTATACAAAAATGTCACTATGGGGTTGAAACATCCGATAGAATGCGTTTTAAAAAAGCCGGCCTTCAATGATATCATCGCGGTGTTGATTTTAGCTACAGAAAATTACTTGTTGTCACTGTTCATTTAAAATACTTAGTAAATCGATGAATCAAACCCTATAATTTGAACAGTAAATTAAAAAGCTATAGTAAGGGGAATATTAAATTTCGACTCTTCCACAACTACCACGTTTCTGTAAATGAAATTTTATTTCGCTGTTTCCGCTCACCAAACTACTTATAACACTAGAATTTATGTGAACAAACCTGTAGCGGTGACATAATTATAAGACTAAGGGGCTGTTTATATGGAAGCCGAGCCAGCCCGTTAGCAGGGCTAGCCCTTTAGCCCGGCTGGAAATTTTCTCTGTTTATTTGAAGCGAGTTGGCCCTGCAAACGGGCTGGATTGTATTTTAAGTTTGTTGTTTCAAAATGCTGGTGTTTAGAAAGATTAGCGAATTTTTATCCAATCAAAAGCTGCATATTTATAATGAAGCTCGCCTGTGACTATTTACATGGAATTTTTTTCAGCCCGCTTGCCGAGATCCCGGGTGAAGCAGCCGAGATCTTGGCAAGCGGGCCAGCCCTCCTGTCCATATAAACAAAATTTTTAATTCCTTTTACATTACCATGAAGGCGGGATCTCGGCAAACGGGTTAGCCCTGCTAGCGGGCTGGCTCGGCTTCCATATAAACAGTCCCTAAGAATGTGACAAGTTATTTTGGTGGGTGGGACCCAATTAGGATTGCTGTGTATGTTACAAAAGACACATTGTCGTTTTTATATGAGATTCGATTTCGGATAAACAAAAAAAGGGATTCCATTATGCACCCGAAGCTGAATTTTCTATTGCTTAAGGCGGATGTGCATTCTCGTTTTCCATACCTAGAGGGTCCTCTACAGTCTTTCTCATTGTATCTTAATTGAAGACTGTTTCATCCCAGGAAATGTGAATCATAAATAAAGCTTTTGGGTAGTTTAAATTTGCTATGATTCCCTCTTCGGCTACTGCATTCGACAATAAATTGATTCAAATGAGGGTTTTAATGACTAGAAAATAATAAAGGAAACAAATCAACCAGATTACGAAAATGAAATTGGCTACAAACACAGAAAAGCTTGACTTGTCACGACATTAGAGTTACTTCCCAAGGAAGGGCTTGAAATCTACTAACTAGAAAAAAGATTAGGCAACTTAAAATGGTGTTAGCAAGTAAAGTTAGCCGAATAGTGCATATTACAATCTAAGGCAGATATCTCACAAAAGAGTGGGTGTTAAAAGATAAGCAATATCTTCTTATTACATGGGAAGTTAACAACAATATTTTGCCACATAACAAAGTAGTGGTGTAGCTTTTCTGGGCCAAAATTTCGCTTTATATATCCGCATACTTTGTGAAATATAAAAGATTAAAGACGGAAGTTGAAAAGTAGTACATCGATGTTGGTTTCAGCAAACATACCCGATCTTATACCTAGTGAATGACCAAGAGATTCCAAAAACTTTACGCTAGGGATGTGTAATTGATGGTTATGAGTGATAATCACTCCGACGTCATTAGCAGGGTTTTTGAGGTAGCCTGTCCAAATCTCGTGACTTGCCCCACCCTATTTGCCCCATCCCTCATAAAGGGCAGATTTGCAGCATTCATAAAGTTTGCAGGGAAATATTTTCAAAATTTATCGCGTTCATTTTCTTTTGAAGGCCTTACCTCAATGTGTAGTTAGAATTAAAATTTGTTGCATTAAAATTACATTGAAACGTGTATTTTGATTGGCTGCACACCGTTTCGTAAGGCTTTGCAGCAAATCACCCCTTTCCTTCATATTCTAATAATAATAATAATAATAATAATAATAATAATAGTAATAATAATAATAATAATAAAAATAATAATAATAATAAAAATAATAATAATAATAAAAATAATAATTTTACATCATCGCAGAACAAGCAATTGGGAAATCGTTTAATGAATTCATATAAGAATGACACTTCGGTTGTATCCTGAGCAGGAATAATCTTTTTTACGATTCAAAATTTAATTGATTCAGGTATCCTGGCAAAGACATAATTTTACTGTTTCACTCAATTTAACAACAACATTGTTGCATTTTTATATTTCCTATCATGATTCTTGAAAGTGGAACAGTAAAATGTTTTTACACGGGATAATAGTAAAATTTATCTTGAAATTTATTTAGATCCCATAAAGTCCTCATGTATAATAAACATCAACATTATTGTTGTTGGTTATATGCAAATCTTTATTTCTAAGGGGCTGTTCATATGGAAGGTTAAAATGTTTTTGCTACCAATCCTTTTTGTATTTATATGAATCATAGTATAGAGAAATACATGAGCATTTAACGGAACGTCTTTGTTCATGTAAAAACGTTTTCCTAACAAAACTAACAATGTCAGCAAAAAGTTTTTTGGTAAAACTAAATAATAATGGTTGCAAAATACCTGATGAATTTTTGGCAAAGGTTGGAAAACAATTAACTCTTATTCTATACAATAAGCATCTTATTTGCACCTTCATGACCTTGTAAGTTTGTTTACATATTATTTGTAAAAAAAGTGAAGCAATTTTCAAGAATCAGACTCAAACAAGACTAATGAACTATATAGAAACGTAAATGTTTATGTCGGTCATTAACTTCAGATATTGACTTTCGTTCACTTTGATGTCATTCTCAGGTATTACCTTCATAAGCACTAAGTATAGGGTTGACAGAAGATTTATATTAATTTTTACCTGACACAATGCAGTTAACTTGATATCGAAGCTACCTTCCTTCCTTCCTTCCCTGAATCTCCTTGACAATAAAAGAAATCTGAAAAGGAATAAATATATCATCAATTTCATTAATTGATTTAACGAATGCTGCATCATGAGGTAACTTCACCATATGTTGTTTAGACATATAGACGGCACATTTACCTCCAATCACACCTTCAAGAGTTCAAGGGAGTTATTGTTATTTCCAGACGCATCATATGATCTGATAGTTAAAATTGAAAAACACTGCTGTCTGATTAATAATCTTGTGTCCAGAAACAACCCCTTTCCTGATCTTCTTATACTATTACTAAATCTTGCTTTTTTCTTACCTAACTTTGAAAGAAAGAACGTCAGGGAAATTTTTTCGGGAAGTTCGTCAATGGATATTTGTTTATGTTTTTTCCGTATTAGTATAAGGCACTCCGGCTAAGTGCTTATAATTGTTTTATGATATAAAATACATTAGGGAAGACATGATATAGCATCTCAGTAGGAGACTTCGAATTACAATCGAACATAGCTACTATTGACAACGAATGAAAAATAGTCGTTTGTTTACATTTTTTAAGACGAAGTAATAATAAGAAATATGCATAAAAAAGACAAGTTTTTATTACAAAGACTAGTTTTTACATAATTACGACTTACACTCTTTTTTTTTATAAGAAACCCGTTTATAAGAAACTAGAACTCAGATGGCCAAAAAATTAAGAAACTCGAGAGCTGGAATCTGGTGACCTAAGAAACTTCCAAATGTAGAAGTAACTGATGTCGTCATATCAGTTATAGCAGACGGAATGGCTTGAACATGACGAGAATATGGATAAATGGTTGGGTCAAGGAGATAGATTCACGGCAAAGGATAGAAGAATCCTTATCACTCATTGGGTTGGTCAGGCTTGGGAGAAGCTCAAAGACTTAAAATACGATCATGCCCGTTGGAGATGCTTTGAAAGGACCGGATGTCTCCTCACTGCTGAAGTGGCGATGAAAAGGTCAAGCCAGAGAACATGCCAGAATACATTGTTCCACCACCACTGACAATTCCTTCTGCGGATGACCCCTTCGAGCAAGTTGTTCCTCCTGCTGAACCAATACCTGACGATACCATGATCGTGGGTGACATTCCAATTGACGTCGAATTACGTGATGATGACAACAATCAGGCTGAAGTAGTTCTAGAGGATATGGATGACGACGTTGATTATGACAGGGAAACGGATCGTGACATGAAACACAACCTGGTCGGATGTAGCATTAAAATCTTTTATGATGATCTGGGAGATTGGTTCATCGGCAAAATTATGTGGATTAACACGTGAATGAACAAATTGAGGGTCTATTTTGCAGAAGATGATACGGATGACTACATCGGTGAAGATGAAATCAACGGCATGGACATTATTTTATTATCATGATTGTAATAATTTTTCTCAAAAAGAGTTCAACCAATTCCTTTAATTTTTGATTATTGAGCCTAACTTACCGATTAGGCAATGAATTTATGTTTATTTACGTTAAAGTCTTATCAGTTTGTAAGAATTATTCTTCCAAAAATTAAGAAACTCTTAAGAAACTTTGAGAACTCGGAAGATCACTTTTTTAAGAAACTTTGAGATCTCGGTAGTTAAACAAGTTTCTTATAAAAAAAAAAGAGTGTATATGTAATTTTCAAGGTTTAAGACTATCAAACGGCCTTTTTTCAGTTTCGGTTTGTTTTTTTAGATTTCCAGAGAAACAAAAGAAAATTTAGTAAAAACTGTGTTGAGCATGGTATTTTTTAATACAATGATAGAAAGGAGAAAGTCAAGAAAGAATGAAAGATTAGAGATTTGATTAATCTGTTGATTTTGGCTGTGTATAAAATTAGTTAATGCCGACGGCGTTTTCTAATTGGCAATCTCTCTGTTCCTGGAATTTATGGAGAAACCGACTGTTGGCCTTAAGGTAGAGTGTTCGCCTCCAGTGCGGGAGCTCAGGGTTCAAATCCAAGCCGAGTCATGCCAGCGACTATAACAGTGTGAATCAATCCACTCAGCTAAGCATTCAGCTTGAGAGCGGGATTGATATCTAAAGGGGTTGTCTGGTTGAGCGGTTGAAGCATACTTGCGACTTCCGTAGCCCAAATGGGGGCTTTAAATGCTCTAGGACCTCCTTCGCAGGACCCTCATTGATAACAGTTCTATCAGAATTGAAGAGGTCATCCTGGGTAAACATTAATAATAATAATAATAATAATAATAATAATAATAATAATAATAACAATAATAATAATAATAATAATAATAATAATAATAATAATAATAATAGTAATAATAAAAGAAAACTCAGCTTTGAAGAGAGAAACATTATTCGGAGGTATGATTCTTTTTAAGATTTAGTTAATACCTTATATCTTATATATGTAAATCTGTATATACTCCAAAAGTTAATTTTGGGATGATTAGTGTAGTGTGTGAGCATAGTTAAAAGAATTAAGATGGTTAGGAGATTCGGCATACTTCAAAGTTATATCTTATTTTGCATTGATTCGTTGTGACCATGCACACTTCATTTGAAGCATGTTTTTTTACAATGAAGACATAAAAAGAATTTTACATTTTATACTTATTTCTCTCTTCCAAAATAACTACTAAAACTTAAAGAAAGGATTTAAAATGAGTAAACATCATCTCCTATTCCTGTAAATAGAACCACAAGCATACAGAAACTCTAAAACAAAATCTACATTTTTTTAAATAGGAACGAAAATGAATGAGATGAACAGATAGGTAACGAAAATAATAAGAGCAATCAAATTTGTAATCACTATTTGTAATCAAAATGCCTGGCGATAATTGCTCAATAGTAGGTTGCAGATCGTCTCGAAGGACACAGTGAATTTTCAAAATACCTTCGTAAAGGTCGATAAGGAATGGCGAAAAACATTCTTAATGTTATTTGTAGAACACGCGTAGTGGACAAGCAAGAACAGGTTTTTAAAGTATCTGGATGATTGGAATCAAGAAGTTAATAATCGTCCTGGTGAGTTCAATCAAAGTGATAGAGGAAAAATCTTTATGTTTTGGCGAACCTACTCTGTGGTGGAAGTTTTAAAGTTTTTGCTAAGTGAGGTCATGCCAGATGTACTTACTGAGTGGTTTAATTAGGATTTCCTTGAAAACTACGAATTCAAAGACATATTTCACGTACATCTGGAAATACGAGAGGAAATTATGACACGAAAAGATCATTGCAAGAAGTGACGGATACAAAACTCAAGAGAGAAAAATATCTTTAACTGGATATGTATATATGTGCTGTACCATCTAAAACATGTCTAATAACCTTCTTGGTATACTTGTAAGTGAAAAAGTGCTTATATATATATATAATATTAACTTTCTCAAAATTTTTACATTATATACAGTTTGTAAACAGTTAACAACCTGAAATTGATAAAATTTCAGAGAGATTACTTAAATTCCCTTTCTTTGCAGATTTACAGAAGGACTTAAAACTGTATATTCACTTGCATACACACTGTTTCTGTAATATATCATAATATCATTATATACCATTATATAAATACTACTTTTCAGATGCACTGGCTTTTTTATTTCTTTCCTCGGTGATTTTGCTTCACTAATTTTTATGTTCAGTTTATGTCTTTCGACAATATCCTTGGCAAATGAAAATGATCGAATTTTGAATTAATCTTCTAAAATGGACAGAAGCAAATTATCAATTATTTCATCTGAAGGCTTTATGTCAGATATTAAAGCAATGGCTTTAAAAAGTTCTTTAACATAAGAAAACTATGATAATTTCTGAGCAATGCCAATGACATCAATTTCCCGAACATTTTCCTTTTGAATCTCTAACGATAATTATTTTTCTCCAATAATAATGATCTTTTGCATATCTTCAGAGACAAACCATAATCCTCCTCAATTTAGAGCTGAAACTAATTTTATATTCTTCATTTCTGACTCATTGGCTTTGCCAGCTAATGATATCGAAATGGCTTGTTGATTCTGTCATTGCTGTAATTTTGAGTTTAAATGTTTCGCATAACATACCCAGACAAATACTGTAATCCATGAAGCTCTTTTTCAGAAATATTTCTGGTAACAATCTCATGTTCCTCTAGTGTCTTCAGATGTTTCCAGCATTTGCCACAAGTTCAACAAGCTTCATAGCGTATATTTTTGAATTCGATTCAGATAGTTCAGGAAAATTTTGTTTTGCATTTAATAATATACTCCCATAATATGCTGTGTAAAACTTTTCGATTTTACAAGGAGGGAAATCTAAACATAGTTTATAAAAGTTTGGAAATTTCGTGATATCCTCCCCTGTTCCAATATTTTAAAATACTGCTCAAAGTTCTGCAAGCATTCGCAAGCATACAATCCTTTCTCCAGAATCTTGATAATTGTCTTCTTTACCAAACCAAGTAAGTCTGCTATTCCTATGCGGTCCGAACGTCCCACAAATTCAACTTTGGAGTGTTTCTTTGTAATATGTAGTTTGAGACCTCCTGCTTTTACAAATTTTATCACAATTTTCACATTTGAAGGTTCCATGATCAAGCTGGAGAAGAAGAAAACATTATCATAAATTATATTCTACGGATGACTATGCTATTATAAACATATTGTGTGTTTGTGTTTGTGTGGTGTAGTGTGCTAGCGCTAGCTATACCTTCTCGCCAAAATATGTAATGTGTGTTGTTCATTACAAAACCAATAATAATAAAATAATACTTACATTTCTAACAACACTATTAAAAGAAGAATCATCTTCTTCAACATCTCTCAAAAGTTCTTCAAAGTTGTCGTCAACATCGAAATCTATTAAAGGATTCGAGATGTTTTCGTGTGTATTACTACTACTACTTTCAGCCATATTTATTTTTCTGTGCACGTTCAGAAATGTTTGTATCATTTTCAACATATCGATTTAAACAAAGTGGAGAGCGTCTAATGTATGCCGACTCTCCAAACCATCTCAATTCTTTTAACTATGGTGTGAGATATTTCTCAATTTGTGAATATTTTTATCTGATATTTAGTATTGATAATTATAAATCTGTGCACCACAAAGTCTGAAAGTATTTACCGACTACATGTCGGTCACAATTGAATTCGTGTGCATTTTTTCGATGGACTCAATATATATGACATTAAACGCATAATTATTGCGTTAACTGTTGCCGTTGGGGGCCCATATTGGCTTTGAGTTATGGCTCAAATTGATTTCTTCAGTAAAGCTTTACATTAAATATGATTCGACGTAAACATGTAATAACATTTTTAAGAAACAAACTTCTTTCATGTTCTGTGAATTCTATTTTTGGCGACAAAGAAAGGAGAAATCGATAGTTTTACTTCAATACACGGCGTTATGAAATGCTTAGTATGGCGGGTAAAGTATTTATATATCGATGAAAGATTTTAGGGCGGCGTTTTGGAATTCGTTTTTGTATTCATAGAGTTATTATCAAATGGTTAGTATAGTGTATACTAGTACCATTATAAACGAATGAATGACGTCATTCTGCCTTTCCTACACCTCTAGAACTCCTTTGTTTACAGTGTAAAAAGTATTTCCATAAACTTTTATACGGTCATACGATAATTGAATCTCATCTTAAAATGACTTTGTTAATGGTACACATTAAAAACGAATCGGGCAAAAATCTTTCCGATATTTTGGCTTGTCCGAAACTTTTCGTTTTTGCATTCCTTCATTCCCCGGTGTTTTCATTAATTTTTGTGCGTATAAATTTCAGCACGCTCTCTCTAAGTTTATGCCGCTGCATGTGTTTAAGCAAGGACTTTTAAAAATGGCATGCAAACTTTGTTTATGTACGTAAAACGTAAAAAAAAGAAAGATGAAAAAGACTGTGTGATACAGAGAGACGCACCATATCCGTAAGTTTAAAAAAATTTTCTCTCAGTCTGGCAGAACAAATAACAAATGGCTTTAGAAAAAGAATTGATTAAAAGCCACGTTCATCAACAATCATTTGAACGAAGGAAAATTAATTTTGAACACTGATAAAAAACAACAACCGAAACAGTCTTCACCAATGCCAAAATTATATCGTATATTTTCTTCTTCCAATTGATATAATCACGGATCTTCAAAAATTATGGGAGGAGATGAGGAGGAAAACTGCTTAAAAGTACCACACTGAGAGTAAATTCTATCATTGGCAGTAGAAATAGAAATTGAAACAATTCTATACGCATTTAAAAAAAATTAAAATTCAGATGGCAAATATGATAGATGCGAGATATTTTGAAAACAAAAGGCTTCAATATATACGTAGAATCAGAGTAATAAAGAAGAAAGTTTCTGTGCAAGTCTTGTAGAAAGAACTCTCAAGTATGTTTGAAATTGATAGATCGGAATTGAGAGAAAATTTGACAATTAAAATAAGGACAGTCATCTAGAATCGTTTCATATTTGATCGTTGACACATAAACCTCATTTAGCAGGGATATGAAAGACCTGATAGCACAAGTCACCTTTTTTCAAAAGGAGTTAGAAAACAAACAGAGGATTATAGAATGAGCACAGAAAAATCATTTCAAGTTTTCTGTTTTAAGAATTTTCGTTTACATGCACTTCTAACCTCCAGTAATTGGTTTTCCAATGATTAGCTGGTTGATTGTTTTATTGTGGTCTCACGGATTTTGTTACTGGACTTTCCATCAAACGCTGACGTGTTACTATTCAGAACATTCTTTTATGTCACTTGATTGTTTCCTGAGTATCTCCAGCGGTTTGTGTAAAACTCTCGATCTGTGATTTTTTTTTATATAACTGAGAGAAAATCTTCACCTTTCCTTTCAAATCAAGCGAGAAAGGAGATTATGAGAAGGATTAGGAAAACGAACATTTACAACAAAGATTCCACAAGTGAAAATTGGAATTCTTTTTGGAATACGAAGAAACAAATGTAGGGTTATTCGAATTGCCAAAGGAAAGTTTTATATAATCTTGGATATCAAGGAAGTTCGTGCAGTACTTATAAATTACTTTATGACACTTAGCAGAGAGCTTATAATGAATAGAAGAGAACCGATCCTATTTTATAATATATCTGCTACATAAAATATGAATAAATGTTAACTGCTTTTAAAATTTGAATAGTTTCTGAAACTTCATACTGTCGATGGACATCAACACATTTACTTAATCGTCTAGTAGATCTGAAAATTATTTTAGAATTGTAATACGGCACTTTAAATAAATTCTCAAGTCTAGTCCTAATCTACCCAAAAAAGGTAGAATAACTAAACATTCTTTGTTAGGAACAGTGGGTACCAGTGGCGGATCTAGGGTTACACAAACAAAGTGGAGGAGTACTTTTCTATTGAAACTGAAGTATTCATTAGATCATTTGCACGTTTTTCTTTTATACTCTTAATGACCTAACTCTCCTCCATAAATTTCGTCTAGATTCTGAATCCGCCTCTGGCTACACCTTCTCCTTTGGTTGAAAAATTTTGTTAAGGAATATCCTTATACAAAAGTCAACAGAATGGTTAGGGTATCCATTCCTCCCAAGGATAACCATGAGTTCTGATGCCTCATGATGAAACTTAACGAGGTCCGAACATAAACGGAAACATCTATAAAGTAGGAATGAAATTAAACCAAGCTTAAAACTAGAGAAATTAGTATAAACTCCACTAAATGTAGGTTAACGACAAGTGACAAATTGATTGTTATCTGTACAAATAGACACATCTAAAAAACATAAAGTGTTTTCGCTTTCCTTTTTACGCGTAAAAGTTATACTATTGTGGCGTGAGACTTTTCATTTTACTACGAGGGCCATCGTAAATGACTCACAAGTCTATGTCTGTGTCTGTGTAACTACGCTGATGACAATACATTTTATGCAGCAGAAGATAGTATTTTAGATATGAAGGGTAAACTTGAAAATGCATTTACCTAAGTAGCCTTATAGTTTACCGAAAACAGGTTGCAACTTAACGCGGGGAAATGCAGCTTTATTTGTTTTCGGTGCAACAAAAGATTTAGAGGAAACCTTGTATTAAATGGCTATTGTATTCATATCTCAATTTTTGTAAAGCTACTTAGCATCAAGCTTGACAGGCAGCTGCACCTCACAGAGCATATTGACACTCTCTGTAAATAGGTTCTATGTAAAAAGGTTAGTACCAAGGCTGGTGCCCTACGCTCCGTATTTCTTATGCTTTACACCAACACCAGAAAAACTTATTATATACCACTTTTATATTGTCTGCATTCAGATAGTCCTCTTGTTTGGAGCTTCTGTTCTAGGATGTCCATCCAAAAAGTGGACAGCATTCTAGCAAGAGCATGTCGAATATGTAACATTGAGAATGCCACTTGTTGCTCAGATATTCATAGGCACCATTGTTAGCTTCTTCTGAAGGAGGTCTATAAGACTAAAACGGGTATGACCCATCCTACATGTCAAATGTGTTAAGATTTAGGGCTGATATGGGCTATAGTCTGAGTTCAGGGGAGACACTTCTTCGAAAGCGAGTACTCTCAACCAGATATGGCTTACAGACAATTTCTTATATTACTGCCTCTTTATGGCAATTTCTTCCTACGGAAGTCCGTGAAACAGAAACTCTTGCAGGTTTTGAGAATTGTTTGGCGATCCTTCCGAGCCTAGGATGTAAATGCCGACTCTATGCTGCCCTAAATTTAAGGTTTTATATATTTTTGAATTTTTTCACTGCAGATTTTATGTTGAAAGCCCATTTTAATTAGTCTTAATAGACTCTTTTATGGAGTGGTGATGTAATTTTATGATTCCACTGGAGAGAAGATATTTTTTCGCAGTTATGTATATATACAGTATTATATTTTTTCTCCACATTGTACATTATCGACCATAAATAAGGTATACAAAAAAAAACAAATATAAGGTGGGCGAAACTTTGTCGCCCACCTTTTCTCATGCGGTAAAGTTTCGCCTACCGTAAAAAATGCTTAGCCCTCAAACATCATAAATGGGGGCAGTCTAAATAAGAGATAGTTGCTAGTTGATGACTTTGTCAATCCTGACTTAAGAAAGTGCGTTTTGAACAAAAAGCAGAATGTTATTGTTTTCACCGAACTTTTGTCCAGCAAACTTCGGTCCTCAAAATATTTAGAAAAAACATTTTAAAATGCAAAGAAAATTATTTACAAAATTCTTATAGCGTAATTTCTGATCTGGCATTTAAATATCTTAATTTAGCTTTCTTGATGGTTGGTTGCCGATCGGGTAACGGCGGAAGCAACAGCCTTTCCCAGGATTCTTTGATAAACTTCTCTTCGTTTTGCAACCACATTGATATAGTCTGTCTAATGTAAAGCGAGCTTTTTCTTTGCGTAGGTTCGAACTTCCAACAAGATTTCATCAGGTCGTAGATTTTTTGAGGACAACAGTACGGTCGTTCAAGATATTTGTGACATCTTACGCGATCACAAACCTGTAAAAGCAAGATGCTAAAAATTGATAGAATATACTCTAGTGTCATCCAGATATGGATCTAGGGAGTTTGGCAGCAAACGTGGAAGAGAGCACCAGTCATTTTAGTTGAAAGTTTGAATCTCAATACACCTTTCACGAATTTCTGTTTAAACACCGTGTTTTGACCTAGTCAGTACATCCAACCTTGTTTTATGAATATTAATCTTTCAATAATGTTTCAAATTTATTACTTAATAATAATAAGTCACCTTGTAATAATATTACTAAAACACTCCGTAGAATGACTTGTGACAAATTTGATATCTAAACCGAGGCCGAATGTTCGGTGTTTAAACAGAGGATCGGGAAAAGGTGTACTTGTAAACAATCAAAAAGGATTTCTTTCATCAAACAAACCTCTTCATTATTACATCCATAGAACGGTTGCATTCCATAAGTGAATATTTCCCACATCGTCACACCAAGTGCCCAAATATCAGAATAAATGGTAAATCGACCCAGTGTCAACGCTTCAGGTGATAACCAACGTAATGGTAGCATTTTTTGTGAATCAACTCTAAATTTTAATACCTTGTACATTTCATGACAACCTTTGTTCAGTTTCACATAAAAAATGTCGATAGTATAGATAAAGGGGAGGAATGGGGGAGGAGCTCTATAATCGGTGTAAATTAACAATAACGACCTCGAACCTTCCCTACAAAACTCACCATGGTTGAGACGAAATATCATACACACCTGTAATAATCCGATCCATATATATCATGAGCCAATCCGAAATCCGATATTTTAATCTGCAAATTATCACCAACCAGTATGTTCCTGGTAGCTATATCACGATGAACAAATCTCTTACTTGCCAAATAACTAAGACCATCAGCGATTTGACAACAAATTAGCAGCAAGTTGTGATACGAAAGCTCAGGTGTATTGAACTCCACACCATCTGGTAAATTGCCACAACTTCCTGCTACAGCGTGATATGATCCTGACCTCAGACGGATATATTGATTCAAGTCTCCATGTTTCATGAATTCTAACATTGGAGAAGAAAATTGACAATAATCATGTATTGCATCGACTCCTGCCAAGGAATTGTAACAGATTTTAAAACATATTTCCATTAAAACGTGCATTAAAACACAACCCTGTAAATTTGCATTATTTGCATCATTGGAATGTTCATGTTTATTAAAAAGGTTTGATGATGAAAAGGTTTTAACAATGTTACAAAGGAAATTTTATAACCGCCATATAGGGTGGATGAGAGTATAAAAACCATTTGAGCAACAAATAGTTCAAATTTATAATACAAAATGTCTGTATACCTAAAACAATACATTTCGGTCCATCTAAACAAACACCAAGCATTGCAATGATGTTACGATGGTGGAAATTTGATAAAATCTCCACCTCTTTTTCGAATGTTTTCTCCATTTCAGATGACGGGTTTGGTTTGAGATATTTAACTGCTACAAAATCCTCATTGTTCCCATCTCCAACATCCCTTGCCTCGCATTTTACCACCTAAACTTAATACATGAATAGCTTTTACTAATGACAACACCAATACTCCTTTAAATTATCGATCAAAGCTTTCTTCAAAACAATAGACTTTATTACCAAAGGAAGAGGAAAGAAATTGCTCTGTTACCTTTCCAAAGGCGCCTTCTCCAAGATCTGCTATAAACATCAGGTTTTTAGCATTAAATACTGGTAACTGTAAAGCTTCAATCAATTGTCCCAAACTTTCATATTCTGGGCTGGAATCGCCAAGCAGGTCCTCTATCGATCTCTTACTATCTATATTTACATGCACTTCCCGAACTTCTTTTAACGACAAACCTCGTTTTGGGATCTTCTTTTGGTCTTCATGACAACAGAAAATGAAAGACAGTAGTGCAACCGTCACTATGAGCACAAGTGCCAAGCCTGCTCCAACACTGGCACCGATGATTACTATCAGTTTTGACCGTGGTTTCTCTGACGTTACAACATCTATAATGTCAAACAGACTTTCAGTCATAAACCTTTCTGAAATGCAAATTAAATTTCAATACAGCTTATGGTTACGGCATAATTATCCTAATAGAATGTTTCAGTTGCGTTTCATCTTCAATTGTATATACACCAATTTCACATAAGCATCTGCCATGACGATTTACCAACTTGACCTCTAATTTGGATCCAGTTTTGATATCATAACATCACAATAGGTTTCTCACTGGAGAGTACTTCCTTAATATTTAATATTATTCAAACTCTAGTTCAACGTAATAAGACTATCACATGAAACATTTTCCTGAAGAGAGTATATCAAATCTATGATAATAAGGCCTGGCACCAACTTAGACGTGAAACATTGCTAAAACAGGGGGGGAGAGTCATGAAGCCCAAAAGGTGTATTTCTGCTCTTGGATGCACATATTACAATCACTAAGACACCCTTTTGGCAAACCCGGGGAATATTAATTTAGAATGGTAAAACTGTATTCAACACATACCCTTACCAGGTGCTTGCGTAACAATCAAACAATCAGCATGTGTTTCATTTGCGATATAGGAGTTATTGGACATAATGATGCGTGAAAACGCAAATTGCAAAACATTAAAGCGATGCCATTCCTTTGCGCATTTCTGTGAAATTATGTAGTAAAAAGTTTCTTTACAAGGTAAACTGGTTGAATTGCTTTCTTCATCGCATGATGGAAAGGTCGTGGAGCAAGCCAACCTTAATAATATATTCATTATTATGCTTTTCAGAACCTATCAACCTATGATCAGTATAGAAATAAGGTTATTGCCTTACCACTTCATTGCGTCCAAACAATCCTTGTGATCGGCAAATTCATCCGATAATACATCAAATATACGTTTGATGATATCATCCAGCTTGAGAAGATCAGTTGTGGTGTTTTGTAAAACAAATGTGCGATTACCTGATGGTTGATCGTTCTCACAAAAGTTTCCAGCAAATTTCACACACTTCCAACTTCCTCGAAAGTTTTCATTCCAGAGTGCAAAAGAGATATTTATTGTCTTCCATGGTCTCCTGTTCTTTACCAGTGGATCGTCGAGAAATTTAGTTTGAATGGCTTTTACTCTAACAGAGGTTGAGTTGATACTAAAACATATTACACAGATAATACACATATTATTTTCGTTGTGGTGTGAAAGCTTTTAATATAACTTATCGGCCCTTTCTACCTTATTTCTTTTTAATATTTTGGTACGTTTTTTGTCAGACAATTTTTCACACGATTGCAAAGGTGCTTTCACTTTGACTTTGACTTTCATTTTCACTCAGTCAGATGTTCATCAACATAACTATTCATTGCAGTTTTGTTTCATTACCGTCAAGGAAAGGTGATGATTGATGATGCACATTTTCTACATTCTCTTCAAAGTATTTTGTTCAAATTTTCGTCTTACTTTATGACCTGAAAGTCTCAGGATCACCCTCATATATTACACGAAAATAAAAGTGAACAGCGAATAGTTACCTTCCTTCAATCATTGCTCGGTTTCTTTGTATGATCATCGATGTTGACATTTCTGAAAGGATTATAACAAGTTGAATGTATAATTTTACAACGAAAGTATATTTCTATCCCAAAAAATAAACAAAAAAGTGCGTGCTTTCTATTCTGTAATCTTTTTCACACCCCCTCTGTGCCACACAGATCCAATATATGGAAACCACATTGCAGCCGTGCTGTGTATGAAAGGCGATATGTGTGGTTCAGAGTGCAACAGTTTTAATTTCTTTCGAGATTTTCTTTCTTTCTCTTCTATCTGTCCGAAGTTGGGGAAATTTACTTTTTTAGTAAACTCAATTTAAATACACCTTTCCTGAATTCATGTTTATATGTCGCATCCTGACTCAGTTGTCTATACCGACCTCGTTTTGCGTTATATTATCTAAAGGTAATTATTTAGTTACACATTTTGGTCATTAGTAAATCGCAATAGGACAATTTTCTTTAATTTTCAACACAGAAACGAGGATGCGACATATAAACATGAATTCGAGAAAGGTGTATTGTCACTCTTCTACGACCGAACTAGCTTAAATAAGCAATTTTTACCTTTTAAGTAGAAGAAAACATTCGATAAATTCATATCACGAGACAAAGTTTTAAAACGAAAAAGAATTTGTTCTTATGACACTGTTTCGTTATTACTTTGTTCTGGAATTCTATAACCATCACGGCAAAGCGGGACAGGATTTATTTTCCGCTGTTTTATCCACCATCTTTAAAGCTTGTTTTGAAAATTATTTATCACACGCTTGCGCCTGATGTCTCGGTGTTACATAAAGAAAAATCTTCCCGTCTAGGTTTATATAAACAAAAAACGTCCCGTCAAAAACGTTCTATGCAAGTGAGATCTCGTTTAAACGGGATAATTTTTTATCATATAACCCAAATCTCATAAAACAAAAGAAACGAAAGCAATAGCGAGACCTCGTTAAAACGTCCCATCCCGGATAAGCGAGACAATTTCTTCAATACAACCAGCCCCTAAGTAGGTGTCAGGCCTATTAAATCATAGATTTGATACTCTCTTGAGGAAAATTAAAAATAATTAAGTTTTCCATTTAATAGTTTAATAGTTGAACTACGTTAGACTAGAGTTTGAATAATACTTACGCATAAGGAAAATACTCTCCAGTGAGACACCTATTGAATAATACTTACGCATAAGGAAAATACTCTCCAGTGTTGGAAAACTGGATCCAAATTAGAGATGCGGCTTTTTAAGAAACCTACTAGTAGGTACTTTGAACTTTAAGAAATTTTTAGAATTCGAAAAAAGGATCGTTTTGATTAAGAAACTTTTTTGCCAGTAGGTTCTTTGATTTCCGCTAGACGAATTTGAGTGAACAACTTGATACAACAAAAAGGTTGACGAGTACAGAGCATTATTCTCAGACAAGTCAGAGGACTATTTTAAAATTGATGATTTTAACAGTACAGACATCATTTTAGAAGAGTAAATAAATGGAAAAACATAGTTTTAAACCAAACCGACACTTGATTGTATTTTTATCTGAATTTATATTAAGAAACACCATAAGAAACTAAAACAAAAGTCTAAAATAAGAAACTAAAAGACGCTTATGCTCAATTGGTGTATGGAGCAAATAATAAGGCGTGGAGAGGTGAAAGTTTTTTCAGACAGAAGGAATCCATAAGTGACAGCTATTTTCAAATTTCCGAAATTGTTATCTAAATATTTTATTTACATAACGGTATTTTTCATACTTTGAAACAAACATAACATCTCAATATATCTGCGTGTTTAGACATTTTTTATAAAAAGTATGTTAGAGGAAAAGAGTATTCTTGAAATTTTTAAGTATGGTCAAAGTACACTCCTCGTAATAGAAACCCATGTATCTACAATTTTGCGTAAAACGGATTCAAAACAAAAACTCGATCTTAAACCTCAAAATTTTAAGATGTACCATCCATCCCTTTGTGGTAATCCATTTGTGTGTGGAAGGCTGAAAAATTTGATGTTACTTAATAAAAGTTTTATATCTCATACCGAATAAGGATTTCAAAATTTGACAGAAAAATTATAATAAAATAAAATCATAAATGCTTACCATTGTAAATAAGTACTGTTAGAAATAAATAAACCATTTCCATCGTTATTTTGTCTTCCTAAATCGAAATGTGACAGCTTCTATTTACAAAATCTTTAAAATCATTTTGTTATCTTTATATGTATCTACTTAAAAAAACAAAACAAAAAACAGTTGGAAATCGATGACTTAATATTTTTTTACGTTTTGTTCATTTCACGATAAACAAACATGACACAAGTACCTCTTCTACGTCGTCGTCAATGTCAATTCGATTTCTATGAATAACAAAAAAACAAAACAATAAAAATGGTGTCTCAGCCGTGCGTTAAATTATTTCTCTTTCCTTCTTCTTGAAAGTGTTTATCGAGTGGGAAGCTGGACGGGACTACGCACTTGACAACACGAGTAATAGAATCGTGTCGCGTGGGTGCGCATGTCAACATCTACTGTTTCGTCATTGTAACCCCTACTCACATAAAAAAAAAAACTTCAAAAGCTCAGCAAAATATAAAGTAAAAATGATTGATGAAGTCATTAACGTATACGTGAAAACTACTGAAAGAAATTATGACTTCCTCCACAATGACGACATGCTTTGGATCTCCTCCTGCTCTCATATTTCAACGATCATGCAGATATTTCCACTATTTTGTAATTGTTTTGAAATCCAACCTCTAATAAAATAAAAAGCCAAACTTCTATTTTTAACGTTCTATAGCCTTTCGAACTGTTTCCAGTAAATAGTCCGTAACGTTTAGCCTGACTTGCACTATTTCAAAGAATTTTCATGGAATTATCATTCAAATTTCAGACTGGTTTCGAGTGGATGTGGTTCCCATTAGAGATGAAAACCGTTGGTTTTCCTATACATGTTACAAAAGCTCTTTTATGAAACGTAGGGTAAATTTTAACTTCGCTGTTAGGATCGCATATTATTTTCATTTATTTTTTAATGTCCTTTTTGTTTTAGAGCTCTGACAAAACATGACAAAACATGTTATCGTTTCGATAGTTACGTCATCGCAGTCTTGCCTCGTTTCTAATCTCAATAAGAACTTCGTAAAGTATCTATTGCCGTTACGCAAAGGACATTATTTAGATTGAAAACGAGTCAAGACTGCGATTTTTCCAAAACGGTCTTTTCAATCAAAATTTACCTTAAAAGAGTTTTTATCAGACTTTTGTTTTTGTCAGACTTTTGAACTGAGATTCTGAGATTCTTGTTTATAACATTTTGTGGAAGTCTAAATTTGGATTACAGTTTGGAAGAATTTTATGGAGTTAACCCTTTGGCGATGTCTATATAGGGCAATACGGAAAATAATGTTTTCTGATTGGCTTAAACGAACTAAACGACGGACATTATTCGCCAGTGTAGTTTTTTTTCCCTGGAAACGCAAAACTTATGATTTCCGCTGATGCCATTGCATTGCGCGAAATTTGATGGAGCGGACTTGGATATTTTTGTTTATGTTTAGCAAGAAAACGATAAAAAAAACTTCGTTTTATTAAGTCTGTGTACTTGATAGTAATGGTACAAAATTATGATGTCTGTTATCAGGTTTTTTATCTGGAACTCCCTCTTTGTTCTTTTATGATTCTTGGAGAATATGATTCAAATAGAACAAGACAGTGAAATGAAATTTAAACTTCATGGGTTAACAAATAAAATAATAACGGCTTGGGAAGTGTGCTTTACTTGCAAATACTTGAAAAGTTATTCTCGACCTTTACTATCGACTTCGGGCATTATTTTTCAGTACAGATGAGCAAAATAGGAAGTATCTCGTTAATAACTTATCGGTCCTTTTTACGCCGGACCTTATTGGCGTTAATATTAATGATGCGGCATTAAAACGAGAGATTTACTGTAAACTTATAAATGTACTTTTAGGATATTTTAGAAACAACCAGAATTACGCATCCTCTATATCACGTACTATCACTTCCTGACAATCAAAACAGAAACTGGCTCATGTTTCCAACATGTTCTCAACAGATAAATGACTTGACATCAAATTGCTGACGTCATAACAAGTTTCAATTCAAATACACGTTATATTTGAATACGACACAATAATGACTTGTTTAGAGAAATGTTTTACCAGCTTCCTGATAAGACACTGACAAAAGACATAACTAATGTATTGCTTATATGTTATACAGTGAAATCTCTATAAAGACACCGTAGTACAACGGACACATACTCCACGTACGGGGGAATGGAGTTACAGTCAAAGTCTCTGTAAAACGGAGACCTTTTACTAATAGTGTTACGAGTACTCGCTCACACAGATGTATGTGCTTTTAAATGATAATCTTTGGACAGATTATCTGCCACATAGAAATCAGATATCGTCGAGATCGTATCGGTACGCAGCGTATCGGCAATTAACTTGGTGGATCCATAACCGCCCTTGGAAAAAGTGTAGGAGGGTAATTCCATCCTGTGTTGTCCAGGAAATAAGAGAAGCTTTCCATTCTGTTGACGGAACTTATACCGGTTATTCGGTTATTCGGAGGGAAAGGTGGTAGACGCACTTGAAGTTTCGTGGATATTTCGCTTAGAAGATGAAAAGCCTCAATAGACCATATATGGTGTAATATATGTGTGCGTCCTATCTGGTTAGCCTAGAATGTTTTGTCGATTTTTCGATTATTTCTTTCCGTTAAGGTCTTCCTTCGGGATCATTTCGGGAACATCTCTTTTCTTTTCTTTTTTTATTACGCAGGTCGTGTTCATGTTGTGGTCAACAGCTCTGTTATATGCCTCTAAGGCAATATTTCGCAGGAACTGATAAGTTCTCTTTTGTGACCTTTTTGGCCACGAATCTTTTCGAGTGGCGATGCAAAAGATATTTTTAACTTAAGCATATGATGTTCTTTATATATTTTACTTTAAATAAATAACACAGGATCCCTTGGGAATTCTTGACTTCTTTACATTAATAAAATCGTTGGCGTTGAAGTTGTCAGAGGAGATTGTTATAGCACCTGCCAATTGTGTCCATGACTGCCAGACTGTCCATCTACTCATATTTCAAGCTTTTCCCCTTCGTCATACAGCATTTTCATTTCCTCCTTTTTATTCTCCAGCCAGGCTTTGTGAATTTCTGGAAACACGTACTTTCCTAAATTTCCACGAAAAAAATATAATAATATGATACGAGAATATAGGTAAGTAGCAGAGAGAGAAAAACATAAGATGCTTTTAAAAAGAAAATTAACCTCCTGCCCCTATTTTAATGTCCCCTTTACTTCCCCCGGGGTATCTTAACAGCTAACTCTACATTACCAGGCACCTAGAAAAATCCTGAGTTAGCGATAACTCATCTTATGGACAACTGGTCTGTATATGAGTTGAAAAAGGTTTGTGTTCAGAATTAGTGAACATACATAATTTAAGATAAAGTGTTACAACAAGAGAAAAGGATGTCAACAAAAGTATGATGATGGAAAAGTATTCCATCATATTTTCTCTCGTCTCAATAGCACTCTGCTTGTAACGATGATTGTGTACGTTTGGGAGATTTTGAAATCCGATGCTACCTTCATTCTTGGAAAGTTCTCTCCAGTGCCCTTCTGTGATTCTACCGGTAGAATCTTTGCTCTCAGCAAACCCGAAAAGTGTATACATTGCCGTATCAGTTTGTCTCAGATAGCAATTGTAGTGAGGGTGAATTTTTGCACTTTTCGATTGACTTTCGAAATAACCTGGCAACCAAAATTCCAAATGCATTTTCGATAACACGTCTACAACTGGAGAGGCGATAGTTGAAGATTTGCCATTTTTCGCTCGCCAACGATTTTCTCGAATAAGGTCTCAACAACCAATGCTGCAGAGATTTCGTCACCTGCAAGAAAGTAAGGTGTCTTATTTTCCATAGAACCATCTATATGTGCAGGGTCAGGAACTCATCTTGTTGTCTCTAAAGCGTTTCCCCACTTCTGAATTTAGCAAGACCCATTGTCATTGTTGAATTTTTATTCAATTCCATAAACACTGCGTTTTCATGAATTGATGTTTAAATCACGCGTTTTCATATTGAAAACAAGAATGGTCCACCATTAAGTCCGTCCGGGTTAGTGAACATAATGTCGCAAAATGGTCCGCTATTGACCATTATAGAAGTCCATCCGGGTTAGTGAACATAATGTCGCGTTTTCATAAAAACCTGTTATTATAAGTTTTCTTGCAAAGTCCATCCTTCATCGACTAAAACCATTCATAAACCGCGTTTTCATGAAAATCGGGCTGTTTCTTATTGAAAGCAAGAAGAATCAGGAGATTTGAACAATTGGTAGAAATTTTATACGAGTCACTTCGTTCTAATGGACCATTTTTAGTGTTAGATAGAAATCCTGACTAAATTCATAAAAAAAACTCTAGTCTGTACGAGTTACATTATGAACCTTGAGGAAACGTTCGAGAAATCTTGGAAGATATGCTGCAAAAATAATATTTTCGCTTGCTAAAAGTATGTTGTTTGCTTGTTCTTGTCATTGTCACAGAATAAGAACTAAGATGTAAAAGATCTGACCTGTGCTCATTTCTCCCTGAATTCTCAATACACAGTATATTTTGAACAGGATAGAAATATATTGCATCATTTGCAGAAAAAGAGGTTGTGTATTCCCAGCAGGTGTAAAATTCGTTGTTCGTGCTGACGGAATATGAGCTAGCCGGTCTTGCATAAAGAAAATTACTTGGAACATATTCTATGCAAGAAACTAAAAATGCCCGACCCTTTCCACCCCCTGTCTGCCGCAGCCTCTGATTTTTAGCTTATTTTACTACGTCGCCTTTTCGATTCACAAATTAAAAGGTAACATTAAAAAACCGCAACTGCTAATGCAAGTAAATAAGAAACAAACGTTTTCTCCTTCCATAGCAATGAAATACAAAAGTAATTCAAGCAAAAGAAATCTGAGGAAATAAGATGATAATGGAAAAGTGTGAATAGAAAAAACAACTTTAATATAGACAACATTTAGCTAACTCCTATTAACTCGAACCACCATGGGACTAACGAACATTGTTTGAGATACCAAATGTTCCGAGAGATTAGTACCTAGCAGTACCTTCTCTAAATAGATCATTATGATTGGTTAATTGATGTCACGTGGCCGGTCAATATTTTCCCGTATTGACCAGCTTCATAAAAAATGTATACAAAGAAATAAAATGATGAGGAAGACTCTACATTGCAGCCACAGAAAATATAAGAAAACGAAAGACGAATATGTTAGTGTTTTAAAGTTTTGACAGGGTTATAAATCTTCTCTTAATTATGTTGCCAGGTACTAAATGGCTTATTAACCCCACTGCGCTCGGTCCATGACGCCACAACCTCGTTCAATATTTTCCCGTATTGACCGGTTAAACGGGTAATAACCCATTAGTATTAGTTCAACGAGAATATTAATTACAGAAAGTTTGAGTTATCGAGGGTTCGAATTACCGGGGTTCTATTGTAAAACAGAATTATGAAAAATTGTTGCATTTTCAATTTTTTACTTAGCTAAAAACGTCTAGACTACTAATGTCGAGTTCATGTTTTTATGTCGCATTTTGACATGGTTGCAGGCCTCGTTTCTGTTTTACCAATTAATTTAAATTATCCCATATCGATTTCCATTTAACCAAATATATAACTGAATAATTACAGTAAAACAATGCAATGCATCAAAGCGAAGCATGTAAAAAAGAGATTTAAAACGAGGTTACACGTGTGAACACAACCAATATCTGGCAAACTAGGTATCACGTTTACATTCAGGCTCAAGGCAATATTTTCAAATCACTGTCTGCACTAATCAATATGTGATTAGGTCTATCTAAGGTGTATTTGAGTGTCTACTGCGCTTTCGTGCAAATGTCAACTAACTAAAGTTGTTTTTTTGTCTTTCTTGCAATTTCGAGCTTCTAACTTAGCTGGACTTACCTTAGCGGACATTGAAAACCAGGAATATCCAGGTCAAGTTATTGTTCGAAACAACATCTATAAGACTGGAACTATATATGGTGAAAAACTTGTAGTAATTCCGTCTGTTGTTTTCCAGCATTTTATGTTGAGGAAACATATATCAGCTAAACCATCACCTTATTTATTTATTACTGGCTCAATAAACAAAACTACGATGTCTGTTGCTGATATTGGTAGTGCCTTTTGGTAAGGCTGAAATGAAGAAATGGGGAATACACAATAGTGTGTCCAACACGAATTAGAGTGGCGTGTGCAACTTTTGCTTGTGGGGTTGAGGGTGTTGATATGGGCTATTTTGCAAACACGTTTATGAAAAATATGCAGTAAACAACAGCTTGGAATCTTAATTTGTATGTAGTAATCGTGAAGCTCTGTCATTGGCAATGATGATAAGCAACAGCTTGAAAATAGGGGATGAGACTAGAGTAGTGGAAAAGGAGGAAGTTGAAGAAAATACCAAATCGTTGTTACAAACTCGTTTACCATCAAAGGAGGACGTTCTACAATGGGGAAAATCAATCAATCATAGTGTGGACAAAAAGGAGATTCAGGATATCATTGATATTTTGAAGGAGCTGACTGATGCGGATGGGCAGACTAAAACGTTTTATTCGTCTGCTAATGCAGATATTATGGAACCAAGTGATGAAGACATTGAGGATAATCCGCACGAGAACAGTTTGGATATTTTAAGCTGGCCATAATTTCTTTAGAAATTGACTATGGTACATATAATTCCTAGGAAAAATGATTTTTATTTACTGAAAATGTATTTGGCGAAAGTTAGGTTTTTATTGTTGGAGATTAATATTTATTGATGGAGATAGTGTACGAATTAATATTTATGTTTGTCTTAAGGATGATGTTCCGCCTCCAACTCCAAAAAAGCAAGATTTCAAGTAACCTTTTTCATTGAATTTTATATGGATTTTACAAAAGCCACCAAACGTGTTAATGGTGCTAATAACGACTTTGAGATATCCACCAAAGTACACACATTCACGGAAGGTGAAATCAATGCCCGATTAGATACCTGTATCAATCCGTTTTTCAAATCGGTTTTAAAAACAATTGGGAAGGATTTATCTTTGTCGTATTAATATTACGACAGAAGGTCCACAAAATCAAAAAAGCTGGTGTCGAGGCTGCAACAGATTTAAAGCAATGGTTTTCCGAAGCCGAAAATCTAAATGAAGAAACTGCCGCCATCGTAATACCGTAAATAACTGATTTCACGTCCGGGGCGCTTTTTAAAACATCTTTGATATGACCAATAGACCTTTCCCGAACTTCAGTTTATACAACGCCAATATTTGGCTAAACCATCCTACTATGCTACGGTAATTACTTGATTATATATTTTCCTTAACTGAAAATCTCTGTGGAACAATTAGTGATTATTTTGATGAAATTATCAAAACATGGCGGATAATTTGGCAAAATTTCGACGTTTAATTTTCGTGAAAAGACATTTTAGCGGAAAGGAAATTTGACGGAACTTAATTTGGTGGGTTGGGAAAATAACTAATTTTAGCAAGAATTTGATTTGGATTTTCTCATCAGATACAAATGTCTTTGAAACTTTAAGGGTTTTTTCGTCGTTAAGCTTAGCCGAACTGTTCTAGCATGGCTCCTTGCCTCTACAGTTTTAATCGAGCTGCGCCGCGGTCATACTTAGAATATGTTACACTTGTGATTTCCATACAGCTAATTTGCAGCTGATAAGGGGAGAAGAAAATAAGTTCTTTAAAGATTATGGCTGCTTTTAACATTAATATTAAAAAAGCGTAGTCTCTATTAAATATTTCCATCAAGATGCGCATTTGTTAGCACAGCTCGTCGGATTTTTGGTTTTATACGTCAAGCTGATGATTTACCAAGGTTACCAGCTGTTGTAGCGCTGTATCACTTAGCTCTGGTGTGCACAACTGAAATGTCATTTTAAGCTTAGCCGAGTCTAGTAAATTTATAGTGCGTTTTTCTCAGCACCAACACACCAACTAAACAGCTCTAAAGCCAAATCTCCATTTCCGCCTCTAGACATGAGCATTAACTCGAAAAGCCTCTATAATGTCTATTGGTCATGTATAGAAATTGCAGCAGTAAATTATATTTTCGCTACGTAGGTTCGGCAGGCATATGTGCTATTAAGAACTTTATACTTCATCTTGTACTTTGTACTTTTTAATGATGTGTGCTTGGTTTGAAATTTACCTGTATTGTAAATCAGAACAATGGAAAATAAAGTTATTTTCAGTTCAGACAGTTACGTGGTCGTGAAGAAAAGTGAGTGGGCGTGAACTAAAACATTAATTATACGTTAGAATGTTTTAGTGAAACTTACCTTCCCGCGAAAATAAGTTTTATTTAAAAAAAGAAGGAAACTGTCTTGAAAATCTCGATTAATTAAACGCAAGTTGACAAAAACGTGACAAAAACGTGACGATTGTATATCTTGCTTTCAAATGAATCAAATAGATAGGAAAGAGCGAGGTTTTTGGAGCAATCAATTGTTGAAAAAGTTTTCATTGTTAAAAAGGGTCTTACAACTAGAACTCTGGGACAGGAAAGCAAGTGAAAAAAGAAAGGAACTTTGTTTCGAATGCTGAGCCAACCTGTCTCATATAATCAGACCCTAAGAAATAAAAGTTTCAGAGAAGGAGCAGCGTTAAAAGTTGGATATTTATAAAGTTGCGTTCTAAAAATTATCAACAAAATGAGAGGCAAAAGAATCACTTGTTTACCTGAATAGTACTGTTTACTCGCAACACAAGTAAAGAATACAGTGTTGATACTTTAAAGCACTGCTCACTTAAATGGAACTACTTAATGAGACTACGAAGTAAGAATAATACTGTGTTCTTGAATGATACTGTACTCACTTGAATAAGGCTGGAAAGTACTGTATTTAAGATAGTAATAATAATAATATTAAAGATAAAAAAGTTCTTCTCGGACGAAGAAGATGGAAGCACATATACAGGAGATTTCGATTCTTTTGAATTTGATTTGTAGATATTGATCTTAATATAAAAAAATTTGGGCACAAGGATTTCCGCAGTTGTCGAATATGTGAAATACGAACACAACATGAAGTGGACACACAGACAGGGTTGACTTAATTAGGGGATATTGTCAGCACACGAGTTTAAGTTTATAAAGAATGTTGTATAAGTACCTCCCTGTTGATTTTGGGTTAAAATGTTGATGGGCTTATATATGGACACTTTTTCACATCACAAATTGGATTAAACTGGCTTTTGCCACAACTTTACTATATTTCAAGCAATTAGGTAAAGTACTTTATCGGAGAAAAAAACAGGGGAAAAAGTTGGGGAAAAAGTTGGTCACCGCAAAATATTAGCCACTTTTCCCTGACTAACATTTCATGAGCTTGCAATAAATTCATAAAAAAGAAAGCACTTTTCGGGTAAAAAGAAATTAGGGAAAAATTTAGTTAATTGGATTTTTTTCCCTGAAACTGTTATTAGATAAAAATCAAAACTCAGTAAAAGTAAAAAATTAAAAGCATAAAATCTCATCAGCATGAAAACATCATATTTGCTTAATATGATAATATGAGTTAATATGAGTTAATATGATATGATATAAGTTAATATGAGTTAAGTTATTTTAGCTTCATAAAAAAAACATTTCCATTTTAACATAAAGACTTGTGTTGTGCATTTTCTATAGAATAAGCACCGGACTCTTGAAAATATTTTAAATAAGCGCCGCAATTCATGTTATAATGCGGCGCTTATTTAAATTGTCCCTTTTAGATACGGCGCTTAATAGAATAATATATTTATTCTATTATATAATAATATAGAATAATATAATATTATATAATATTATATAATAATATATAATATAATATTATATAATATATATAGAATAATATATTTATTCTATATATATATATATATATATATATATATATATATTTATTCTATATATATATATATAATTTAAATGAATGATTTCATTAAAAGTGCTCAACATGTAGGAGCGAATATAGTTGTTTGGAGGTTGACAAATTAAATATTCGTTTGTACACGACACTGTGTTTCATGGTATCAACCAATCTTCAGGTATACATTTTTAACTAAAATGATACAATACAAATAACAAATTTAATACATACATACAGAAAAAATCGCAAACAAATTTTTGAAAAGTTCAATCCATGCTATCTGATTTCACATTGCTTAATAAATACTTGTTTTGATGTCTACATTTAGATACAAGTTCATTTCTTTTATTCAATAAATCACCATCAGTAAATTTATTAATTATAAATAACTTCTCGCTTAAACACAATATACATGACTTTGATCGTAATGGACTTTTAATTGTTTTCAATATGCTCCATTTTAATAATGGCTCTTTACTATCGTCTTTCAACTCCCAAATGTATTTAGAAAGTTCTGTTTCTTTGGAATATTTTCTATTTTTAAAAGATTTGACATGGTTTCGATACCGGTCCTTAAAAGGTGTTTCCGCTAATCCGATATAAACTTTCTTTTCCTGATTTTTGTCGTTCGATATATCTGCTCTGTAAACTATTTTTGGCGTTAGGCATTTGTTTTCAAGAGGACATGTAATCTTTTTTCTGCAATTACAACCGTATACTTCTTCATCTTTTTTGCTTAGTAACGCTTTGTTATGAGATGATATTATAGAAGAGATGTTTCTCATACAACTATAACTGATCTTAACTGTATTAAGATTGAATATTTTATGCAGTGCATTTTGCTTTGGAAAATGTTTATTTAACAATTTAAAAAATATTCTACCAATGTTGGTTTTCACATTTGCTGAGTAAGGAGGATTGAACCAGATTATTTTACGTTTGCGTTTTCTTTCTTCTTCTTCGTCTTCGTTTCGAGCTACATGTATATTGTAAGTAAGTACTTCATTGAAGCCACTGGCTTTTAATGCCTTTTCATAGGTCGGAATGGCGTTGTTAAAGATGTTTTCATTTCAAGAAATATCAGAAATACGTTTGTTGATAGATTTAGGTATCGTATAGTAAGGAGCCATTATTAAAATGGAGCATATTGAAAACAATTAAAAGTCCATTACAATCAAAGTCATGTACATTGTGTTTAAGCGAGAAGTTATTTATAATTAATAAATTTACTGATGGTGATTTATTGAATAAAAGAAATTAACTTGTATCTAAATGTAGACATCAAAACAAGTATTTATTAAGCAATGCGAAATCAGATAGCATGGATTGAACTTTTCAAAAATTTGTTTGCGATTTTTTCTGTATGTATGTATTAAATTTGTTATTTATATTGTATCATTTTAGTTAAAAATGTATACCTGAAGATTGGTTAATACCATGAAACACAGTGTCGTGTACAAATGAGTATTTAATTTGTCAACCTCCAAACAAATATATGTATATATATATACAGATTGCATTCATTTTGCAGATTTCACTTAATGGTGGGAAAAAAATATATATAAATTTCTTACACGAATCCGTCCAAAATTATCAGAAAATCAGAGAAACAACATCATTTATTTATTGACTTCTCGCATAAGTAAATGACCATGGTACTATTTTGCTTTGAAGACAATTTTCACGATTTTCAAGATGAGATCTAAAATCTGTAAAATTAAAATGCCGCGAAAAAAAAAAATATAAAAGCGAAAATAGAAAGAAATTAAGAAAGCTTAACGACAAACCATGTATTTTGGTCTTGTGTTTTTATTGAAGTTCCTGAAGTATTGATAACTCACTAAATGTCAAAAGAATCATATATTTTGCCAAAAACTTAGTATGAGATATTGAATTCCAATTTAAACACGAAATTAAAATTCTGCAGAAATTTCTTTTCCTTACAGTAAGGGAAACCCGAGTTAAAAAATCGAGTTATAAAGTCGAGTTATGGATTATGACGTCATAATTCGAGTTATTAACTTTAAATTTATGATTTTCGATATCACTTCAAGTTACTAATTCGAAAATATGTTTCTCGCTTCTACAACTTGAGTTACTAACTCGAAATTAAAAAAGTCAAATTTTGACTTCGAGTTACTAACTCGAAATTACTT
This sequence comes from Turritopsis rubra, assembly GCA_039566895.2. Classification (NCBI taxonomy): domain Eukaryota; kingdom Metazoa; phylum Cnidaria; class Hydrozoa; order Anthoathecata; family Oceaniidae; genus Turritopsis; species Turritopsis rubra. The sequence continues at coordinate 15,126,469 of CM077629.1, read as the reverse complement.
TTTCAAATAAATCAAGTCGAGTTACTAACTCGAGAATATTATATTGCTTTAAAAGATTCGAGTTACAAACTTGGAAAAAAAGTTTAAAAATTAATTTCTCGAGTTTAACGAACCTTTGATGATGATCGACAATTGATGGTTGGGCGTTGATTAAACGGGCAAGAAAGAACACCGATATTTGGAAGGTTGTTACCATCGGGCGCTATGAACTGCGATACTCTTAGACGGACTGCTGGCCTCGGCATTGACTTCATTTTACGACTAATATAAGAAGTGAAATATGTAGATACTATAGATACCCTGCACAAAGTAGACCTAAGGTGGCCATTAAGATTAACGGACGACTGTACTTCCGGCAGACTTGCACAAACAGACGTATACATCTTCTGCACGAAGTTTTGGTGGCGAGATGATAAAAAGTTCAATTTTGAGAGTTTAAATTTTGGTGGCGAGGTGGCGAAAAGATAAACTTAAAAACTATCTAAAATTTTGGTGGCGAGATGAAAATTTGCCACAAACTTATCTAAGTTTTAATCATCATGTCATCACAAATGTGTGAAATTCAATTATAACGAAGATTCCATCAACTGTAGTTAAATAGTTTCTCCCTCAGTCAGACTCATTTTGGCCCTCCAAGTCACGGACTATAACTATATAATAATAATAATAATAATAATAATAATAATAATAATAATAATAATAATAATAATAATAATAATAATAATAATAATAATAATAATAATAATAATAATAATAATAATATAAATACCCATATAAATATCAATAGTATCTAGAGTATCTCTCCGTTAGTTGAGATTGATATGATCACATCTCCTGGTTACGTTTGAAAAGAAAGAGAGCTGAGACTTATAACTCTTATAACTCTGCAACATTTACCTGTACAAACTGGTAAACACACAAACTATAATAATAATAATGATAATGATAAATATAAATAATATAAACACATATGAATATCCATAGTATCTATAATTTCTACAGTATCTCTCTGTTAGTTGAGTATCTGTCCGTTAAACACACAAACTTGTTGAGTATCTCTCCGTTAAACAGACAAACTTGTTGAGTATCTCTCCGTTAAACACACAAACTTGTTACCAGGGCTGATTGAGGCCATGAGGTCGAGGCTGGGTAAAACAGTTAGTGCGGTAATGCGGGTGTTGCAAGAAAATAAACACTACTGATGCAACAAAAGAGAATTAACCGAGATGTCACATTCTTCTTGGTTGCGACGTAAAGAAACCAATTGACTTTATTGTTTCGAAGATGTAGGCTGGATCTTCTGAATTTTCTTTTGTGTTGAATTTGTTTTGATATTACAATGGTAATTGACAGACATGAAACTTGCTTCTCGTTAACTACAAGATAGTTATGATCTGATCACTTTTGGCAAATGATTTTTGTGAAAAATGGAATAGTCTACCATTTTGATATAAATTAATTCCATTTGTGTTTGCTCATATACAAGGTTTTGTTCAAATTAATGCAACGTAACAGTGGCCAGCGCATCTTTTCTGTTAGATGCGTATTTCGATATAAATCTTCCAATCAAATATTAAAAGAAGAAAGCGGGATCCTGACAATATAAATACGGTACTCGATTGGAAAAAAAGCTCTGGGAACAGAAATGAAATTACCTAGCTAAATATGTTCAATAATCTCGATCAGGCGGCCTGTGAGGTATGTAATCGTTAACCGTTAACACATATAATCAATAATTGCATAAATCTTAACCATTACCTCAACTCGGGAAGCACGCAAGGATTACCCCGATCAATAAAATTAGCAAAGCTACGAAGGTATCAGATTTCCGACCGATATCGATTCTTCCATGCTTGTCAAACGTTTGAGAGAGTTGTTCTGCAACAATCGGTTATGTACATCGAAACCACATCAATATACAAAGAGGGTTTCGAAAGGGACATAGTACTGGTACTGGTCTGCTTAGATTGAGAGACGATATCAAACGTGCAATGAAAACAGGTGAACTCACATTTATTGTTTTAGTTGATTTTTCAAAAGCGTTTGATACCATATGTCGTCATATACAGATAAAGAAGCTAAGCGCTCTGTGAGATTTTCGAAGGATTTTCTATTGTGGACGCTTTCTTTTTTATCAGACCGGTCCCAATTTGTACAAGTTTACACCGATTGTTCGGAGAATTATGTAATGTATTTCGGAGTTCCGCAAGGGTCAATACTTGTCCCATTGCTTTTTAATCTTTATGTAAATAATCTCCAAGATACCGTATTAACTACAACCATACAATATGCAGATGATACAACCATTTATAAATCTTGTCGCCCAAACCGCATCGACGAAACTGAATCTGAATTAACGATATACTTGGACAATTTATGTTCTTGATCTCGTATAAACTCACTAGCTGTCAACTCAATTAAGACGAACTTTTTATTATGTTCGACGAGCAGACTATCGAAGCTACACGATCTTGATTATCTTGTTTAGCATAATCCCAACGTTACCTTCAACGAGTTACAATTCGAGAGAAGTCGACAAGGTTACTTGGAATACAGATAGACGAGCATTTCATATGGAAAGAACAAGTCAATAACATCATTTCGTTTTGTTATGGCACTTAGTAAACAATTAAGAAGATGAAACACTTCACTCCTTTCAAGCTGCGAAAACAATTAATAGAAGCACTGTTATTTTCAAAAATTGATTTTAATGATTTCGTTTATGCCATTCCTGACGTTCAGCAAAGAAAACTACAACGTCTTCAAAATTGTGCTTGGTGTTTGTTTTGAATATGATGGGAGATTTTGCAACGTGTCAGACGTTATTAAGCTGAACTGGTTACCAATTAAAGAACGCCTTACGTTTAATTTGATGAAAATTGCGCACAAGTCAATCCATACTGTTTCATGGCCACAAACCTGTCAACTGACATTACATAAATCATTACGATCTTTACGCAGTTCAGATAGTATTCGTATACAACCAAGTAATGTCACTGGGACTTTTCAAGACGTACTAGATGGAAGTCAATACACTTCCATCTAGTATTTAAAACGAAACCTCCTTAAGTAAGAGCGTAAAACGTCATTTACTGGAGTCAGCAATGATGATATATTTTCGTCAGTAGTTACGTATTTATTTACCACTTATTATTTATGCTATTAATATTATCGTTTTTTGTTTGTTTGTTTTTATTAATTATCTATTTATCTATTTATATAGTTGTGCATTATAAACATTCAAACTATACATAATATTAAAAGATTTAAAGTTGTATCGAGACGGCCATTTCTTTACTGCTATTTACTTGATGTAACTTTATTTCTTTCTATTATTTTTTACTGTTATTAGTTTGCTTTTATTTGGGATGAAGAGCCATTTTGTAAATTGATAAGCCCTGCAAATATATTTTACTTACTTACTTTTTGGGATTCATAATTTTTCCATACTTCGCTAAACTCCCATGATTTTCATACTTTTCGGGGAGTCAAAGCGTCTTGTGTGAAGTGATTAAAGCTCACCAAAACTATTAGCATTTTTTACATATAAAAAACTCAAAATAGCAATAACTAACAAACTTTCAGCTCTCAATATCGAACTTTCTATTATCTCGCCACCCGCCACCCCGAAATTTTAAACAATTTTTAAGTTTCTATCTTTTCGCCACCTCGCCACCAAAATTTCAACTCTCAATATCACAGCTCTTAACATCGAACTTTCTATCATCTCGCCACCCCGAAATTTTTCACAGTTTCTAAGTTTCTATTCTTCGCCACTTCGCCATCAAAATTTCAGCTCTCAACATTGAACTTTCTATCATCTCGCCACCAAAACTTACGTATGTCTGTTTGTGCAGTCCGTCGGAGCTACTTCGTGCGGTCGTCCGTCAATCTTAGTGACCACCTTAATGTCCTTATCGGATCTTCTCTGTGCAGTATCTACAAATTTCACTTATTATATTAGTGGTTAAATGAAGTCAATGCCCTGGCCTCCACTAAGCGCAGCTGGTACATCATTTTGTTGCTATTTACTGTCGTCATGTAAAGTTTGTTGGAGAAAAAGAACGCGTAGCGTTCCAATGTCTTTTTCGCTTAGCGCGGAAATCCAATTAGGGAGAAGGATTCAAAACATCATCATTCAACCATGCAGCTCTCTGGGAGGTGTGACCACATGCAGCTCTTTGGGAGTGTGACCCCATGCAGCTCTTTGGGAATGTGACCCCATGCAGCTCTCTGGGTATGTGACCCCATTATCTCCCTTGAATATGATAACATATGGATTTAAAATTTCCGCCATTTCTTTTTAATAAAACTGCAGCAAAAAATTAATTACAAAAAAATTCATTATTCATATATTGAATGTGTTGTTTCAACAGGACCAAGGGTTGAAGTTAGAGATCTCAGATAATTTGACTGGATTTTTCATCCATGCAATCGCTTGCCTCATGCTCACTATATACACATCTTTTCTTTTCGACATTGCGTCCAAAAAGAGTTTGAAACCTGAAATTGGAAGTTATTTAAATTTAAAAAGTAACTATAAACAACTCGATGAAAATAAAGAAAAGACCTTTAAGACCTGTTTAATTTAAGACCTGTTTTACTTTAAGACCTGTTTTACGTTAAGACCTGTTTTACTTTAGATGAGGAGAAACAGATCGTTTCATAAAAAAGGCCACCTCGTTTCTAATCTTAATAATTATGACGTATAATATAAACCAGGATAAAGAAACTTTCGTGAGACCGTTTCCCTACGTTTATTATTGTGAACGACGCAAACCTCGTTTTCTCTAAGATTTAAAACAAGGCAAATACTGTATGTATTTAACCAAAAGTGATCCTCCCATGGAAATCAAAACAATAGAATTTATGACTTATGAGTGCTAATTGAAATGCGAACTACACCCGGCTATACGACTGTAGAAAAAGATCATCATATTCTCACCTTCTTTTCTCCAACCATATGAGCTGTGATCAAAGAAGGCGCTAGTTCCGTAGATTCCAAAAGGTATTTTTCCATCATTACGAAATTCGTTGTAATTTTTCGAGAAGAATTTATATACGGAAGCGCTTGTCCCTTCTGTAAGATATTTTCCGCAATCGTCTATTGTTGGACATGGAATTTCACGTTCTCTGTCAAGCACATTCATGGGGATTTCCCATATGCCTGGATAAGAATCTATTGAAGAGATAATACAAGTTACAACTTGTGTTTTTTGGAATCTGTTAGATTTCTGTATTTCATTCAATTTAAAAATTATTATCCAAGAAAACATAAAAACAGGGAGAGATACTTTTATTAACGAAATCATTATGACACACTGTAATTGAAAATAATATAAGAGGAAAAATAAATTTCCACCCTCATTTTTCGTGGTGGTGGTGGTAGGGATGCGTTTATTCAAAAATCGGGCTTATCTACATTACCTTTTCTACATGGCAACACAGGGCAGTGTGATACATCAGGGGTTTGATAATCCATTGTATACGGCCACCATCTGTTGTTCTTACTCACTTGTACTGAGTTGTCATAAAGGAAATTGCTTTCCTTTAAAACCCTAAGGACATTTTTACTAAGAATTCGGAATGGACTTCTCCATCCTGAAACTGAAGCACCAGTCTGTTGAATTCTGCGTCTCTGGGTCAGCATTTCATTCCCAATCGTTTGTAAAGTCTCCTGTAGAAGAACAACAACATGAGAGGAATATGCTTGAATAAGCAAGACAAAAAAAATACTTTCACAAAATTTTGTCGAATTAATAAAGAGAAACGGAATCTTCTTGGGTTTCTGTACCTAAGCTTTTCATTTCTCAACAAAGCATGCTAATTTTCTTAAAATAAATAAGCTTACATGGCGCCAATAATCAGTCAAATCTGTTGACGAATGACCGGCAATCTCATGACCTGAAAATGACATCCATCTATAACTATGTAAACTATTCAGAACGAGACAGGTAGGATAGCATTGACAAAACAATGGCGTTTTAACTCAAATTCGGAAAGGCGTATTCATTAATTGGCTTTCAAATTAGTCACCATACCCCTTTGTATTAACTGTTTGACGTAGCTGTAATCTGTGTTTCGATGGGAAACAAAGAAGGTGGCTTTGATCGGACAGCCGTTAGGATTCCTTCTCCCGTCAAAAAAATCTTTGTACAAATCCAGACTGCTTTTCCGGACAGCATCTTCAATGCCAATCAGTATCATGTGCGGAATCTGGTCTTTTTGGAATCCGTTCGGTATATCGGATGTAGCACAGCGGCAATCAGGTAACTTGCATATATCCGGATGACATGATTTGTCTAAATATGTCGTTGTTAGCCATTTGAATAATGTGAGATATGAAGGATATAGAGATATGAAGGAGATAGAGATATGGTCAAGAATTATTTTTCCAAAAAGGTGTGCATTTTATTAAGGTCCGAAAAGTCATTTTAACAAAAATGTTTCCTTGGCACATCAATACATGTAATAATTTTTTTTCTCTTGAAATTGGAACGGGGTGCACTTAAATTAGGTGCTTTGAAAATTTGAAAATTAAGCTTCTAAGGGGGTGCGCACTAAATAATTAGAGCCAAAACATATTTGAAATTGGATGCGCACTAAATTAGAATAAATACGCTATTCAAATTTTTATTGAGATTCATGATGGCGATGCGTGTTAACTCGTACCATTCTCTTTTATGATAATTATGATAATTATGGTATTTTGAATACTCGGTAAAAACCCGACAATTTCAAAGTAAAAACGAGTGTATTTCGCGCAGATATCTTCATAAGATATAAGGTGCTCTTTATAAGAACCCCAACAAGCTTCCTTTTTCAAAAAAAAACCCGAACCGAATCAAAGGTTTCGTTCTTTCAATATGTTACAAAGTATATTTCCAGTTATATGCTGACATTTGCTTTTATATCTCGTAAACTACAAGCGTTTTCACATAGTTTTCGCAGATACTAACTGGAGGATGTCGTGTTTGAAAAATTAAAATCGAAACTTCTTGGCAGCGTTTATTACAGACTTTTAAAAATTGTATTGTTATGCATAGGAGACGAAAAGACATAATCTGAAGTCACCTACTGCATTAGAAATAATTCGCTTTTGAGAGTTGAACTAATGACTTCTGTTATGAGAAGCAATAGACTTCCATATAAAGCAAGATAATTTATGCAAGCAAGATAATATATGCAAGCAAGATAATTTATGCAAGCAAGATAATTTATGCAAGCAAGATAATTTATGCCCTGGCGGATCTAGCGTTAGGCAAAAAAGTGGAGGATTGTTATTATTATTATTAATGTTTACGCAGGATAGCCTCTTCAGTTCTGATAGAATTGTTATCAATGAGGGTCCTGCTAAGGAGGTTCCAGAGCGTTTAAGGCCTCCATTTAGGCTACGGAAGTCGCAAGTATGCTTCAACCGCTCAACCAGACAACCCCCTTAGATAACAACCCGCTCTCAAGCTGAGTGCTAAACTGAGTGAAGCGCTTCACACTGTTATATTCGGTGGCATGACTCGGCCAGGATTTGAACCCTGACCTCTTGTGGCGAGAACTCTGCCACAAGGTCATGTACAGTATAATAAAATTTCTTTGCAATCTTAAGTGTAGATAAAAGGTTACTTGCATGTTTTTCTTCTGTTCTAAATAAAACGTATCTCTCCTCCATAAATTATGCATGAACTCTAGATTCCCCTATAGGTTCAGCATTTGAATCTTATTTATAGAGATCTGGTGAAGAGTTTGAACCATAGCAAAAGCTTAAAAGAAAAAATTGTCGATGAGTATGACGTAATACCATTTGGGTTTCTAGTTGTTGTCGTTGCTGTTGCTGTCGTCGCTGTCGTTGTTGTCGTTGATTTTGTCGTTGTAATGATTTCTGGAATGAAATGGTAAATACTTTATTTTTATTTCGATGCTAACCAATTTCTACACCATCTCTGGTCACATTCACTAACAATAGTGAAAAAATATTGCATGATAGATAAGTTAAGGTGAAATGGTCATGGTTAAAGAACAAGAGCTTTTGTGTTTTTGTTGTTATGTTTCCCAGCAGGGCTCGCTGACTTCACCAACCTTTATCTGAAAATTTGTTAAGTAGAAAGTACCTTCGCATCCAGCATACTCCCTCCAATTGCATTTCTTCTGTGTCAAGCTAAAATGAAGTGGTTTTGGACATTCCATCTCAAAATTGAAGCCTTGGATACAAATTATGTATTTGCCGCAGTTGTCTGGATATTCGTGATACGAATTCGATTCCTTATCTTCACAAAAATCTGAACCAAACAAGAAGAAAGATATATTGTTTATAATATGAAAATGGAAAGTCAGACAATAGTTTTTGACAAATCCCAAGGTATAGATCGATTATTTCTTAAAAACTTACGGAAAGGCAGTTGTTAATCGACATCATTTACAATGAATTTAGAAAGTGAAAAAATCCTTCGAAAGAACATGGAATCTGATATAAACCTGATTATTTTTCTATAATTATTTAAAAAAGTACTTATGTCTTGTCAGCTTTATCTTGTGTCACTTACTTGGTTCCAATATTTCATTCCCTTCGGTTAATGGAGAGCAGGCGACAACGAAAAAGAGAAAAGTACAGATCTTCATTTTGAACATGTTAATATTTTTACTTCACCACCAGTAACTGTTTCAACAATTAATATTGTACTCTCATATGACTACTTCAAACAATTAACCAATCTTAATTGTCGTTTTGAAGTTGCTATTAGCAACAGAAGCTTATAAAAACAAGCAAGGTTTACGACATGCAAAATCTAAATTTTTTTTGAACGATTTCTTTTTGCCGGACTAATACTTTATGAGTTTCACTGCAGGCTAATGAAACTTTAGTCGGGGAAAAGTGACTAATGTTTTTCCCCTACCTTTTTCCTCCGATTTATGTTTCCCCGATAAGTTATTTATTGGTCAACTGCCGACAGTCATTTATTGAATATTAAATTTTCAAAAGCGTTTTTCTTTCACACTTTTCCAAATTTTTTGCTTTTGTTTACTTAAAAATTAAATGAATAACAAACATTTATTTAGGGTGATGGTTTCTATGACTACATTTTTGGCTCCCCTACGTTTGAAATTTTTGTACTATCGCTATCGCTTCATGTTTTAATCAGCTTCTTGTACGGCATTGGACAGAACATTTGTAAAGGTTATCATCTTCGTAAATTACAAAACCGAATAAAATTAAATTACAAAATAATAAAAAACAATGCTTGTATGATGACATCTTAATTAAATTGTTATGTAAGTAACTTGATGACATGAATTATGAAATTATGATAAACGCTGATAAACGAACGTTCGTGTATTGACAGCGAGGGGTTTCACGTTAAGCCATATATACGTCTTAAAAACATTTGGAAATATCTTTTCACATCAAAAAAAATGGAAATTTGCTATGCTTTACTAAATCCAAAAACCATGATAAAAAACATGGTCATTAGAAAATTGCCCCTTTTGGAAGTCTATTGTTAATGTCTATTGTTAATGTCTATTGTTATTGTTATTGTTATTGTTATTGTTATTGTTATTGTTATTGTTATTGTTTTGAACTTAAACTATCTAACTGTAGTTTGTTTTGCATTCACTTTGATCACATGATAGAAAATAATTACTGTGCATTGGTTGTAATATGTCATGTGATCAAAGTGAGTTCACAATAAAATTTGCTTATTGAAAATATCAAAGAAAAAATGATATAATATGCTAAATGGTAACCATGGTAACCATACCAAATTCTTCATTTTGTTTGGACGTGTATAAATATAGATAAATGTTGGGACCAATTTTCTTTTTGATCAATTGCTACTTTTCGAAAATTGCTAGAAAAATACATTGTGAAATGTTTGGAAAAATTCTCAAGAAATCACTCCTAGCCGGCACAGACGTCTTTTTTATGTCTAAGTTAAGTCTGGGGAAAGACGCGTTTACGAAGACGCTTATAAGACGTCTATAATACGACTTGAATAAGCTAGACGATAGAAAAGCCCCCGGATAAACTTGGTTTTACACGAGATGTCTTTAAGACGTCTTAATAAAGATCTACTTAAGACGTATTATTCAAGACGGCTTTTAGACGGCTTTTAGACGGCTTTTAGACGGCTTTTCCCGCGCGTTTTAATTTTTCAATTTACAGAGACGGGGGACTAACTTTAACTTTTATTCGTATCTCAAACGTATATCTTGTTATTCAATAAGATGTACGATTAATAAATAGAGCTAACTTTTATAAGTTTTATAATGAAGATATAATCACATATGCAACCTTTTTTGAAAAATGCTTGTTTTTCAAACGTAAAATAATTCCTTTGTAACCCTCTAGTGTGTCGGCTCTAAATATTTTTGGTGAAGAACTGATTTTTTATCGCCTGAAAGCCTTCGACAAGTTCGTGCTTCTGTTATATCTAGTATTCTTCATCATCATGTGTTTTATCTTTTGATATTATCGTTTAAACTGAAATTCGGGAAAGGTGTATTGAAAATCTTTTTACATAGATTGTTTTCTACTGAATTGATGGGCACCATGAACATGAAGGGCAATAATGGGAAGTTTGCTTTTACGTAGTATCACTAATCATTTCTCCAATTATTAATTTCACCCAAGGGTTCTGAAAGATACATGTTTACTTTGTATGTTCTTAAGGAGTCGAAAAAACAAACTACTACAAGACTTGTCTTGATGATTCAGCTGTCGATAATACAGTTGAATCTCAGTTATCCGAACATTGGGTTATCCCAATTCAGGTCCTTTAAACTTCGCTTTAGTAACTTAGTAATAGCTCACCCCCGTTTATTTGATCTAATTAGCTCGCTCCAGTGAGAGTTCGGATAACTGAGGTTCAACTGTATATATTTCTTTACATTCCGCAATATAGCAATCTTCTTTTTAAAATCAAAATAGTTTTGCTGCCTCTATTTAATTTTCAATATTTTCTTTCATAACAAAGTTATTGAATGTTCATCATCAATTTATTTATTTATTTCTAGTTTGCTGTATCAGAATTAGTTTAATATCTGAACAATTTTTAAAAGTAATTATTCGAATTTCAGGTCAAATCTATTTATTTATTTATTTATTTATTTAGTTCGTTTGTTAGTTATATAACATTATGATATTTTATTAAGTTGTAGATATGTATTGAAAACTGATTTCATCGATTTTCAAATAGAATTTATTTTAGTTAGTTAGTTTCTAATTGTATATATATATATATATATATATATATATATAATTGTGGAGAAGAAATACAATACTACCTAAAGAATGTATCGTTTAGTTTATTTCCAAAAAATGACTTTTCAGTTCTTGAATGAGAAAAATGACAAGACGTATGTAAAAGACGTCTAAAAGAGGCTTTTTTCGTCAAAAACACGTCAACTTGTAAGGTGTCTACAAGGCGTCTTAATATAGTCTGATTTGTCCGATTAAAAGACGTCTAATGAAGATGTCTAAAAGACGTCTATCTAAAGATGTCTTTTAACCGGACAAATCAGACTATATTTAGACGTCTGTAAGACATCTTTTAGACGTCCTTTTGCCAGCTGGGCTAGTTTTGTACAAAAAACAAACATTTTTAACACCTGCATTTTTAACACCTGCATGTACAGAGTTTGTGAACCTTCCCATTAATTTTAATTTATGAACTTCAACTAAAAAAGACCCTTCAAATATTTGTTGATGGTCGAATTGCGAAACAAAACTACCATCATGCAACGTGTGATATATATACACATATATCTCGACAAGTCTCAAAACTTGATTTCTTATCAGACAATCTCGTAGATAAATATAGGCCGTGTAAAAAACCTCAATCTCCGAACATCTATTTATTATTATTCTATTTATTATTCTTCTGGTCTGGCTCCAGTTACATAACAGTTTTTGGACATGCAAAATTAACATGTTTTACATACTTCACCCTCTCATCTTATGTCTTCAATGGAATGGCTTTTTCGTGGCAAAAATATCTATTCTTTGGAAGACGATCAAGTATTCATTCGGAAAGTTGCTATCAAGACTCATTCAATTAATTCAATTATTCAATTATATTTATCTATTTTGTATTATATTTATCTATTTATCATATTTGTTTCATTAACCTTTAGTATTTTGTTTGAGAAGTTCCTGTTTAACACGTATTCAAGAATTGTATTTTCTCATCAGATGCAATAAAATCTTTTCCTTCTGTTTGGACAGGTGATTGTGTCTTTTTACAATCCGTTTATGTAATTAGCGATTTAATAATGATAAAAGATGCGAATTTTCACAACAATTTACTAAGAAGTGTCTTTCGTTTGATAGGCCAACTATAGAGCCACCCTAAGACAGGAACCAGAATTTTGTCCGCTTTAGAAAGGTGTCTGGCTGTTGTTCTAAAATATTCCTTGTCCATTGATGGGAGGATAAAGAATAGAGAATCCCTTATAAAATTATCCAGGACGAAAATTATCCGGTTTACAGAGGCGTCCATTTTAGAGGATGTCCACTTTAAGCAGGTTTTCCACGGAATATTGCGCCTGCATTCTATCAGCTTTTGTTTTTAATAAATTCCGCCAAAAGCGTCCGCGAGTTCAAGTTCAACTTTTAACCAATCAAATGGTTCAGGACAATTTAGGGATATCTCATCCTCGCATAGGTTTTGTTATAATGGTTTCACAGAGGTTCCGGGAGGATTATGGGCAGGAAAGTCAGTACTAATACAACCGTTTTTCCCTTTTTTATGGTAAACGAGCTTCATTACCATATGATTGAAACCTTCCTTCTATTCCATATTTGCCGCGATCATATTTTTTTCATTTGTTGTTCACAGATCGTTGCCCGACAAAGGAAGAATACTTTTCGTTGTGACGTTGTGACGTTGCATGTCGGTATTTGAACCTGTCTTGCACTCTAATTAAAAGTATCTGTAATCCGAAAGACAGCTGTGTAAATCAAAGAAAGGATCTAATGAAATTTAAACTTGGAAAAAGAAGGTTTACTCAGGTTCATTTTAAATTGAATTCCAATTCATTTCCACGCCTTGCAGATAGTCTAAGATTCTTGATCTTCAAACGGAGGACTGTGTACGAAGTGGATTCAATCTGGATATAAATGGAATGATTTCGGTCTCATTTTTGCACTTACAAATATTAAAGAAAAGGAAGGAAGATCATTGCGTTGCTATCGAAGAATGTTTCATTTTACATTGATTATCCTGCTTGTATGTCACTCACTGCTTGTATGTCACTCAGTTGCTGAGGATTGTAAGTTTAGATATATTCACTTCTTTTTTATTGCGTGGTAGATGTGTGTGGTAGATGTGCGTGGTAGATGTTCATGAAGAAGCATCTGAAAAATGATTGATTGAGCGCCAAAGTGGAATAAATGCTACTAACGGAATAAGATTCTCTTCTCAAAACATATGAAAACAATTCTTAAACCTAAACACTAGAGCAAGTTTGGTTCATGCTTCTGCGCATCTGGGGTTACCTGATAAATATTTTAGTATTTGGAAATGTTCAAAAATAGTATAAAGGGAGTCAGTTAAAAAAAAATTATTTTTTTTGTTCCCTTTTTAGTGAACAGTTGTAAAACGAAAATTGAACCAGTCGGTTGTTTTCAAGATGACATCAATAACCGAGTTTTACCCGAACTGGTAAGTAACTGTTTCGGAGTTACCAGTATACTTCGGTTTACATCAATTTACTTTAAATTTGATGGAATAACATTTTCTTCAAACAAGGAATTATTACACACTTGCCATAAATGCCGTACATGACCGAATAACAAACGCCCATGCTAGAATAAACGCCCCTTGTAAATGTTGTGTATTTAAATAAACGTACAGGGCGTTTAATTGCTCATTTTAGGAATTGAATAATTCAATCACTGTGCATTTTATAAATTCATTTATTCATTCATTCATTCATTTGCTTTTTTAAAGTCGATTGACAAAAACTACATAAGTTAACAAACAGTTTGCACAGTTGAAAACTATCAAAATCAAAATCAGCTACACAATTGGTGCGATAAGAAAGCGTAACTAAAGTTTCGGATATATCCACTGATGTTTTAAAAAGCATTCTTCAACGGGCAACTTTAAATCCACCAATGTCGATACCAATGTTCATACTAAGCCTTTTACTTTTTTTTTGACTATATAATAGTCCTAATGGGTAATAGTACTTAAACAAATTTTATTTTGCTGTACCCCCTGTTTAACTTACGGATTGGTTTTAACTATCAATGTGTAGAGAGATTCATATGAGGTAATAACTATATAAAATGCTTTGTGAAATGTATCTTCGGAGGTTTGAGTCCTTAACGGTTTGTTCTTCTGACAGACGCCTTGCAACTAGGAAGTTTCTAGTATCGTTGTCTGTAGTGTGGTCATAGACGTATAACAAGAGAAGGACTTACAAAAAAAAGAGCCTGTGGACGTCCTCTCCCACGTACCATTGTCCTCTACACGTCCTTTGAACGTCCTCTTCAAGTCCCTGTTGGACATCCTATTCGAGCGGACGGATAAGACTTCACTTTCGACGTCCCCAGGTCGTCTCCGGGACGTCCTAACCGAACGTCCACAGGACGTCTCTGTGCCCACTTGGATATCTTTTCCTTCGATTCTGAATTCGATTCGATTCGATTCATGGTTGAGACTGTAGGAGGTCACGAGGAATCAGAGTTTAAAAATTGGCTACAAAATAAACGTAGTATCTTGAAATTCATTTCTGGTTTGTTGTTACAATCGTAGAACCCAATGGAAGCATTATTTTTAACTGTGATTGAGGGAGTTTCGAAACTGGTTTTTTTTTTAAATTTCACTAACCCGAGGCGAGCTTTATTTGAATGGATTTATAGAAGTTGAAAGTCCTTCTCTTTTTATACGTCCATTATGGCCATTAGGGCCATCTTGAATTGCTCTTGAATCGTTTTTAAGAACCATTCTAGATAACCCTAGATAACCCTAATGGACTTCCATAGTCCATGGTGTAGTACACTAACAATCTTATTGGATTTTGTACCAAAATGTTCAGTATGATATATATGACAACAAAAGACTATTTCATTCTAGTTGATAAGCGAACGTGATCCTACCAGCAAAGCATATAATGGCAGACTTATCAACTGGAGAAAGTTCGAGGTTTATTTACCGAGGTTCATTTGCAGGTATGTGGTCCTCAACTCATATCATGAAGTTCAAATCTCTCTCTGAACTCGTGGAGCATGAAAGACATGGAAACATCCACAATGGACCATTCCCGATTTTTTGTTTTTGGAAAAAGTTTATTTAACTCAATTCCATCCAGTGGACGATTGATTAGTTTTTCAGTTTCGAGTATTGTCCCTCTCACTTCTCTCTACCACCTTTTAATTCCACACCCACTGACCTCATGACGTCGCATTTCTTTCATCTTCTTTCAGATGTGCTACCGCTGCTTTTGCAAAAGGTTACCGATTAATTGGCATTCAATATTACGGAGAGTGTTGGTCTGGACCGGCTAAAAATATCTCTTATGACAGACTTGGAGCTGCCGACACCTGCATCGACCAGAAATTCAAGAAAACTACCGATATTCAGTCATGCAAAGGAAGAACTGGCTTAGATTCTACAAACTTTGTGTACAGAATAGCACCCACAGGTATTTTGGAAATTATTTGGTTTATTTGTAAATTTTTTCTTGCTGTGCCCTGCAAGTTTAAGACTTCCAGTTTATAGACAGTAGATAGGCTTGCTGTTCATATTCATGCGGGTCATCTTCAGCCCAAAACACCCTGAAGGATACGTTTGAAACTGATGTATTTTTCCTCTTTCATGACATCTTACCTAAGATGTTAATTAAACCCATGTTCAGATCATTAAGATCTGTTGAAGATGTTTAATAGATGTTGTTAAGTAGCCGTCTCAAAAGCGGAGAAGGTAGACCCCTTCTAGACGTCTTTTAGACGCCAAATAATACATCTTTCAGTACACAAAATGTCTGACAAGATGCCGGATGTATAGGTATTTCTCTGTCGTAAGTCCTTATACACCACAAGTACCAACAGCAAAGAAACGTACACAACAATATAAAAAAGTCTCACTATTGACCAGATTATTTATTTGGCTTCCTATAAAATATAAGGAAGGAAACTAATTGCCAAATAAACCCGTTTTAAATATCACGGGTTTCAATATCACGATTCGTTCTCCACTAATGTATATCTGTCTTGTATATTCAATGAATATCTGGCCCTTTTTACGCCGGCCCTTAATGGCATTAATTTTCATGACATGGCGTTAAAAGGGCCGCCGTTAGATGTTTGTCTATGACACTTTAATCGTGGACAGGCGTTAAATTTGGACCGGCGTAAAAAAGGGCAATAAGGTATCCAATGAGAAGGAAGTCTCTTACAAAGATCCAAACACAACGATTAAGGTTGATTGCTTATCACCGTCACAATTGAAATTCTTTGCAATTGTTGAAACTGTATGATATTTGGTACGCAAGCCAGAACCATGTACAACTGCGTGTACAGCCAAGATTGGGTAACCAAATGACTCGGCCTTTTCATTAGCAGCATCCATGATGGTCTCGGAATTGCAACCCTAGCAAAACAGAACAAAATCAACTGGATTGAACTGATTCATGAATCAAATCTCCCTATAGAGGAAAGCATTCAGATAAAAAAGGGTCCGCCAAAATGAGATTGGACTATATACATACATCCAATATCCATGAAAACGAGGCCAATTAATAAACGCGAACACAGCACTGATAATGTATATGTCAAAATGAGAACAACGACGTATATAACACATCTTACAGCATCTCAGTCCCAATACACACGAGTTCATGTTCTTATGTCGCATTTTGACACTTATCTGTACAGACTTGGTTTATGTGTTGAAAATTACTTCAAATTTTCCCAAGGCGATTTGTAGATAAGCAAATGTAGAATTCAATGTAAAGCATCGAAACGAGTTTTGTAATGGCAACGAGGTCACAATACTTCCCGAATTTCTGTTTAAAGGCCAGGTTTTTTGTCTAGTAAGTACATCCAACCTCGTTTTAGATATCAAAATTGCCTCTAATCATTCTACTGGGAGTTTTAGTAATAGAGATAATTAATAAGTAATAAAGTTAAAACATTATTAAAACAATAAATTTCATTAAAACGAGGTTGGATGTACTAACGAAGTCAAAACATGGTGTTTAAACTCGGGAAAGGTGTATGTGATGAGGTATGTTATTTTGATAAAATGTTGGCGTTTAAACTGAAATTCTGGATAGGTCTATTCTATCTTCTTGGTGTCAGTTCAAAGTCCACTATCCTCTAGTTAAATATGCCATTTAAATTTCCACCCTCTTTTCTTACCTGTCCTTCCAATGCATCTACTACCTCACCAATAATGCGTTCTTTCTCAGATTGACTGGGGAATCTGGAAGTTCTTCTCGAATAACAAAGAACTGTATTCTTGTTGTATTGTCTCCATACATGGCCACACCAGCCTCTGTAAGCATGGTTATACCAACCACCAACCCTATCGTAAACACTCGCAGTGATGTAGTACTCAGGATAAATCTTCTCAAAGTGTTTGAACAACTCCTCTCTGAAATCATCATTACTGTCATGTTCATATATTGCCATCCACCTTTTCTGTTCTTTCATCAAAACGTCTCTATCAATGGTGGTCTTTACATCGTTGCAATACCTTTCGTTCAATTGCAAGGCATCAATCTTGGATAACCCACCTGATGAACTTTGACCAAGGTCGGTTTTGATTTTTGGTGTTATAGTTTCCTTGTGTCCCCAGGGTGCCCATCTTGTCGGGTAAGGTTTACCAAATGCATTCCTAAAAATACGAACAGTTGATTGTCCTCACAGGTGCAGCTTAACCGCCGGGGAGGAGTTTTGTTTATACATACAGGGAGTATGGATGAGTATCCCTGGATGATCATTCGTTTGATGATTGGCGCACAGATTTGATTTGTTGAACTAACCACGTATGTTCTACTTACTTCTTATAATGCATCACACTTCTGTAATCATAATCATAACCGTACGTATCCACAAACGAAGTTTTCTTATTAAAATTAAACGTAGGGTCATCATCGTGTTTATCAATGTTTTCATAATTGATTGTGACGTACGTGTCTCGGTCTGCACGTTGTTGTTCATGCCAAAAACCAAGAGCATGCATCATCTGAAATGAAAACAAGCTGCTGCTTATTGTGAGTAAAGAAATATAGAGGTAGCATGAAATGCAATTCTAGTTGGAGAGTGCTTCTCTAATCCGAAGTTTCGAGCACTTGGGCTTCTATCCGCAAGGTTTGGTTCTTCTACCTCCCGACTTACAACTGGAAATTGGTCTTACTGCCAGAGATACGTATATCATTGTTATAACCTGAGCGAAGGCACTCGAACACGGGCCTTAGCGTTCGCACTCGAAGGTATTATTCACTACACCATCGCTTCACTCTCGCCAACACTTATTAGTTTGATTACTGACAAGGCCTGTTGTTAATTAAACCCAGCGCGAATGCATCCATGCATGCATCTCGTCCACCTCTCGTCCACGTACCATTGGGGACGTCCTCTAGACATCCTTTGGGCAAAGTCTTCAAGTCCCTGTTGGACTTCCTATTTGAGAGGACGGATTAGACTTCGCCTTCGATGTCCCTGGGACGTCTCCGGGACGTCCCTGTGCCCACTGGGAATGGTCTTGGAAAGACAAAGAACCTTTACGTTACTCAGTGAAAAACTCCTCATATCAACAACATTTGATGAGTAACAAAAAAAATGGTTAAAGAGCAGTTGAAGACACGCTTCAAATATGCGGGCACCAACCTCGTGTGTAGCAGTGCTTTTACTTTCACAGCCACTACCAATGGAGATTTTGTGTTTGTGATATAAGACAGTTCTTCCCACGTGACTGGAACAACTATTGAAAGAAATGGTGAGGTTTAAGGAGGTTTTCAACAGATGCAGGTAATTCCAACCATTATTTAAACAACATAACGTTTGAGTTGAACTACTCAGCTTCCACAACATATTTCGACTTACCCTTTTCCCTTGTGAAACCAAAAATAATCCTTATTTGTTGCAGTTGTTTTTTCGAATGTTACGCAGGATTTGGCTTTGATTTCATTCATTCCATCCTGGATTGCAGTTTTGGCGCTTCCTCCTAACAAAAAATAAAAAGATTTGAAAAGATTATCAAGTACATCAACAGGTTCAATGGAAACACTGAGAGCAAGAAGCAAAGGGAGTATGAAAATGTCGATCAGAGCATTTTGCATTCAGTCAATTAGAAAAACAAACTTTTTACCTAAACTGCTATCCAATTGGTAAGGGATGGGAAATGTCCATTTTTTGCCAGGTAATGTAGTTGCGTCACGTTTGCCATTCTTCTTCTTCTTCTTCCTATTCTCACATTCTGGGTTGGGATAATTGGTGGTATTGAAAAGGTCTTCCTGTTCACACTCTGAAAACCAAATATCCCCAGCAAGATGCCATCCAGGACCTGAACAAGTAAAACACGGGTTTTGGGTTGCTTTGTCGTAAGGAATTTTGGTTTCACAAACGAATTGACACTAATGCCATGTTTACAGGGTCGCTAGTAAAAGTAATCCCTGTAAGAAGACCTTATCACGTGGTTAACCGGGTTAATATGATAAATATGCAACCCAGAATATTTTATGAAAGTTCAAACTCCGAGAACTAAAATTTGTGAAAATTATTAAAGGATTTCTGTAAAAGTTTTAGGAGGACATACGTTCAGGATCAGTGATAACTTTCCATACTCCTGTTCGATTTTGTTCTCTTGTGTTAATCTTCAAGATATCTGTTTCTTTTTCTGGATCGTCGTTGATGTCATCAACATCAACAATTTTATCTCCACTCTCCTCCTCCTCCTCCTCCTCCTCCTCGCTGTTTTCAGTATTTGCTTCTTCAGTGGGCGGACTTTCATCGTTTTGTGTATTTTCATCATTTTCTGTATCTTCGTTATTTGTGGGTGAAACTCCATCATTTTCTGTATCTCCGTTATTTGTTGGTGATACTCCATCATTTGTGCTATTTGGTGATGCTCCGTTTGGCTCTGGTGGAGTCATATCAATTTGTTGACGTGGGATTGCTCTTGCCATCACAATATCTGCCGCCTCGTCATCATCATCAAAATCCTCTCTCATTTCAGTAGTGTAAAATGTTGGCGTGCACATCACCACCATCGGAATCACCATCAACACTATAGGAAATCACCGTCAATCAATCTTAAGCTGAGGTTCAAGGAAGCGAAACAGATAAGACTGTAAAAGTAACACTGGAAATAAAATGTTAAAATTCATGCATACAGGCTGACAATTATTAATAAGCATACTTCTTGGTATACTTACATAAGTACTTGTCCATGTTTCCTTTTCCTAAAAACACATTTCGAAAAGACTACAGTTATATTTACCTCAGACCAAAGATGGGTTAGAAACAGAGTCATAATTCAATAGAATAATTGCCAAACATCGAACGTTTTAGTAATCAGTCATTTCGATATTGAACAGTTCTCAAATAACTCAAATAGTGAATTGTTTTGTTTCCGAACCATTTCTAATCTATAGACAGACTAGTCATAGAGACTAGTCAAGACAAAATGTATGTGAATAAAAATGTATGTGAATAAAAATGTATGTGATTAAGAGCCCAACAAAACTTACAAAAGCTCAAGAACTGGATTTTCACTTTTCCTTCCTGACACAGGAACGGGAATGGAAAAAATACTCGTTCCTGATTGGTTGAACGGAACAAATACTTCATCCTGGTTGGCTCACATGGCAATTATTTCATTAATTTATAAAAAAATTTTTTTTTTTTCGTATTCCCGTTCCTGTTAAATACGATGGAAAACAGTTGAACTAAGGATAGAAATAAACCAATCAGCATGTTCATTCTTTCCCCGCGTTGTACCAGTACAAACCTACCTTCAGAACGTGCAATGACCAATCACGCTAAGCTTGTATGGTATTGTTTGTTTAACAGCGAGATTGAATTTGATCGGGGTTCTCCACTTTATACATGATTAATTATTCGGGTTGCTGAGCTGTGACATACAAATACAAAATGCTGAAGTTATGCACAACTATGGCAAATAAGTTACTGTCTAGGTGAACTCAACTGTGTGAAGGTTAGTGAGTATGTTAACAAACAAATGTTTTTTAATGTAAACATGGCCAGCGTATTAAAAGCCATGCCATCTTTAATCAAGAATGCATTTATATTCAGCATCTATAACGGTATTAATCATTCTTAGCTAAAAGTAAAAAACATTTTCTAAGTTACTGATACAATATACAAAATGAATTGAATAAAAAATAAGTTCTGTTAAATTGAGCCCTTATTGAACACTGTAGCGCTGGTCAATTTTTGATTCTGATTCAGCCTCTCAACTTTTTTTCTCTTCAACTTTATAATTATCGTTTTCCCAGGGCTTATTAAACAGGACATGGGTGTTTATATGTTGGAGGTTGGAGAGGTCAAAATAATATAATTAAATCCTCCCTAACTGAACATCATAAAACATAAAACATAACGGAAAGGGTGCATAATGCAGATTTGTTTTCATTTTTAGCCTGTGATACGTACTATGAACCAGTAGGTTGTTTCTCCGATAGTATGGTTGAACCGCGGCCAGTTCCAAATTACCTTTCAAACGAAAGAGATTTTTCCATACCAAACTGGAACGGTATGCTCGTAGACTGGAAAAACTGGAATACGTACAGTCCGGAAATGATCTGCAGATGTGCCACACTGGCCAAGGAGAAGGCTCATGATTTATTCGCAATTCAATTCTGGGGTAAGTGACCCTCTTACGATTTTTTTGGCCACGTGATGAGAAACTTAAGTTCATGAACTCCATCTCAATGTTCATTTTATAGGAGAGTGCTGGAGTGGTAAAACAGAAGGTGTGAGTTACCACCGCGATGGAGAGTCAACCAAATGCCGTGCCCAAAACTTCGATCCTTGCCCTTGCAACTCGTATCATTGTGTTGGAATGGCCAAAACCAATCATGTGTACAAACTTATCCCATCTCCAACAGAATAGAACTATGTTTTAACATCGTTCAACAGACACTTTTAGCAACTACAATGGCAACGACATTGTTCTTCTAGATTTCTGTAAAAAAAGAAATGTTAACAACTTCCATTGTGAAACATCATCGCGCATCGTTTTTTTTTTTTCATTAAGATCTTTTATGAATAGCCTGGCAACATTTCAGTTCAATGATCACTTACTTGAGTAGACATTGTCCAATACTTTCGTTCTACTCAGATTTTATTGTCTCGAGGTCTCCCCTAGTTGCTTAAAAGTCGTGTTGACGATAGCTGTACTTTTTCTCTAGCATTTTCTTGTAAGTTAAAACCCTTTTCAGTACACCTTTCCCGAATTTCTGTTTAAACACCGTGTTAATGCTTGGTTATCTAGTTTCGCCTCGTTTCTATGCATTTTATAGTTTTATAGATTTCATAGCGTTATTACCAAGCAATAGTCACTAATTATTCCAATTCCCCAGTAGGATAATTAAAAGCAATTAAGACCTTAAAAATGAGGCCATACTTGTTGACTAGGCCAGAACACGGTGTTTAAACAGTATTCGGGAAAGGTGTATTGCTTTTCCAACCAGAACTTAGCGGATTGTCATGGTATACTGTGTGTGCACTCAGAGCACCATCACTGTGGTTGGAGGGATCATCGGCCGTTAATCTGTCCTTGTATTCTGCACACATAGGCCATCAAAAAGAGGACCTTAAAACTCCAGTTTTCTCTGTAATGCATTCCGTAATGCAACTCGAAGTTTTTAACTCGAAGATTACTCGCCTCAATAGTGTGTCTAATAAAAAAAATCTAATAAAAACCGTGCTATTGTTTTATTATCGCAGTGAAATTTAAAGAAAAAGAAAGTCACACCTACAACATCTGGCTGAACAAGTTTACTTTATCAGATAGTCACTAGCGAATGGAAGCAAGTGGGATGTTGGAGCCAAACAAACGTTTGGACACTTCAGAAACAATATCATAACGCGCGATCCACTCGCGAGAACTGTAGCCCCGCCTTTATGTCTGAGACACACAACCCGTTTACAATACAGAATAGACTGTTCCTGAAAATACACACAGTTTTGGAGCTTAAAGGGATCTAAAACAATATTCTGTAAAATACTTCCTCAGACCATAAATAAAACATCCCCATATCTTAAAACCTATATAATAAACGCTAGGGTCGATAATCATCCAACATTATTTTTTAATATTGTACCGTCTTTCCGAGAATTCGCTTCTTCCTCATCAAAACAAACTTCAGAGTAGCCCCTAGTCCCTACACGGTTCAAGTGATAACCACCAAGGTATAGATAAATGTGTTTAATGAGCCTTAAAAAAGCCAAACAAGTGGATCTCCGCTGGGTGAGTACAGTCTTTCTATATTCGTTAGTCCACTCATACGTCACACGGCGCGTGGGGACTGGACGCTATAACTGAATTTTGGATCAAAGGAGCAAAGCGAACGGCTGTAATGGGGGCTGTATTTTGTTCTGTCAAAAAGTCAGATGGTAATCTTGTTTTTTCCTGGTTTATAAACAAATAACAAATTTTCATTTTAGATCCCTTTAATGGAAATGACGCGTGTGTCGTTAATTTCAAGATTCTTTTATCCTGGCTAATTATTCACGGTCGCCACGCAATGGAAAACCATGTTTAAAATAATCGTAGACTCCTGCGTGAAACTGCAAACATCAGCACGAGAGAAAAATTATAATTTTTAAGATTTCCCCGTAAATGGAGATATCTTATTTATTTAGGCTTTCTGTCTATCGACTAAGAGTTGCGCTGCAACCGTTTTCCTGCCCATTCCGAATCGGTTATCAGTTTTTAAATGGCGGAACCCCGTGTGGAGAAGCGTATTTTTTCCCAATAATGTTTTTTATATCCATGGTTTCGATGTGTAAAATTTCGTTAAATTTTAAAAACGCTAGAAAATCTAAAGAAGTATTTTCTTGTATTATTCAAGTGTGTACATTTGATATGGATTAGGTGGTCGTCTTCCAACAGCTTTTAAATTGTTTATCTTTTATATATTCTTAAAAATACATTGTAATGTAAGCGTACATGGCCGAGTGGCCTAAACCTTTGCATTTCTTTTCGAGAACATAGTGGTTCAAATCCGATGAAAGGCGTTTTTCATTTAAAAATAAATAAAAAATACAATAAGTAAATGTCGGTTGCATCTATCCTCCTAGGTTACCTAGGTTACAGTAAACGTGATTAGAGACAGATTTAGTGCCAAACGATAAATATATTTGAATCGGGTTTGATCCACTATGATTGATACAAATGACATGTTTTCACAATACCTTATATTGGTCCTTTTGGCAAAAATCGTGATTTGGCCATTTAGGACCGTACTTAAAAGGGACATTATTGAGACACCCCGGCTATATAAAGCTTCTATTTCCTCTGGAGTTGATATTATCATAAACATTGATAAAACAAGTATTCTGGGACACGTCTCCGGAAACCTTTTTAAACAACAATGTTGATCATGTTATTAATTTATATTAGAAATAATAGATTGTTTCGTTTGTAATAATAGTTTGTAATAATTTAATATTTTATAAATAAAAAAACAACAACAAGCAAACAGCAACAAACAAACACATTTTCGGATAAAAAAAACAAAAAATAAAAATTAAACGAAAATCGGTCCTTAAATTGAACCTCTTTTGAGTCTGGTGTCTGCTATTAAAAGATTGTGGAAATTTTACTTTATATGCCTGCCCTTGTTTGGCCGGCCAAATAAGGTGGTGGCTATATAATATTTATTTATTTATTCGTTTATCTATTCTTTTTGAAAGAGTAGAACTATAAGCTTGCTCCAAGCTATTTTATAACATCCTTTCAAAAAGAGGCAGGTGCAACTCTATTGTCTTAGTTGAGCAGGCTGGTGGGAAGAACACCCCTGGCCGAATTTTAACGTGTGCTGTTGCAACCATCACAAACACCATCTGATAAGTCTCCCATTCCGATATTTCCGTTGATGACCTCTTTTAGTGCCCCCTCCCCCTTTTCTAATAACCAATAACATTACTTTTTCGCGAAATTTATATCCACATTTCTGATCCTAAAGTAGTTCGCGGAAATTGTTAAATCCTAGCGGCTTCTTGTTGACGTTCTCCCACAAAATTTATTGTACTTTAAAATCATCAGGGAGTTCGAGGCTATTCCATCATGGTTTGGTATGTCACGACACAAGCAATTCAGCTAAGAAAATCTATTTTGATATCACATTTTATACAACGTCTATTTAGCTGTAGATTACTGATAAAAAACGAATTTGCATTGAATTTAGAATGTTTTCCCAGAATTCCACATATACAGTTGTGTTTACTTTCCAATCAACGCTAGCGACGAATCATCTTGTGAACGTGCGTTGATGACGTCCGCGATTGTTCTGCCGGAAATTATTGCCGGAATAAAACCTACAAGAAAATCAACGCACGATCAATAACACCATTAGAGCATTTAAATTCTATTTTTCTAAAGGATATGCAACTAAAACTCTACCCAGACGATATTCTATTTTAGTACTTTCAGCTTCGTTTTAATTTAAAAATTTATTATCATTCCACACATAAGAGAAAATCAATCAATCGGTTCATCTCACACATTATTTTCCCAAACTTTTAAAGAAACATTTTATTTTGGAACCTTGTGAATTGATCTTGGACAATTGAACGTTCCCATAATTCAGTTATTCTCATACAACTACCACAATGCACTGCTAAAATAACTCACTTTGGGGGGGTGTTTGACCATGTAACTTAAACGGCAGTAAGAAAACTCTTGTATTATTCAATAGACCTTTTCATAAATTACGTCACAACATCCAAAGCCTCGTTTTCAATATAAGTCGTAAACAATTATTGTCATTATATGTCATTATTATTCCTCTTGAAAACGAGACCATGGATGTTGTGACGAAATTTATGAAAAGGTCTATTAGGACATTTTTTAATAGTCTGTCTCAATGCATTGTGGTTGCTGTGTGATGATGCGAGTATGAGCTAACAGAATACACACCTTCCATCGTCTTTCTGTCTCGGACCAGCCCAGTAACCACCACCACCACCTCGTGTGGATCTTGAGTAGGAGTCACGTGATCCACCTGTTACCACAGAATATATATTATAGAAAACAATTGTTTCGTATTTCAGATAAAATATATTGAAATTTCCTCAATCAATGACATACCTCGGAAATTAGAGTTATTCCAATCAGAACTAAAAAAAAAGGGAAGTGTGACGTCATGACGTTAATTTCTTTTCTCTAACAACCAAGTTTTCAGAAACAGTCAAAGTGATGGGTAAGTGAGAGAAACAGTCAAAGTGATGGGTAAGTGAGAGAAATTTGGACATTCTTCATTAAACTATCGTTCTTAAACACATGACTTACTTGGATCGGTTGTGGAACCGAGTGCCACCGTAATTTGATCTGTTGTTGTAATCATAACCACCGGGGCCACTTCCGCCGCCGCCGCCGCCGCCGCCACCACCACTACCACCACCAGAACGCTGCATTTGACCTTGTGAAAGCGGGCCTATAATATTAAACTGTAATAGTTAAGTAGCTCGTAGTGAAACGTATCGATAGAAATCAACCAATCAGGAAGACACATGACTGTTTTAAAATTCTGATGGTTCTAATTGTAACGGTACATCCAACAGGAAGAAGTAAGAATTCGAAAGCACTTCTTCTTTGGTCGAAAAGTCTCTTTGTTTGGAAAGTAATTTTATTTGGAAAGCAATTTTGTTATGTCTCGTTATTTATTCATTCCGAATATTTAAACAAGATCACTGTGTCAGTATAAACAGGATCAATGCGTTAGTATAAACTGTTATAAATATAGGCCATGTGTAGCCCCCATTTGTGCTACGGAAACCGCGAGTACCCCTCAACTGCTCAACCAGACAACCCCCTTAGATATCAATCCCGCACTCAAGCTGTATGCTAAGTTGAGTGGATTGATTCACACTGTTATAGTCGCTGGCATGACTCGGCCAGGGTTTGAACCCTGACCTCCCACAGGAGGCGAGCACTCTACCGCAAGGCCACCAGTCGGTTAAATGATTTCCATAACACCAGCTGATAGTAAAAAGGTCTCATAGAACATATCATCAGACTAGTTTACTTACCGAGGAGTGTCACCTGAGGGCAAATAACAATCTCTTTATTCGAAATGAAGGTAAAGCGCTTGCTGGTCTGAGAGCGGATGCAGATCTAGCTGATGTGGGCCTCCATTGGGAATGCATACCTCAGATTTTAAGGCGTGTACTAGCACCTACCAGACTGTTAACTGATTTTATGGTATTCATTTATATTATCATCAATCATATCATGAACTAATCATTAAAAAGTGTACATTATACGTCACATTTCATTCTATACATTCAGTTAGTGCGGGATTTGAACTAGCATCTGTTGTCACTCTAGTTTTACGAGCACAAGTGAGCTATACACCCACCAAATGGAGAGCAAGTGAGCTATACACCCACCAAACAGAGAGCAAGTGGAGACTAACATTTTCCTTTCCTCTTGACAGCAAACTTACCATCATTTGACCTCCTGAAACCATTTTGTGAGTTGTTCCAACGACCTTGAGATCCAATACCTGATGAATTATAGTTGCCAGGGAAACGTTCATTACTTGACGGCGGTGGTGTGTTAGACTAAAATTAAAGATTGAATCTTCAACACATAGCAAGAAACATGTACCCGATTCGTTGAAACTTTTAATTCAACGACTCGAAATGATAATAAATGAAAATGCTAAAATAGTTTTTCTAAAAGGATCCGATGAGGATTTGGATTGCACATCAAAACTACTACCTTTCCGTCTTCCGCGTGATGCGTCATAACCGTATCTCCTGTCTTCTCCATGTTAATAAAATCATCCACGTGCATTGACGGTGGCCGGCTTGTATTTTGACGACGTTGTCGAAAATTGTCATCAGCACCACGTCCTGAAATAAACGTTATTAGAACCCGCTTAAAGTTCCAGTTGATAGTTTCTCAAATCCAATGTTAAAACGAGTAACAGCATATTAGCAGGTGATGAAGAAGTTTACAACATACCACGCCCTCTGCCGCGAAAGCCTCCTCGAAAACCGCGCCCACGCCCAAAACCTCTTCCAAATGGGTTTCTTGTGAAACCTCTATTTGCACCACGTCCAACGCCACGCAAGGATGCAGGAGTATTAAGCGCTGAGACTATAAGAAAAACAATAATAGTTTACATCATCATTATATTGTATGAAATGGAATTAAAATCGTATGGAAAGGCGTTAAAATTGGATGAAAGGACGACATGACATTTACATAATTATAGAAACAATGTATTCTCTCCGAACATCAATATCTCTTTCTCTCTCTCTCTTTCTAAAATCTACCACACGCGAACCTTCATCCAAACATCTGTATATGACATCAAGATAAGATGGGGTGAGATAAGATGAGGGTATTACCGTCAAATCGAAGTCTTTTCGTGTCTTCAATATGTTCACCTCTTCTCACAAATACTTGCTTGCTTCTGTATAGACGCAAAAAAGTTCAGTTGAAAAGAACACATATAACGTAGCTTATAGAAATTGATTTTCAAGGAAAAATATAGAGGATAATGGGGTTCAGGAATGACAGTGTAATTCAAATGACTAGAACAGAGAAGAGAAATTCACAAGAACTGTGGAAGTACCTTTTGGAGCGACGTTCCGTAGTGTCAACAAAACCTTTCTCAACCTCTTCCACAAACTTGAAGTTCGGTAGGATCTTTTCGGAGATAGCAACCAGATCGACCTTAACCTGTATGGAACAGACCGTGGGTTTACAGATAACCGTGCTAGCTAAACGCGTATAGATGGAGTTGGAAAAAGACATGCTTCTTGTAAAATCACCATCAAACAATGTTAGGGCCTAGGGTCTAGGTAGGGTCTAGTGTTTAAGTTGATCAAAACAGGTGAATGAGAAGGAGTTTGGTGTGCACTAAAAGTTGC
Organism: Turritopsis rubra; assembly: GCA_039566895.2. Classification (NCBI taxonomy): domain Eukaryota; kingdom Metazoa; phylum Cnidaria; class Hydrozoa; order Anthoathecata; family Oceaniidae; genus Turritopsis; species Turritopsis rubra. Next base: position 15,097,392 of record CM077629.1, on the reverse strand, counting down.
ATGATCAGTATTTCTGAGTGGCCTTTCTTCCATTTCACAACACCCAGCTGAGTACCAAATATTTCCGTTCAAAAAATCAACGTGGAAGAGAAAAATTCAATAAAACATACGGCATCGTTTTCTGTGTCGGAATCGACGTCATCTGGTGGCGGATCTTCAAACCAGTCATTGGCTGCAGCTCTTTCATCCTCAGTACATCCGATCATCATATAGATCAAACGTTGATTAAACTGAATTTGAACACTATCTGGATTGATTTGTTTTATCATTGTCTCTATATCAAAATAAATATCATTAAGAACTCATGTGATGGTGTGTGGAGCTCCACCGTTGATTTTGACGTTGACATCCAAGTAAGAAGCCGTTTACCTAACTGCTCATTAAGTAGTTTCCAGCCCTTTCTATCTTTCTCATTATTAGAATTAGCTCAACCAGTTGGTTAAACAAATCAATTCTCTCGAAAATAACCCTGGTCGCAAAACGAGCATTTCGTCAGCAGTGATAATACACCTTTCCTGAATCTCGGTTTTAACGCTGATATTTTGTCAAACTGTCTTAACAGCTTCGTTTGGATGTGTTTTATTGCCACACCTTCGATAATCATATATCTAACAGAACTGAAAATCCAGAAAATTTGCAATAATTTTCAATGCAGAAATGAGGACGGTCACTACGGTGTTACTCCATCATCCATCATTTCCAAGACAATCATCCATTAACAAAAAGAAAAACACACAACTAAGCAGTTTTCTCACTTGACATGTTTCAACTTACCGTTCCCAGTGGTTTGCTTTGGTTCAGTAGCAGCTATCATGATCATTCTCAGAGTGGTGATTGCTTGACTCAGAGAAACCAACTCGTCATCATCTTTACCGTCTTCCTGTATAAAGTAGAAAAAAAATCCTTTCATGAAATGAATTGAAAATATTTGGTTGCTACATTACACGTTTAACAGGAACGGTTTAAACTATATCGTTTCATCGAAGTTGAGAGGCCGTTCGAGGTAAAATCTCGTATCAAAACATTTTCGTTGGAGCCGTGATGTCAGTTTAAACACGTGACCAGCAAATCAACCCAAAGAGCGTAGATACTCGATGTAACAAAACATTTTAATCCCTGCCAGAAAACCAACCTAAATAGAAATGTTTACCTCGAGAATTTTTTCCAGTTTTGTCAGCGCATGCTCACTAGAGTCTTTATCATTCAACTGCAAAATCGCTTTGAGCATGTTTGCATCGATGAAAATACTCCGGCTTAATAACATGTTCTTCGAAATCTTTTCGACGATCATTGGTCTGTTCTCCTTCTCCATTTCCATTTCAGTGACGTCATTTTCGGTCTTCATGTCTGCATTTTCAGGCTTCACATAATTATCAGGACCAGATGATGTCAAAAGATTTAGAAACTCGACGAATGTGGAGATAGTACTATAAACTGCAGGGCCATTTGTCTTCGATGTTGCCTCTTGCACTAACCGATCCAAGAATTTGACAAGGACTCCCTCTAACGTGAAAAGTATATTAAAAAATAGGGTAGAAAATATTCTTTCTACTGTGTCATCTCTACAAACCCTACACAACTTTAATGGCTATCATCTACACAACTTTGATCAACAACAGAAAATTCTGAATATGATCTGTTGGAGGACTACCTTTACAGAAACACAAGGAGCTGTTTGATTACCTTTAGAGATAAGACATTCTTTGATGATATGCATTCCACAATCATGATCAGTTAATGATTCCATTATGTTGATCACTCTTATAAGCGCAGCCAGCGGTAAGCTGTCAGAGCTTAACAGTTCAAACAACATTTCAACGATCACTAATAATTGATCTTCGTTGGGCAAAGAATTAGAGAGATGTTGTAGTGTAATTGCTCCACTGAATTCCTTTAAACACACTTCGTGATCGCAAATCGACTGGAAAAGTGGCAATAGATGATGTTCGATGCAAGAAACATCGGGATCTTTGTCTTTCATGCTGATCAGCTTCTCAATAAAATTTGGAAACTCTGTCACAGATTCATCCGTATTTGACATCAGGTTCAAGAATGAAGCTTTACCACCAGGCTGACAAACCAAGTAGGCCAGCAATGAAAAAACATTGTAGATGTTTGTGGATAGAAACCGCTTGTTGGCTTGAACTTTATCAGCCTCGTCTTCAGTTGGTGCAGCTGCTGCCTTTTCATCAACCTCTTTATTCGCTGTGTTGATCGCTTCATCAATCATTTCACACAATGACCTGGGCACAATGAAAATGAGGATTATACTCTTTTGTCAATAACTTAAAATACCTTATCGGGAAACAAAATCGGGGAAAAGTGATTTTGCAAGTGACTAAAGTTTTCCCCGAGTTTCCCTTAAATGATTAGTTTTTCTTTTTATCGAGTAAACATTTGGCACCAGTTCTTAAAAAAAAACAGGTTTTCAAACTGCAAAAGAGATGCGATGGGTTTATTATTTCCAATCAAAAGAATGCATTTATTAGAAGACATGTTCTTTAACTCTTCTTATACCCTCCCTATTGGTTGAAAAACAGAACAGTCATTCTTTACGGCAATTGAATTGCTGAAATATTTATTTATATTATCCAATCAAGAATGATGAATGTTGTTGGATCTTGTTTTCTAAATAAACCTCACAAACAGATGATAATAACCAAACAAATTCTATTATGACCACTGACCAGGGCAAGTCATTTTTGACCATAAAATGATGGAAAATACAAACCTGATCAATAAGCCAGCAACCGACGGCCCCAAATCAACAAGCTGTGCAGTAACTCTTCGAAGGTGGTATTGCAACATAGAACAGCACGAACCTATCACAGTCTTGATCAGAACTTTTAATTCGCTTCCTAAGCAACTGAAGTTTGCCATTGCAAATAATCTATAATTCATGATCTAAATAAAAAAATGATTATCCAACCACAAATAACACCATTTCGCAGACATCAAATTCAGCTCTGCAGTAAAATTTTCCTAAAAGTTCACAGCTGAAAATATACTTTGATGTGATGTCATTCTTTGGTTGGTCAAGCAGTGGAGAGATGAGCATGTCAAAATAATGATCAAATGGACATTATCATTATCATTAGGTCAATAACACTGCTGTTTTTTAATTATTGTATCTGTTCATTTATACCGTTTTTTTTCACCGACCACGAACCTCATCATAAACTTACCTTCGTCATTTGTTCTGATTTTATGGGTTGTAAAGAATGGATAGGTAAAGGGGTGGGCAGTAATTCTGATAGTAGAACAAGTCCAGTAACAAAATTTTCAGGTTTTGCAACAGTGAACTGAAGAAGCTCCTTGAAATTGATATACCAAGTACTTGATTTGACAGCTGTTAAACATAAAAAAAACATTAAGTGAAAACAAGACAAAAAGTGACGAATATCCTTTCAATTTGATTTGTTTAACTTGTTTTGATTTCTACTAACCTTCTTCAGACTCAGGTGCTTCTTTGGTTCCCTTTATGAATTTCATCAGTAAGTCAACGATGCTATCACGAACTTTTGTTAATATGCTAGCCAGTGAGCCTGCAGGTGGTTTCGAACACAAAATCTTATGAAGCACAAACAACTCTTTCACCAAACGAACATCTTTGAAACAATAGGAGGTCATTAATGAATGAGCCAACAACACGTTGAGCAACTCAAGTGTGACCAGGGCGATATTTACCATAATAAAACACTGATTATTGGTGAAAGGCTCGTTCTGTTTCCATGGCGCTAACAACTGCTCACCAACCTTATGCAGGAGAACAATGAAAATTTCTATGGCATTGGATGAAAACATTTCGATCACACTAAGTCTCCACTGAAGATCCTTTTGTTTATCTAAATAACAATCAGCACAAAATAACATTAACAGTGGCAGTTGCTTGTCTGAAGCAATCCTCTCATATTGGTGGTGAGATCTAACTACAGGGTCAACTCCTAGGATTTAGACTGAACCTTTCCCTCTTCTCCCTGCACAATACAAACAGTTTATCTAAATAAACATTACCAGTAAGATGTGACAAAAAGAACATGCAAGTCATTTTAGGAAGATTAGAACCACTTATTTCAGTTCTTTCATTTTAACAATTTATTATAACGAAGTTGATTAACAAATTGTCTTACCGTCATCATTTTCAGTTGTTTTCAAGAGATGCTTTAATAATCGCAATGTGGATATAACACTTCGTAAACTTCCTGAACCAATCTTAAAATCATCCAGTTCATTTTTCAGAAATTCCAAAAGAGATGATATTGTGTTTTTATCTAATTTCGTTACTTTTTCAAGTGGTGACAGCAAATAGTGAATATCTTCCTGAAGCTTATCGTTTTCTAAAGGTTGAAAATTATAAACTATCTTTCAAAACAATAGCAGCAGTGTTAATATTAACACCATTAAATAAGATCAAACAATTTTAAATATTCATACAATAAATATAAATTTGTCACTTGTTTTTTATGGTAGTTAAAACAAACAAAAATGGACAAACAAACAAACAAACAAACAAACAAACAAACAAACAAACAAACAAACCTTTCTTGGGCATTGTAAGTAGTTGTGATCCAAATTTTTCCATATAATCAAACCGATCTGCATGAAGCAGTGTGTTGTTCAGAAGTATCGACGCATAACGACTGCAAACAGACTTCTTCATTTTTGATTCAAAATCTTCCTTCCCAGTAAGAAAGGGTAAAAGAGATTCCAAGTTGTTGCCTTGAGAGAAAGTCGCCGCAACAGCATCGCGTCCTGGAAAAATATACAAACTAGATCAAGATTCAAGTTTGAAAGAACATTTACGAAAGTGATGAAGGACTTTCACAAACAAACAAATATAAATTGAGGAGCATTCAAAAAACAACTTGAACAAGTTGGTGAAGCTGATTAAAAAAATGTTACATCATGAATCAGTCATCTTGAAAACAAAAGAATTTTTACCAATTGGTGCAAATGTCATGGCATACAACGTGTGTAACATGGAGATGTGATCAGAACTGTCCATATCTGCTAACGGCAAATCTAAAGCATCAAAACATTACAAACGTACTAGATCAACGAAGGGCTCGAAAAAACGTTTGTCTTTTAAAAAGATAGTAAGAGCAAATATATTACAAGAAAAATCTTTTGTTGAGTGAGTGTGACCATATGCATCACAATGAGGGAAACAAAATAAAACATCAATAAAACATTTCGTGTTGTAATTACAAGTCAATTTTCCTGCAGTTTTCCTGGTCTATGTTGAAGTCTGAAAGAATTTAAACCAGATAATTTTTGAAATTTGAATGATGTCGAATTATGAATGCTTATGAGCAAAACATTTTAGATGTCAATTACCCGTCTAACTATTATTATTATTATTATTTTAAATCAATCAAATTCTGGTAATTCTGGTATTCATTCTTATTTAGTTTTAGTATTTTGATAGAAATTAAATAGAAATAGAAATTGATGCGAGCTCTCAAATTCAACATAGTTTAAGTCTTTTATTCCCTTGTATTGTCTCTATTTCATTTTAAGCTGACTTTAAGTATGAAAACTTTTCAATAATTTGGTATTCAAATGTAAATAATGTAACATACCAGGCTTAGCAGTCTGAAGCAACTGATCAACTGCTTGCAAGACTTGTAAATGATACACTAGCAACAATCCTAAATGATGCGGTGAACATCCATCAGCCGTATCGGAATTCATCATACATTGTTTCAATGTTGGCAAGTCGGGGAACTCCACTTCAGATTCTGAAGCTTGAAGAAGGGTTCGTATCAACCCATTACAGACAGTCGGATCAAATGATAAATACAAGAGTCCTAGAAAAAAGGTTTTATACACATGAGGGATGGTATACACGAGGAATGGTTGGTCGTTCATAGCAAACTTTCAAGGGATGCTTTGTATTCTGTCATGGTAATATTTTGACAAGGTTCTATCAATGATCACACTTCTGAGCTTTCTGAGCTCTCATCTTCAAATCTCTTAAAAATCTGTGCTTAGGTATTCATCAGCCTTTTAACCATTACTTGAACTGTGTATTGTCTGAGAAGTGGTTGTGTAAAAAGCTTAACTTTCATAAATGTATTTACCTTCATGTGTACTCATCAGTAGAAATAGAATATCTCGTATAGCAACATATAACAGTGGTTCACAAAACAATGGCGACGAAATAAGTATTGAGATGGATTCCAGGAAGCGACGGCTTGAGAGCAAGCGCGCAACATTAGGATAGCAATCTTCGGTAACATTTTCTTGCAATCTTGCAGTTGTAGGGAATTTATGAACGCTTGGCTGTACCTAAATAAACATGCTTGTTGGCAGTAGTACGAAAGCTTGAGCACAGTATTTATTCAATAATTTATTTTTAAATCTCTGAAATTTTTAAGATTTCATCAAGTATCTCTTTTAAATTTTTTTCCCTTTTAAATTGCTTCTTGGATTTCCACTCAAAGTGGGACTAATTTTCATATCCAAACAATACAATTCGATAACATAAAAGATGAAACTTTGGTGGCTGGTTATAATCATTTTATGGTTGCTGTTAATTTGTCAATTTTCGGCTCAACGTGTTAGTAAAAATAAAAAATTTCATTTAAGCTGAATAGGAAATAATGTTCAAATAGTTTAGTTCATCGATATAAATGACAAAACCAAAAGCTTACAATGATTGTGTTGCCATGGTCGATAACTGCATGGATGTTTTCAATTGATGTCAAGATATCATTCATGTCCTTGTTGCTTATATCGAGTTCTATTGTAGGTTTCTCATTTTTGTCGGCATCCTCTTCCATAGAATCTTCTTCTTTTTTTACTTCAGATTCGCTTTGTTTCATGGGACTTTTAGTAATCCTGAAGTGATGTAAAGCATATTAACAAGTCAAGAAGCAGTTAAAATCTGCGTTAATGTTCTTAAGGTACGAATTGCCCCTTTTCCGCATTAATGTTAATGAAGTGATACATTAATTAATTTTGTGGCGATTAATTTAAATGGAAATGGTAGTTTGCTTGGCTTCAATCCTTTTGCTTAATAAAGCATGATATGAAATATAGTTCCACAACATAGAAATCGAAAATATTGCATGATTTTATATGCCTTTTCCTGATCCTCTGGGTTCATCGCAATATAATAGGAGATCTGTATTCCGTGTTAATTTTCTGCTAGCATAAAGTGATTTTTTTTAGATTCCCAGTATGTAAAGGCATGTTCAATTTCTGTTTTGTAAAAAAAGTGACTCGTGAATGTCCTATAATATTAGAAAAGACCGATTGTGTAGGAGAGTTTATTGAAAGATAGGATTTTGAGGTCTTAATGTAAGAAGAAATTATACTATTGACCATACCTCATACAAATGTATTGTAAAGTTGCTACACTCTCATAAAAATGAGCCTTTTGAAGCAATGCTTTGATCGCTGCAATGACGCGGACAGTTGGTTTGGTGAGCAGATACAAGACAAGCTCTTCATAAACATTTTCAAACTTCTTATCGGCACACTGTGCGAAAAACAATCAAAAATATAATCAATCAAATAATCATTGATAATCAAAGAAAATAAGTGGAATTATTATAGAATTATTGTAGAACATTAAAAACTTTCAAATCTAACGTAAACAGTGATGTATGAACAAAGAGGAACATAAGATATGCATAGTTACCATAGTTACCTCGGTATTCCAACCTAAAAACCTTTCCATGCCATATGCAGTATTTGTTGTTACATCTAAAGCTTTTAAGATTGAGAGCTTTAATGATGATGCCATGTGATTTGTTTTCAAAAGTTCCACCAGTTTCCATTGGACACCATGTTCAATGAGCAATCTACGAGCACATAAAAAAAATTAAATGTTAGTAATATTTGAGTGAATTCTTTTCTAGTGAGTTTTTCCAAAAACGAGTGGGGGATATTTATCATAACCTCTTTCATCCATTTTATATCAAAACGGACAAAACATAATGGCCTTAAAAATACACCACCTTTGATAATCATCACAAGCACTTGCAAGTAGGCATGTCAACTTTAATCCAGCTTTTAAGAATCGAATATTAACAGCAAGTGGCAATGTTTGAGCGTTCTCCATGTTGAGTGCATAGATTGCCGAGTCTGTAATGATGCATAGGAAGTGTCTTTCCTTTATTTTTTGTGATGGCTGAGATCTTAGAAATGCCTAAAAATTCAAATAGTTTACAAAAATTCTAACAAGGATCAAAATAACAAGGTTTTGGATAGACATCAATATTTAATTGCAAGCTTCAAAATATTATACAACAATTTGTACCATAGCTGTTGGAGCAATGTTTGGTAATTCTTCTAACATAGTCACCCATTTAGCATCACGTTCAGCCTCACTGTCTGAAACAATAAAATCCTGCAGTTTCTTCAGCTGACTTGGCTCTTTCGAATTTTGATCTAATCTGTATTTTTTTACATTTCTTTCAAAATCTGTTTCTGTCAAGGGTGATATAGTCTAAAAAATCAAAATGTCATAATTGAATGTAAAATTTAATTCAATTCTTTTGTCTTTTTTCCTCATTAGATGACATAGTTTAAACGTTATCCTTCAAACTTATATATAACATATATAAATTAAATAATAACAGTTTTCTAAGGAATCATTGTATAATCATAATTATAGTAAACTTTCTCTCAAAAAGTCTTGAAAGAAGACCCTATCAACATCAAGTGGCAGACAAAAACTTACACACCTCTAAAGGTGACAAGGAGCATTGATAGGGATTAAAACTAACAGAACCAGAAGCCCATGTTTCATCTGCATCAAAATCATTCTGACGATCTTCAAAGTCAAAATCTTCAAACATGATGTCTTCATCACTTTCAATATCTTCATATCCAATCTGAAACGAGCATGTATATTCTATCATTATCATCATTACTATATCCAAAGATGCAAACTCACATCAGCTTAATAGATACTCTGATGACTTTACAAAACTTGGAGTTGGTTTCTTAAGGGTTTTTAGAAAATGGGAACTTTTAATTGATCAGTTACATTGAAAGCTTATACCTGTTCCTTGTTCTTTTCTTGAGAATTCTTATTATTTCCATCCTGAGTGTGATCAGAAAAATCGGATTCAGGACTCAACGGTTCAAACAACTCTTCAGATGGCATCACAGTATTACGAGTCTGGCTTTGACTGCTTGCCTAAAAAAGGAACAACAACAACAAATGAGAAGTCAATAAAAATTTTCTATTGAAAATGATCAAGTGATATTTACCTCACTGAAAGTCTCACTGCGAAAGCTATCATCTCGTTTTCGTCGATCTACACTATCATCTCTTCGTTTTTTTTCCTCATTATAACGTTCCTGATTTTCTCTGTTGTCACGGTGATAGTTATCATTGCCTCGTCTATCATAATAGTCTCTGCGAGTCCTTCGATCATCATCAAAACGATCTCGATTATCTCGTATATGAGGGCGGTCCCCTTCATCCTGCCATCTATCACGACGATAATCATTAAAATGCCCACGATCATTACGTCTATCAAAGTCTTCTTGTGGGCTGCCAGAGTATCCAGGGCTAGCATATGGCATATGCTCCATATGGGGTGGTATGGCAACAGGTGGCATTTGTCCCTCAATACCTTGGGTTTGGATATATATAGGTTGCACACCAGGTATCTGTGAGATTCCAGAGCTAGAGATAACTTGCTGAATATCTAAAATAATTAAAACAATAATGAATAAATAAATAAAAAGTAGAACGTAAGAAGTATGAAATTTAAATAAGATAATTCATACACAAGAGAAGAGAAGGGCATCTAGAGATCAGACACTCATACAAGCAGAATAGGATAGTGTACACACATGCTTTCTGATACAATCAAATGTTTTGATATAACTTACTAGGCTGAACTGGATTGCCCAAGTGACCATCTAATGCACCGGAAATTGGCCGCGCATCCATGGGCGGCGGAGGAGGCACATGACTCAGATCTGGGTGAAACGTGGCAAAATTCCCATAAAGCGACACTGTTAAGTTCCGGTACCACCCACGAACCAGAATCACATTAGTCATTGTCTAAAAAATTATCTAATAATAACTAAAAAATACACACTTGATAAACAAAATGTGTATAGTTGCTTATGTTATCAGGAAAATAGTAAAACATTGTAAAACAAACAATGAAATTCAGGACCTTCGAATTTACAATCAGTTGAATACTCTTCCCTTCTTCATATTCAAACCTGAGAAATAAAAATACAATTAAATTAACTTCAAAGCAATCTCAAATCTGTAATATGGAAGTTAAATTTTCTATTCGGTTGATGAATTACCAAGAATCAGAAGCAAAATGAAAAAAAAAGAAGAAGAACGTTTCTCAATGAATAACGTACATCCCTAATCGTTCAAATACGGTAGCATTTGGCTTAGCAAGGTTTTTACAAAAGAGTTCCAGTTTGAATGATGATGGAGTTGTTTCCCTGAAAGACAAAAAAAGACAAAAAACGACAACAACAGAATAACTAGAAAATTATTCAATCAAATTATAGATGTGTATTATAATCCAAATAAGTAAGGCTTACCCTAATCTATCTCTAATGTCTGGGTGAACTTTACAGCGCTGTGGAATCACACGGATTTCTGAGATCATTATAGCACGTGAGAACCCAACCATATCAAGATGCATATCCTAAAATTTATATGGATAAAAAAGTTTATTAACTGACTTGTACAAAGGTAATTGAATTATAGTACCAAATAAAAGTAAAACTCGGACTATAAGCTTCGACTATATATTAGCCCATCAAAAGCGCCAAGCCCACAGCGTATAGTCGAAGTTTTACGGTAAATTTAAAAGAAAGATTGAGAATTGACAAGAAGGAAAGGCCCTTGACGAGAGAACTGCATTGGTGTAGCATTATAAATGATATGGCAATAGAGGAGAATGGACACACTTTATGCTCTTGTTTGTATATATCTCATTTGCTTCTCCTGCAGTTGCCTAAAACTATTATCAGACCTCTCTCTATATATATGATCACTTCATCTCTTGGTCTCTTCTTTCTTTCTTATTTCCCTTCCCACCCTCCCTTTGGTTTTGTTTATTTCTTGTTAAGTTCTTATTTCATCACACTTGAGGGTGTCTTGTTGCACCCTTAAGTTATTGTTCATGTGGTAGCAATGCGATATTATTATTTTCATTACTGTTATCATTTCAACATAAAAGCAACCTATTAATTCTCAGTACTAGCAATTGAATCATAAAGATACATGTCGTTGACATCAAGAATGATAAGAATTAGTTACCTCATTTGCATCGTGCTTGAATGTGTCACAAAACAGCAAACATGGTTTATCTTGCTCCATGTTTCAACTGAATTGTATAATGTATAACTATGGAAGTTTCACTTGCCTATTAAACGGAAATATACAATTAGTATGGATAATTTTGAAGTAATAGTTTCCAATAAACAAACCGATCTAATAAATACAGTACAGCCTGAAAGAAACTTAATGGGTCTGTGTAAGATAAAGCTTTCATATATTAATGTCTTTAGCAGTTTAACAGGCTTTTGTTTAACATGCATTTTCATGCTCAGTTCAATGTGTGCAGGCCAAAACCAACTGTGCAGAGTACAAAAGATTTTAATAATGAGTTCATGTAACATAAAAACTCTGCAATCTATCAATCAATCAAGCCACATTGTAAACAATACAATCACAAGTGCTACACAAAAAATGAGCCAGGAGACCACCTGGTATAGTAATACTATTTCTAAGGAGGAGGCCACCTGCTGAATACTGCTAGTTCACACCATAACCTTCCTGTAGGTACATTAACTATTATATGGAACAAATATTATGTAGAGTGATCCATTATGATGATGTCCTGAGTGATGGTCTTGCCAGGAGTTTAATTTTTTGACCTCTTGTGAAATGAAAGGAGGAAAGAGAATATAGATTGAGAATAGATCTGTAATAGATGACTTTCCACATATTAACCAATTCGTTTTTAACATAGATAAAAGATGAAAAATATAAGGAGTTTCATAGGAAAAAAAACTCAGATTTTTTGAAATAACTTAACTTTCATTGTATAGAATTTTTTTAAAATACATCTATCAATCCATCTTTCTTAAATCGACTCTCTATCATCCTTCTATTGAAAACAAAATGTAGCAACGGCAGTTATCCACTAAAACTCAAATTTGTTCCTATAAATACTCTATTATTAAGTTTCACCAAACAAAAATTATGGCACTGAGATGGAGTTTCTGTTGAATTTCTTAATATTGAATCGGAGAATTGTATATATTTGAGTTCTTTTTTTGCTCAATAGTCATTTGAATGATTCAACATAGAATATTAAGTCATTGCCTACACAGATTTTGTTTTGCAAAATTTCCCTTGGGTCACCACACAAAAATGGGAATTCTTGCTGTAGCTATATGGCAATAATACCGAATTTGCCAATTAGATATTGCCATATTCAGCAATAATTGACAATTTTGGCAATTCAAAACTAATTAATTTGCCGCAAGTTCATGGACATTTCGGCAGCCCATAATCTATTGTACTGAATTGCCTGTGAGAAAATCCATATTTTCATTTGCAGGTTAAAAAAAATCATCATAATATTGCTATCTATAGCTAGCTAGATCTCTTACGCAGTATTTGAAATAATTGTCAGGTTCGTGTTGTAAATTGTTAGTGTGCCATCAATGTAAATAATTAGATGCCAATTGTGCAATTTAAACAGCAATTATTGCCATTATCTTCTATTATAATGACCCAAACTGACAGCAGTAGAAAGTGAAGAAGCAAGTACTTTTGAATCAAATCAAATCAAAATTGATTAAGGTGAGACATCAAAACCGAAAGTGCCACGCTTAACATTGATTAGATGTTGTTACGGGGGCGGGGGTTTGTTTGTCAGACGTTAATCTTGTGGCACTTTTTTAATTTACTAAAAAACCTTGTCAACAAAACTTTTAGTTAATTGAGTATGCCCTCTCTAGCGGCACATAGTGACATGATCGCTTGATATGGAAAATATAAACAAATAAGGCAGTTGAGATAATAAAAATTATGACTTTGCAAATTTATCGAGATCTGATTGGATAGAGTATTCTGCGAACGGACATCAGCATGAACCACACTACACCACTGTAATACACTATTATATAATCTTTGGGGTCCTAATTTTATCTGCCACGACTAGGCGTTAAGCTGGCGGGATGGGTGTATAAATAAAATATAAAGACACTAATTGAGGTTTTAAGCATGGCACTTGCAGTTTTGTCTGCCCTTCTTATATTTCATCCTGACGACGATGTCAAAACAGAGAAGAGAGAAAAAAATTTATATAATAACGTGCTGGAGTTTAAAGCATTTCCCTTAACTGACGTACACTCACTATCTTTCCGAGGTGACTTTGACCAGATATTCTTCTTCATTTTTGTAATTTTTTCAAGTTCCTACAAAAAGTGCCAAAAAAGGTTGTTCTCCCTCTAGATTAAAAAAATGAACGTAAAAACATTATAAGTTTGTAATATCAATAACTTTTTTACAGGATTTATAGGATTTTTACATTTTTAACGCGCGTGTCTTCTGTTGAACTGTGCTTCTATGCTACCATTTTTAGGTATCCTTCCTCGACTAGTCTTTGTTCAAAATTATATAAGCAAAGGCTTTTTTAATAAGCAAAGGCTAACAAACTGTCTGGCCGCCGCCGCGCGCCGCGCCTCCGAAGGGTTTTTTTTTTCGTAATGAGTCTCTCCACACAGCGATAGATTCACTCAATAACGGTAGACAGTTAGACGGTTTCTCCACATTATGATAGTTGTTCCACTCATCGGTGGTTATTCCACACAGTAATGGTTATACCACCACCACACATAAGAACCCAGGAGGTCGCTCCACTCTATAGCGTATGCTCCTCACAATCGGCAAGTCTGCCAAGTCCAGTGGTTACTCCCACCTAAACGATCAGCCCACACTCATTTTGTATGCCTTGTTTACCCAAAGTTTATAAGACCTGAAAAGCAAGGATGGTGGATGCTCCATACATCGAAGAATTAATTGGTAATGCCAGTTTTGTTGTGCTATTAGGAAGATTCTGTCCAGTTGAAAAGCAATGTGCCTGAGTTGTTTTCGTTTTGTTAGATCTCACTTACAGTATGTAACGTCCGGGAAACACCTTTGCATTTCCAAGCTGAGGAGACAGAGGAATTGGTTAAAAACTGCTGTATTCATAATACCGAAACGTTGAAAGTTGTTAATAAAAGATTAGTTGGTATAGTAATTCCATTGGTAGCTACTCAAAATCAAGTCAACACAAACATTATTATCAAGTCAACACAAACATTATCATGATAGACCCAATAGCTACCTTTATCTATATTCAATTCTCATAGTTGCACATTGGACGTCAGTATTGTATTCTGGGGGACATCTTTTTACAGAATTCAACAATTTGACCTGGTTTTTATAAGGACAAATAAATTCGTTACAAATTCGTTACAAATTCCTAACTTTTATTTATCTTTTTAAAACGATGATTTGAAGCTTTTTTATAGGATCTTAATTGATTTTAAAACTTACTTACAATTGTCCGAGAAGCCATTATTTCCAATGATTGCGTTATCAACACAACACGTTATGAAAAAACAAAAAATGTTGAGCAGATTTTAAAGAGTGATACATCAAAACGAATGAAAAACACAGAATGTCCATTTCATATGACTATCAAAGTTAGCAACAAAGCAGTTGATTACCCGTGTGAAATTGACATTAGTTGGGGACATAATAATTCTAATCATTCACTGCCATCCTCCTATCTTTTAAAGACATTTCGAAAGAGACAGAGGCGTAATGCAGGGATCTGTATTCTCAAGGCCTCTCACTTGGTAAGCATATTACCCCTTATCTGAAGCGTACATCTAATTTTTGACTATAATAAATAATATAGATTAAGTATATTTTAGATTAAGTAGCAAACTCATAATATCCACTGTAAAAGTAAAATCCCGTTTACCTAATATGGTTTATCCAATAGCACATCGAGAATTAATGAGGCAGCTTAGATTGTCAAGTAACAACGACTTACAGTATCATTAGAATAATGCTGATCTGTGTGTATTTCCAAGACGTCGGGATTTTAATCGTATGTTTTAATTGCATGTCTTGCAAGAACGCGCAAGTGTATAAGGAAAAAAATTGGATGCATCTGTTGCAATACAGGAATACGAGGAGTTTGAAGAAGAAGTGGTGCCATTTATACTAGTTATCATTTTTACTGTACAAACCTCGACAGTTTTTCATTCTGAAAGTTCATTGGTTTATACAGCTAATTTCTGATATTTGATTGGCTGCTAGGTCTAGTTCCTATTCTCTTCAAGTGAGTTGGTATTTGTTGATTCAACATCAAATGGACGAGTTAAACCGGTGTGTCTTTGATATATGTACCCTTAGTGTTACAGGCGCACTGCCTGTGGGTATAATAATAACAAATGATGAAAGAAAGGAAACAATTACGCAAGTGTTTCCTTTCTATCGACAACAACCATCTGCTTGAGCTTTTTAAAAGCGAGGACCTGCTGTCAGACATGAAATTTTCATTACAGTTAAATGTTGTGAGCTAAGAGATGCTTTAAATCCATATAATTGCAGCAGGTTTGGCGCTGGTTGCAAGATAGCAAGAATGGAATATAAGTGCACAGGATCGACCAGTTTTGCTTAGTTCTTCAAAAAGTTGGTATATGCTGAAAGTCTTGGACAGCTTGATATTTCTTATAATTCAGTTGTTTATTCAGAATTAGCTCAAAAATATCCTAAATTCCTAGTATATTTGGAATCTGTTTATGAAGACGGAGTGTTTTGGGCACTGCCTTACCGAAAAGATTTGCGCACATGCGGTAATCATACCAACAACACCGCTGAGGCACAGAGCCGATAACTGTGAGCTGACCATTTAGGTGGGAGTGACCCCTGGACTTGGCAGACATGTGGGTTCACCTTCTTTGTGTGGAGTGACCGTTTTGTATGTGGAGCGGCTTTTTATGTGTAGTATAACCATTACTGTGTGGAATAACCGTTGATGAGTTGACCACCCGTTATAATGTGGAGAAACCGTTTTAGTGTGGATCTACCGTTCAGTGTGGATCGACAGCTACTATATGGAGCGACAAAACCTTTTTTCATAGATTTTTCCAACCAATTAATTTGATTATGTCTGTTTTATGCCGTAGAAGTGATTTATAAACCATTTATAAACTATTTTACCTGTTGCAAAACCAAATGACGCCCTCTCTATCTCTCGCACTGGAAGTTATGAAAGACAAGTCAAAGATTTACTTAAGCGTAAGAAAATCACAAACGGGAGCAAAAGCAAGCCTATTTGAAGGATTTACGAAAAGCTTAAATGATGGACAGAGAAAAGTCGTCGAGAAAATCGTTTGTCGTAACTTTGAACTTTTGTTCCGACATCTTGAAAACATTTGGGCGAAGTGAAACTTACTTTGGGTGGTCAAATTGACCGAAGTGAAACTCAAACCGGTTTGAAATTTCCATGTAAACACTGCTCCCCGAAATGAAAGTCTGTTTATCGATACAGCGGTCTGGTTTTTCTATACGGCACATGCGCAACTCTTGTTTTGATTTTGGCCAGTTTGTGAGATGTTTGCCAGATTCTGAAAGTTTGCCAGATTCTGAAAGTATTTTCCGCCATTATGTTCAAACGTTATTAGAAATAATCCGCTGATTCAGCAAAAAAGGGTTACCATATTCTCCAGCAAGTTATCATTGACCTTTAAACGGTTAACTTTAAGTATTCTGTGCAAATATTTTAAACTTATTTCGATCATAGCAACATCGTGAGGAGAGGTGATGCTGAATGTATATTTATTCCTTAACTCTCTTGAGAATAATATTTGTTGACGAGTTTTTCTTCACTTTGCTGGTAATCTTAATTACGTACTCGCAATGTTTAGAGATAGAAAATTTGAGGATCAAAAACAATCAAACATGATCATTTAAATGACCAGGGGATCAGCTCAACTATTGTCTCAATGGTCTCCTGCTCAGTCATCAGAGTTATACAGTGGAATCTGTCTAAAGCGGACACCATTGGTGCGAAAAGAAAGTGTCCACTTTAGATAGATGTCCGCTTTATAGAGAGTTTTCCTAAAACTGATTTTTATGGTCCAAATTTACCAAAAGCTGTATTTTTATCTCGTGTATGGTTCACTTCGTTCTCAGGCTATAAAACAACAACAACAACGGAACAAAAACAGGCACTTTAAATGCAGCTAAGAGAACAAATATCTAACATGAAAAGTCTTTTACAATTATCCTACTGAGATGTAAATATATAATACTTGAAATTGTAAACAAAACAGTTGAAAAATGTACAAATTGATGAAAGTTATATTGTGTTACTTTGTGTCCGCTTTATGCCGAGATTTTTTAGGGGAAACCTTCATTTGGTACAAAAAAAAAGTGTCCGCTTTAGTACTGTCCGCTTTATAACTGTCCGCTTTATAGAGATTTTTTTATGAGAATTTGACCGTAAATCATTCCGTTCCACGAGATTGCGTCCGCTTTAAACAGATGTCCGTTTTATACCGTGTCCGCTTTAGACAGATTCCACTGTAATAGGTTTCCGACTGACTTAAAACAGACGGCCGCCTTAGTTGCAATGAGCAACCGTCTAAGAAGAATGGGCGGGTGCCTGTGAAAATAGGCTGCCACGGTATTTTTAGGCTTCAGAGTTGCAAAGTTAAGAACGTTCGAAGGCTTCATCAGAGTTGAGTGTTGTTATAAAAAAATGTGTAGTGATGATCTTGTTAGACAAACGTATAGAGATGGTATTTGTTTGGAAATGATCGAATTTCAATTTATAGGAAATCTAACCAATGAAATTACGCACAAGATAGTAATACGATATTTTAAGTAAACTAAAACTTGCGAGTCATGTGAGAAACAATTCTAAAGTGAACTGTTTGCCAGAATGATAACCTTTTTGAAAACAAAATTTCAAGAGACATGAGATTAAATGATTTAGTGATAGGTGAAGACTTCATCAGTGTGTTGAATCGGTGAGTGACTTATTTGAAGAAAATTTTTTTTTTAAATTATGAATAAGATTTTTTGTTTCGACAGTCATCCGGTTTTTTTATTTGCGAAAATTAATATTATAGTTATAAATTAATATTATAATGATTTATAAAACACGTCCATTACAATGCTGCTACGAACAATTTATTGTGCGCATGTGCGAACTTGTCCTTGATTTTATGTATTAATCCTAATTGCAAAATAACTGTTTCATAAACATCGCACATTTATTTGAATTTTGTGAAAAAAATCTGACAAAATGTTTTATTCAATTCAATCTATTTAGTCATTTATACTGATTTTCAGAATAATTTCATAAGCACTTCCTCTTTTAGGAACTCTCAAAATGTGGAATAAGCATATCCAAGTTGTAATAGGATATTCAATGCACAATCTTTATAAACTTATTTCAATTTTTCTCTGCAATAGATAAGTTGTTCGTCAATTCACTTCGATGTTTACTGTTACGTCACTATCTCGTCCTAACCATGGAAGAAATTTCGAAAGCAGTAGAGGAATTTGAATGTTCCATTTGTATGGAGGGATTGGTCAGCCCTCAAATATTGCCATGTGGTCACCTTTTCTGCAAAAAATGCAAAGAAATGCTTCTCCAGTTTGAAGATGATGGGAGCGCGATATTGGAATGTCCGAATAAATGCTCATCAGTCGCAAACATTAAAAAAGATCAGACCTTGGGCGATGTTCTACAAAAAATATTTGCTGTCGAATCTTTCGTCGATAAGATGAGGAGTGGATCACAAATGTAAGTAGCAACCTATCCAAAATGAAAATAAAATCTCTATAGGAAAGACACGGCGAATGCATAAGCATGCCGAACTGAAAATTTAGTGAAAGAAACGATATTGTTTAATATTTTGCAGCTGAAAATCCTTATGGAAAGAAACAACTTTATAATTCTCGGTTGAACTTTTTTGTCCTCTCTTTACTGCTTAACCTTTTTGAAAATTATTTCCATTCCATTTTTCCATCCCATCAGATAAACATCATCAAAAGTTTTCCAGGTTTAAAGAAAAACTTAGTCTTTCCTGATGATTCGCGAAATTTTAGCAAAGTACTTTATTATCACTAAATTCATGTTCTCATATGCTTTGATATGTTTTAGGAGAAATGTACATTGTCGAGAAGAACATGAGTATAGGATTCCATCTTCCCGTTACTGCAAGACTTGTCGCAAAACATCATGCAAATCATGTTTTGACGAACACGCATGTGGTGAAGGAAACAATCACATCAACATTGCCTTTGATCATCAGCAAAAATCATTTCAACCCATATGCGAACAACACAAGTCGTTTGCAAGATACATCTGCAGGGAATGTAATGATCAACTTATTTGCGTATACTGCAAACACAGAACGCATAAAGGTCACGACATCGTTGATTTGGATTCTCATGTAGCAGAAATAAAAAGAGATATAACAGCAGAGATTGAAACTGATAAAAAGTTTCCACCATCATTAAGACAGTCAGAAGAAGAGGTGATGAAGCATTTTCAGGAATTCAGACAGCAACTCAGCGAAGAACTGCTTGTTAGAAAGATAATCAGGGTAAACAGATATATCGCCCAACAAAATGAAGAAGAATCAAAAATATTAAAGCAGTTTGATGATCACGCATATTCCTTCATCACACAAAGAAAATCTAAGTTGGAATCAGTTGCTGATATGAGAAACCTACTGGATGATCAAAACAGCCTTCGCAACCTTGTCATGCTATCAGAACAAAAGATCCTGCTAGAAAGATTACAAGATATAATTAAGCAGCTTTCCTTAAACGCAGTTCTATCTGATTTAACTGACGATAACCACTTAGGAGAACTACAAATTGGTCTAGAAAATGAAACAATTTCCTTACACCACAAAGATATTGAATTTCAATCCAAAATTATGAAGGAGAATGCAAATGGTAGGTAAACCTAAACTAAATTTTCTTCTCTTCTCGTTTTTGACTTTGGTTTTTGATTACATTGCTTCGATTGTGGAACAATGACATTTTTTCAAAAAAAAATGAACTTTTCGAATAATGTTCATAATATCATAATGTTCTTTATCCCTAATCATTTTATTGACCACATGTTAATATCTTTAGAAATGCTTCTTTCAACTGACCTCAGGTATGTCATATTATTTACAGTTGGTTAATATCTGGTCGGCTACTATCTGGGTTGGGAAATGTCCGTCTGAAATATGCAACATTTCAAAAATTACATTCCCTATATAACAGCTGACCTGCTGAAGAATTATGGTTACTACTCCTGAAAGAAAGCAATACATGTAGCCCCTATATCTTATTTTAGTAAAATATAATAACAATAACATTTCTTCTTTTCCACAGTACTCTATTTGATTGGCTATTCACTTGTATTTAAAATGTAACCAATAGTAACCAATAATTCCTAAGTTTTTCTTATGTGTGAAATAGCTTTTTAAAAACTACTCGAAGATGCATCTACCAAGGAAACCTTCTACTGGAATGAGACTCAATTGAAACTTAGAAAGAAAAAAATGTGACGACTTACTTAATAAAAACCTTAACTTTTAGGAACGCACAAAAATTCCAAGATGAAATCATGAAAAAGCGTCAAAAATTATCTTCAAAAGGTACTATTGTGTCTGTATTCTTAAGTATTTCGAAAGATTTAGTATCATTGTTACCAACAGACCTTTTCATAAATTATGTCAATTTCGTTCTTTCGCTCGTTTCATGTCAATATAATATAATGGCGATGATCCTCTCTATTAGCATGTTTACTGTTGTATTCTATTATGGAAAGTTCATCGATGATATATTACTTTCAAATAGATATCTATGCGATTATAAAGAATGGAAAAGAAGTAACCAACTTGAAATTGGCCATGGCGTTTGAACCGAAATTAAGTAAGGAATCGAAATTTCTTAAAGTTGTGGTTGAAAATAACCAATGGAAGATGTTGAAAGTAATTCTTGAATGTAAAAATTTTGATATTGATACCAAGTATAATAATGGTCAGACAGCATTGATGATTGCTGCATTGGCTGGATACACTGAGTGTGTGAAGTTATTGCTTGAACATAATTGCGATATTGAAATGAAGAATAACATTGGATCCACCGCGCTTTTTTATGCAGCTGAAGGAGGGCATTGTGAATGTATGAAATTACTACTTGAACGTAATTGCAATATTGAAATGAAGAATAACTTTGGACTTACCGCACTTATGTATGCAGCTGAAGGAGGACATAGTGAATGTATGAAATTACTACTTGAACATAATTGCGATATTGATACGAAGGATAACATTGGAAACACGGCACTTATGTATGCATCTGATGAATGTAGTGTGAAAATACTTAATCAATATAAGCAATTCGGCATGTAAAGTTTTACAGTTTTTGTATTGCGTAGGAAAAGTGAAAAAATGTTGTGTGGAAATAATAATAATAATTTTTAAACTTCACTTGGTTTATTTCAGTGTCATAACATAATTACAACAAGTACTCATTTGATGTCACTCTCGTGAGTCGGGATGACATCAGAGACGATTGAAAGTTTTCACCATTGCATCAGCTCCGGAATGGTCCATTCTTATTTCCGCGACAGAAGATGTAGCAAGTTGTTCGTATGGCAATGTTGATGATTTTGTTCGTCAGATATTTGATAATTTTATCGTTAGATTCAAATTTAGATAGGAACTTCTTCAAATTCGAACCCGTTCCTATAACACCAGATGCACCCTTACTGAGATTTACGTAGAAAACTAGGTATTCTTTAGACAAGTTACGGATCAGTTCTGCATAACGTTCGTTTTTCCTGTTGTAGTTTTTGCTAATGTTAGTTTCGAATCTAATGGTTTATGATGAAACTACACGCATTTTTTTGTCTCAACAATATATTGTCCGTGATTTTGGCTATGGGAAAACCAGATCTTCCGTGGACCTTCAGTTCTTTTTCTTCTTCAATATTAACTTAAGTTGGGATTATTAACAAAACAGTGTGACCACTCATTTTCAGAAAAAAATCTCCTGACGAAAAAAAGTTAAAAAACGGTTAAGAAACAAACACTTTAGTAACAAAGCAGAAATTAACAAAAAACTGTAAAACACTATAACCAGAAGTCTTTTTTCCCCAGACTTTTCTTAAAAAGATGTACATTCCCTGAACAAATCATTTTTCTCTGATTCCCAGAAAAGTGCTAAAACTGGTCTTAAAGGTGGCCATGTGTCAAAATATTTAGGAATCTCTTGACGTCACGTTAAGTCAGAAAAAATATAGATGAACGATTTCTAATATTTTTTTTATCAATAATTTTTTTATATTTTGGTTTGAGTTCTTTCACATAGTACCCGTTTGTTATTGTGAGATCCATCTTAGCCGAATTTCCGTTTAAACACCGTGTTATGGCCTAGTAACAAGTATGAAGGTCTTTTAATTATCCTACTGGGAAAGTGATTATAGCTTGGTAATAACGTTAAGAATTAGTAAAACAATCACGGTGCTCAAACAGAAATTTGGGAAAAGTGTATTTCAATTTTCATTAGCAAGCAAAGTTTGTTCCTCGCAAAGTAAGAAAAAAAATTTAATAACAGAGTTAGGAGGCGAAAGCGAACGATTCTATAGGAATGTTATATCTTTTTTGTGTACTATCCCATCAAACTACAACTTCTGTAAATAAAAATGAAAATACAAAAGCCAACATATCAAAACTTATGATTTTCAGAGATAAAAACCTCTCGCAAGAAAACACAACGTTCACAGATGCCATTCAAATTTAAGGATTAACACAAACTCGTCAATAGAGAAAACACGATATCTAAAACTCAGTGGAATTTCATTTAGAAGTAACCCACTCTTCAACATCCATCACGGACCAGACCAACTGAACATGGAATTGTGGTGATAAATATAAAATATTTATAAATTAAAACTGTCTGCTATGAACACAAATGATTTGATGCCAACCTTTCTAGAAATTCCTTTCGAAATGTATGTTATATTTCTGTTTATATTTTCCTGATCTTAATAACACAAGAGAGGATTCGTTGCTAAATATAATATCATAAAATGCGCCAAAGATTTCAAAAAGGCTTCCCTTAAAATACTCTGCAAAAGCGAATCCAAAATAAGTAGGACAACTCCAATGCAGAAAATAACAAGGTTGACCAAACCATGGAGTTCATCTTCAAGACACAACTTGAAAACACGTGCTTGAACTGTTCCGTCTGTTTCCAGCTGTTAAGCTCATTCATCAATTGAATTTCAAATACTCGAACAAATATACTTTATATACATACGTCTCTGTTTAACTACTTGAATCAACTTCCTAGTAGAACAAAAAGGAGCATTAGTGATAAATATTTTTTCAGGGGAAAAAGTCGATTTTCCATATTTTATATGATTCTACCGAAAATATTTTTTGAGTTTAAAATGGGAATTTTTGGATAAAATTCTGGTTTACAAATCTTTTACAATTTTTTCTTGTCATGGTAATTGGAGAACAACTCTTTGTTTTAAAAGTGTACAAAAGTAATTGGGTGGGGTGGGTGTAAACTGCACGTTTCTAGTTACTGTCTCAAACGTTTTTACGTAATCACTTTGGGGTTATCACCAATCGAAAACTAGATCACGTGCCTAAAAACTGTTTAATAATTCTCCGCTTTAATGACCCCGTTTCGTTCGGGAAAATATATTATGCTGTAAAATCAGCAACAAAAGGGATAAAAAAAACCAACGAAACCGGGAACCGTTTTTTCTTCTTCAATGTACAGATGGCGACTACGCTTTTATAAGACATTTTGAGACAGGAATTAAATTTGCAAATCGGAAAAATCATATCTTTTGCTTGGAAGGGAGTTTTCATTCTGATTTCGAATAAATATAGTAACACAATTTAATAAATCTTTCGATTCAAATTTGGTTTCGACCACGAAAGGAATGATATTATTAGTGTTTTAAAAAACGTGGTGCAAAACCATATATTTATCCTTAAAACAGAATGAGGTAAAACAATGAATCAATACATTAGTAGCAGACATCTCCTTGAAAACATACTTCACGTACGGAGGTCTCATAGACAAAGTCTCTACATTTTTTTACGCACCAATGATGTCCGCTTTATGATTCCACTGTACTTTCAATATGGCCACTAAAGAATTACAGAAATTTTGTCGGCTACTTACCTCCAGCAGATTTAGTTTGTCTTTGATTTTTTAAACCAGCTGCTTCGTAGTCAAATTCATAATCAACCCAATTTCTATTCCCACTACGGTAATTACCACGCCCTCGAAAACCACCACGTCCTCGCCCTCGCCCTCTTCCTCGTCCTCTTCCACGACCACGTCCCCTGAACCCACCGCGAAAATGATTGGCACTGTTACCAAACGTCTCTGTATTTAAAGAGCGTTCTTTTCGTCTCGTCATAATCCTGTGTGGTAAGCAGAAATAGCGAATGACACGAGTTTACAAAACCTACACAACAATGAGGGAAAAAAAAGAAGAGAAGAAGCTTACTCTTCGTCTCCTTTTGGGCCCATGGCCTCACACGATATATTGTCAAAAAATGATTTTGATCGGTCATAAAATTTATCTGGAGAAGGTAAAGGATCCAAGTCATCTTGATCCTTTTCTTCAGGTT
The DNA here is from genome assembly GCA_039566895.2 of Turritopsis rubra. Lineage (NCBI taxonomy): Eukaryota > Metazoa > Cnidaria > Hydrozoa > Anthoathecata > Oceaniidae > Turritopsis > Turritopsis rubra. The sequence continues at coordinate 15,072,687 of CM077629.1, read as the reverse complement.
CATCAACCTTCTCTATAGTCTAGAATAACAAAATCCTTCTAAGTCGAATCGCGACTAGGGGGAAAAAACGCTAGAGCGGCATTTTCTGCCCATTGGAGATTCATCTTTTAAGGTTATCAGAAATCATAAAAAAACAAAATAATAGTTAATATCCCCTTAACTATTGTCATATCTGACGTGTAATAAATGCCATTGGTCTTCCTAATAAGTGAACTTTCATCAAAATGACAATTTTCAGACAAATTTAGGTGTTTTTCTTTGCAGGGGAGAATATTGCATACTTTGTACTAATTTTATTTATGGCTACAATGAATGAATATAAACAAACATACATCTTCCTCGTCCTTAACTTTAACCTTTTTTAACACTTTCAGCAATTCTTTTTCAATCTCTTCTTTATTGAACTTGGCATTAGCAGTTTCGAAATCAAAGTCTTCAGTAAATTTGGTTTTATTGTTTCCACCACGACCTCTATTGCTCGTACCTCTACCACGACCACGAGGCGCACCTACACAATATGTAAACAAAAGAAAAAAATGACTATGTTCTGATCATTATCATACACTGTATTTGGGGTGGGTAGGCACTTACACAAGGAGATATGGTATATATAAGATCAAACACACACTCACCTCTCCTTCGTTCATTGTAATTGTCATCTTTCCTGTTCTGATAAAAGTTTTTATTGTCTCGATTGTCTCGATAATCATGTCTGTTATTATCACGAACATCTTTGTCTTTATACCTGTTATCTCTCTGATCACGTCGTTCTCTATGTTCATACTGTTCTTTGTTTTTGTTGTTTGAACGATGGTCACGGTTACTATCCTTCCTTGGCTGCTGCTGGCCTTTACCTTGAGTATATCTGTCATCTCGAGCCTGCGTTTTAGGAGGTTCAGGTGTCGGGGTTCTGGGTAAACTTGGGGGCGTGCGTTGACGATTTGGATCACTAGGGCCATTCTGCTGAAAACCAAAAGGGGAGTATCCCATTGGTGGCATGCCACTCATTGGACCATAACTTTGGTAGTGAGATGATTGTGAATACCTTTGGTTGGGCTGATGAACAGGACCATTCTAGTACAAATCAATCAATCAATCAATATATTGGTGAACATTTCTTTCCTTCATTATTTTCAGATAATTTCACACCTTCAATTATGAGGCCACACTAATTATTTATTTATTATCAAATCTGAAATTTTTAGGGTTTGCTAAATTTTCAAATCCCTAACTTTGGATGAAATTTACTGTTTCATTTTTATTTCTTCTTTAGCTAGACTTCTATAGTCTTTCAGTTGTCTTATCAATGTGGGCATTCAAGGCAAATGTGAACTGTGAATTCAATGACTGACAGAGCAGAACTAAATTTATAGAAAAATAGGAAGGCCTATTCTTCCCACCCAAAAGAAAAATTGAAAAATTGAATTACTGTTGTATATTTTTGACATTTGCTCACACCCTTTTCTTCTGCAAATTGACACAAATTGATAGTTGATTTTATGGATATTTTGATTGGTAGATATTAGGGATTGGTACCATTTTTACCATTACCAGTTTTGTAACATAAGCAATTCTCCACAATAAAAAGATGCAAAGGATTTTGTTACTTTTACTTTTGAAATGTAATCTTAATTATGTAATTATGTAACTGGTGGGAAAAAAGAAACTAACTATAAGTCTGTTGTTAGCTAATAGTTCATTCATCCTGAATTCGTCATTTCTAACAAACTTGATAATGTAACAATCAACTGTCCATCAACTAATTGTATAAATTTCATTGTTAGGAGGACATGAAGTGTTCTTTTAGGCTAAAAGCGAAATTCATGAAACACTAGATAGTCGATGAACTTTAGAATTAGCCGTAAGACATGTTGAAATTTGCTGAGACCTATTCACTAGCATCATCAGAAATAAATTTTAAGAAATCATCTACATACATGAAATCTGGCTGTTGTTAGGTAATAGTAGTTAATACTTCATTCATCCTGCTGCAACACAGGCATGGTCACTACTACTAATTAAGTTTATGATCTAAACTTTTCCAAAAGAAATATATCAGGTTTAATTTTGCCTGTTAATTATACCAACACTTGTTTCATTTTAAAAAAAAAACATATTTTTGCAAGATCAAGCTGAAATATACAACCCAAGTTCTTCAATAGGAGTATCTTTACCCGTACTCAAATCCCAAACCGGTTTGAGTTCAGTACAGCTCTCATGTAAATGCACGAACTTGTTCTTTCTTGAAAAAGCAAGTTACAGAAAATAATAAACAATAAAACTAAAGTACCGACAGCAGCATAAGATGTCTAAGATGAACAAACAAACTGTTGGCTAACTAACAGCAGTCTACAAATTCTTCATATACAAATATAATTTACAAAATTTACCACAAGAGAATCTATGGGGCCTAAATTTGCAAGTCAGTTCCAACCAGATCTCTGAAAACAGATTGCTGTGAAATTCCCAAATATTGACAATCTGAAAAAAGACTTTTCTTCAGTTTAGTCTATCAAAAATGTCAAAAAAACTTTGAAATTATTGAAACTAGCAGTAACTTCTTTGAATCAGTTTAATTGTTCAAACAACCATGACATTGTGTTTTATATATATGAATTCGTCATTTCTAACAAACTTGATAATGTAACAATCAACTGTCCATAAACTAATTGTATAAATTACATTGTTGGGAGGACATGAAGTGTTCTTTTAGGCTAAAAGCGAAATTCATGAAACACTAGATAGTTGATGAACTTTAGAATTAGCCGTAAGACATGTTGAAATTTGCTGAGACCTATTCACTAGCATCATCAGAAATTAATTTTAAGAAATCATCAGCATACATGAAATTGGTTGCAAGAAATATGCATAGTATACTTACATGCACAATTGCAGGATCGTCAACACTTTTTGGACCCTCACTGACATGCAAATCTTTTATGTCACTTCCACGAAATACAATATATTCAAATACCTCTTCTCGAGGTGGAACAGGTTTGTGAGGTAAACGATCTTCAGTTCCAAGTGAAACAACTAAAAAAAAAGCAGGGTTCACCAAATATATAGATATGCTTAATGTACAAACAAATATGACTACATTTCCATAATACGAGAGCTTTCTGTTCCACTCACTTTGCTCCAATGTCTCATTAATGCAAATACTTATCAGACTGATAACTGAGCCATGTTTCCATTATAATTGACAGTGGATTAATTCGGAAAAAACACACAAAATAAAAGCACATTCAATTTAAAAGCTCACTCGCATGCTCATGATTGCCTGCATGACAAGATTTACTGCAAAATGTGAAATAAATTAAAGGCTTTTATGGGTAATAGTTTAGCAATGATGCAGTATTTTATTAACGAATAACTCACAAAACTTACTATGTTAATCTCTTCAATATCAATATCTCAGCAATATTTTTGTACTTTGAAAACATTCTTTTGCTAAATGTTTCTGATATTTTCTGTTATTGTGGAATAAGAATGTTGGGATCAATGATAAATGATTTTCCTACTGTTAAGATATATGCTACCTTTCAGTTGGTTGAGACACTTACAAACTTTATTGAAAATTACATTAGCTGAGATAAATTATCCATTTATTTAACAAAAGACCTTACAGCATCTTTAAGCACCCTTGGCAGTGGTGGAACATAAGGCTTGCATTTTTTCGTTGGACAAGTGAAAATCTTCCCTAAGTGCCTGAGTGTGCAAGTGGAAATGTTGTGACACATTAACTACTTTTGTTTCTTATAGAAATTCATTAATAATCAAATTGTAGATAATTGTTACTTATTACCGGAGAAAGAATCTGTGAATATATTGTCTAATATATATACTCCCACAGTCACAAACAATAATGCGATATACACTTGATAACTAGTATGTTTGCCATATTGAAAATAAAGTAAACAGTACTATTGCAGGGTAGACAGCAGAAGAAGAAATATCGTGATCGATTTGATCGTGTAAACATAGAAGTTTTGTTTTTCCGTTGGTGCAATATTCTATTTATGGTGCAATATTCTATTTATGGAACAACAGAAAAAAGAAAATGTTCTATTGAAAAAGATTCTCTTGGTCGAATTTTTTAGTAAAGTTTTTTCATTAAAAATGGCTACAAAAGTTGGTTACATCATGTCTGTCAGTAAAGAAAATCATCTTATTACACTGTGTGAAAAGTCCAAAATGGCAAAAAAATCAATCCAGAAATAAAATTTAACTTTTATTTAATTTCATAGAGCTTTTAATTCTAAATAACAAGATTTTCTTTTATATTGAATTCTACCAATACACTCAATAGATTGCCATTTTGTTTAATATTGTGAAATGACGTGCGAAGCTCATGACATAATAGAGTAAATCGCAGACCAGAGATTATATTTGTATACTAATCAATCTCTATATCACTGACTTAAATAAAAATTTTACATTGCACCCCTGATAAAAAACTGATTCATTCTGAGAATTATCAATGAATAACTGTTCCATGAAAGAAAGATTCCTTTTCATGAATCAAAAGCTTCCACGTACAACCTATCTGAAATCACCTGAACATAAAATCTGGAGACAAATATATATTAAAAACATGGCAAAAATTGTGATTAAAATTTTTTTGGTCTCCCAAAAGAAAAACATGCCTCAGATGAATGGATTAAGACTTAGAAGAGCCGATACTAAAAACGTACTGGTTTGCGAAGAACACTTTTCAATTGAAAATTTTGATCCTAGTGTGGAGATGAAAACCACATGGTAGTTGTTTCTAGTTCATGACAGCAAATACATTCTTCATCTGTCATCATGTCAGAGCAGTTTTTGCATAAACAACATATTTCCAGAGGTTGCTGAACATTACGTGAAATTAGTTCTTCATCAGATGACTCTTCTACCGTTGTCCAACTACTCTCTGAACCTACGGAAGGTTTATCAGATCGTATTTTTCTTTGTTCAAACTGATATCCGAAAATGTGACATTTTTATAATCAACTTTCTTAAAACTGAATTTTATTATGTGGAATATGAAAATGTGTTCATAAAATAACATGTGCCCTAAATAGGTGCTATTTTAATCATATGAATATTATTTAGACCAAATGGGGGGTTGATAAAGATGTAATAATACAATCGTATACAAAATATTCACACTTAACGGCCTGGTCTACAAAATAACCGTTTAACCTTTCTTCTTAAACATATGGCATGTGTTTGTAAAAGTTATCAAGTTTTTTTCAAATTCCCAATCTTTTACATCAAAATAGAAAAAAAGAATTTCATTTACTTTGATTACTAATAATTGTAAATAGACCAGAGGGAAGCATTAAATTTTGGGCAAGTGAAAATTCTTATGTTCCACCACCCACCCCTTTGATAAATAACACTTTCAAAAAAATCTTATTAAGAATTTTGTAATTAGCAATCTTTAAATGGAAAATGTTTTTTTAATTGAAGTAAAAAATTCTAATGTCTGCATTCTATCAACAATTATAAAATATGATCATTTTCGGAAAAAAAATTAAAAAAAAAACATGGTTTCTTTTTTCATATATTTAAAAAAAAAATGCCAGCTGTTCTTGATGTAGGTTAGACAAGAAATATTCTGTATGCAAGATGAACAAACATAGCATTTTTCCTTAAAAGGATCCTACCATCTAAAATGAAAATTTGTTATTGGTTTATAAACCAGGAAAAAACAAGATTGCCATCTGACTTTTTTGACAGAAGTGAATCACTGCTATGCAACACTGCAAAAACGTTCGCAAAATACAGCCCCCAGTACAGCCTTTCGCTTTGCTCCTTCAATCCAAAATTCAGTTATAGCGTCCCCACGCACCCGTGTGACATATGAGTGGACTAACGAATATAGAAAAACTGCACTCACCCATTGGAGATCCACTTGTTCTGACCTTTTTAAGGCTCATTGAACACATTTATCTATACCATGATCAACCACAAGTATAAAAGAGGTAAAATAACAAAAAAGTGTAATGAAATTCAAATCCATTTCCACAAACAAAACAACATTTTACTCGAATTTCCCAAGAATTGACTTTTCGGTCATTTCCCAGAAGCAAAATCAAAATAAACTTTCGTCTTTACCAGTCAAATGAAAAGGTCCAAACCAAATTAGCAATTAAGACTTAAATTGAAGTATGCACCACGCTCGTTTCTTTGTTATTCTCACCAAACTGAACTCTCTGGTATGATAGATCAACTTGGCGTTTATCATTAGGGACTGGGGGCTACTCCGAAGTTTGTCTTGATGAGGAAGAAGCGAATTCTTGGAAAGACGGTACAATATTAAAAATAATTTGGCTGATTATTGACCCTTGCGGGTTTTTTATACCTTTTAAGATATGGGGATGTTTTATTTATGGTCTGAGAAAGTGTTTTACGGAATATTGTTTTAGATGGTAGGATCCCTTTAAATCTATTTACAGTTTTCCTTTAATATACAGCCAGTTGTTATTTATACAGAGTTTATTTGATTTATATGACTTCATGTTACCATAATAAAAATAATCATTCTTTATTTTATTATAGTCAACATGGTGTCAATTAAAGACAACACGAATGAAAGTAAAGACACCACAATTGTTATATAGTTTGAAATTGCAATTCATATAGGGATTGTCATTTCACAGAAATCAACACATTTTTTTGGCCTGGTAATGTTTTAAATGATCGACCAAAAAGATGAACTTAAACAACAAAAGTATTGGTATATAACACAATGAGTGAAAATGAATGAATTAACTTGTATAACAATGATAAAAATACAACCATTGAATGTGAGTGTCTAAAGACATTTTCATTAATATTTGATGATGAAATTATCACAATCAAATGAAAGTCCAAGATAAAATAGGTACTTTATTACTATAAGGAATATGAAGTCTGAAATCAAAAACATGTAAATAAAAAATAGCTATATTAAGCCCTGCAGAACATATTAAACAAAATTTTGAGCGGTTTCAATACCTGCTAACCCCCTTGGCTAGCAACAAATTGGCCTGTATAATAGAGCATGCCAGACCAGATATTGGCACATACAAGATATTGATTCAATTATCAATTAGATATCAAGATATGAACTACCATTTGCCACATTGTACACAATATATACAATCACAAGCAACACAAGTGTTACACAAGAATTATCACACAATGGTTGAGAACACAACGTCATATAGTAATACTATTCCTTGTGGGTGCCTGTTGAATACACTGTTAGTTTGCACCATTAACTTAGTAACTATATATATAACAAAACATATGTAACTATATAAAACAATCAAAGGAGAATCAACAAAAATTATTGTCCGTAATTACTAACATAAATATGCCTAAATAATAATAACTCAGCAGAAAAGATGAGATTATTGACTTATATTCAGGGAATATTAATGAAGTACTGTAGAGTCTCAATGTCTCGATGATTTGCAATTAAATATCTGGTGTTGCATGCTCTATTATCAAGGCCAATTGTATGAATTTTACTTGAATTTAAATCTGACATTACATTTCCCTTGAAATGACTTTTTCCACATTTCGAGCATTTAGAATCGATTGCAGTGGATAAATGGATGTGCTTAATTTATATGTTCTTTTGACTTCAAAAATCTGTGATTAGCAATGCAATAAAGCACAACCACCGTAAGGCTTACATTACCACAATCGTAAGCCTTGTGACAGTTTTTAGCTTCACCTCAGTGTGATCCACTTAAGCTAATTCATTTTTGTTGTAAGCGTTAAAATTGTTTATTATTGTTAAATTGTCAATATTAAAATTAAGGCAATAAATGATTATATAAGCAGAGACTGCCAGTACTCTGCTGACTCAACAGCCACTTGCAGAAATCGCAAAGGCCTCTATTTTTTTCTTATTTAGGCAGCTACATTCGGTTACATTTTATTCTTGTTTGGGCTGCTAGTTGTCGAGTTATCATTTTTTTGAGATACTTATATTTGTTTATTGCCTTAAATGTTGTATCCAAAACCCCACCTTTGAGAAGAAAGACATCCATTGCACCAACAATTACAACTCCTAATGCTTACTTATACATTTAACTAATTAATTTTGATTAGGTCTTTTTTAAAAATGGTAAAGGCCTATGATTGTGGTAACGTGAGGCTTATGATGGTAAAGTGAAAACCAGCCTTAAATGAGCCTTAAAAGAATGATAAAATTAAAACAGGCACTTTTAATATCGACATCCTGGCGCTATTTCCTTTTCGCACCCCCCTATTTTTTTCACTGCATTCCATCCCAAACGTTACAAGGAACATTTGTATAGAGGAATTAAGTATGATAACAAGGTATTTCTCGAAATAAAAACAAAGAACGATTAAATATAGATTTAAAAATAAAGATTTTAATGTAACAGTTGAGGAAATCGGTGAAAATTCCTTACTACATTCACTTCACGAAACGAATAATCCGCCATATTTTGTAAAGTTAATTCTCCATCTCCCCCGCGATGAAACAAAAACGACTTTCGGGTATTATAAGTATTTCATAGGAATGACCTGATTTCATTATGCACACCAAGAACATGTTTTTTAAAGATATGTGGTTTTTAAAAAAACGTTTTTCTGAGATTAAGTTGCATCACACCTGCTACTACCAGCTGCACAAATCCATTGATAAGTCAGACCAACGATCTGCCACAACTCAGGATGCGATCCTTCAAAAAAACTGTTTTTTGGAATATTTATAATTTTTTTGCACCTTTTCACAGTACACCACGTGATCCCATCAATTGCTCGAAGATAATGTTGTTCGTTACATTGGCGGTTAGCGGACAGTCCATTCTTGTTGCCAGAAGGCCGTACTGACGACACCAACGAATACATTCATCGCGATTGTATTTAAACTTTGCACCAACTTCAGTCAACTATACGCTGTCAAAGACAACAACATCAGGGCTTGCAGGTACAGCCATCGCATATGAATTTGTTTGCAAGTAAACTAACTGACATTTTTTCCCCCAGCTCGAAAAGACAGCATTCACAAGTGTGTATAGAAAGAAGACAAAAAGACAGAAGATGGAAAAAAAGTAAAAGTTAAAGTAAAAATGAATGGAAATGAATGGAGAAAAAAACGGAGAAGAAAAATTTACAGACAAGACACGCACGTGGTGTGGAAATTTGGATGGCGACCAGACAACGAGACAACAAACAATGCGCGGCGCAGCAAAAACTGCTGAAGTTGAGTCTCAATGACGGAGAGTGCATAAAAAAATCCAACAGAGCGGACGAAGATACAGCGATTGGGAAACGCTTTAATTATCAAAGCTTTGCTAATTGTTATTTCAAATTAATTTTGTAACAACCTTAAATTTTACTTAAAATGACTTTTTTCCTCTATACAAATGTTCCTTGTAACGTTTGGGATGGATTGCAGTGAAAAAAAATAGGGGGTGCGAAAAGGAAATAGCGCCGACATCCTTTTTATAGAGAGAAACATCCCAGACGCTGTTAAGGCTTATAATACCTGTTGACTTTCAAAGACAACTGAACAGATTTTATTTATCTGCACTTATTGTTATGTATATTCAAAAACGTTAACACTTGCAACTGGCTGTAATAGACACAATAAAATTCAATTAAGATGACAATACCTTTAGCTAATGTAACAGTTGAGTCTTTTTGATCTATCGTGTACAGGAATCCCTCATACCGGATCTCCGCTTTGGATATAAGACTTATTTTACTTCCAATATATGGAGTGCCGGTAGACATTGCTCCGTTGAATATATTTTCCTTAATTCAAGGATGCTCAGGATATATAAGGATCTTCCAGATACCAAATTTCTTTTGCCGCCAATTAGGTATTCTACTGTACGAAAGTAACAACTTTTGGATCGGACCGCATAATAAGGACGACCAGAAATGAACATTTTTACGTTAACCGACTTACGCCTTTCTCCTCCAGCGCACCATCCACCCAGCACGCCATCATGCATCAAGCAGAACGGAGTGGTGGAAAATAGGAGAAATAAGTCAGACTGAAACAAAAGAAAGAAAAAGAAGAAGAAAGATTGTGCAATCCACAAATTATTATTTTTCCATAAAAAACATTTATGGAATTTAAAATTTTGATGAAACTTAAGTTTTTTCCGATAATAAGCATAACACCCCATCTGACAGGCCATCCTGAATTTCGGTAGCACTCACTTTACAACCTTAGAAAATACTTTATTTAATCATAACTGTGTTAAATAAAATAAAAATCCCTCCTTTATTATAAAAGATGACCAGCAGCAGAAAATTACGCCTTTGTATAATGGTGTTAATTAGGAAGTTAGTAGAAACTTGCCTTCCAATAAAGACTTTATACCGTGTGACAGTTGTAAGACTGGTTGGGCTTTGCACGAGCGTTTTGTATCGAGCTTTATCGCCTTGGGTACGACATCCACAACCGTATTCTCGGTTGGCCAACAAAATACCAGAGAAATGATGGAGATATCATCACTGAAAGAAGTTCAGAAATTTCAACTTCGCCCAGTCGCAAACGAATACTTGTTTTCTGACCAATAGAAATGGTGATTTTTACACTCAATTACCAAAATTTTACCAAAATTATCCAATTGTACATTCGCGCGAACTCTAAAAATTTTTGAAAATTGTATGAAGGCCTAAATACTCTCCCTTTTTTCATTGCATCATTTTTAGCGCTGGTTTACTCCTCTCTGATACTATTGCATTGCATCGAATGAAAGTTGAAAAACAAAAGATTGCTCATAAAATTGATTTTTTGCTAGTGTAGAAAATGAGTTCTTTTCCTAATGACAAACTCAATAAATTGCAACAAACTTTAAGCGAAAATGAGATGAGATGCGAAGAAAGTAAAGCACAGACGACCTTATCCAAACAACGCTACAATCAGAATCTCGATGATATGACATCGTTGAAAAGAGACTGTCAAAGTGTGAAAAATCAAATGAAAAAAACAGAAGAGCAACTTGCGAGTGCCAGCGAGAAGCTGGTGAAGTTCCAGAACATTACCTTACAAAATAACAACATTAGTCAACACTTATTGCAGGAAGAAGATACGAAAGGTGAAAAAATGGAATGCCTTGAGAAAAAGCTGAAAATAGCAAAAGATAATCATATGGAGTTGTCAGGGATGTATGAGAATGCTCGAGCAAGGAAGCAGCAGTTAGAGAGTGAACTGGCAAGAACCAAAAAATTGCGCGAGAAGAAGATGAAAATTGAAAACGAGTTAAGAATTAGTTTGAGTGAGCAACAAGCAAAATTTTCCTCTTTTGATTCTCATGGCGATGATGCAGAAAATGAAGAAGAACTAGCCCTTGCAATGCAGAAAAGTGAATTAAAACTACGGAAACAGAGGACTCGGCAGCAGAAATACCTGAAAAATATATCTGAACTGGACACGGCCATTCATTCTACAAAGGAGCAAATCAGTAAAATGCAGCAAAGGAGAGATCAAGTTTGTAAAGAAATGGAGTACATCAGCAATGAATTAGAATCTTTATAAGTTTTCCCAAATGGAAGGAATCAGAGCATTAGCTATATAGTTGCAACCTGCAGATCATGATCAGTATTATGAACAAAGATCATGGACAACGGTTTTATTGTTAAAAATGAAGTTTTTGTCATAGCAACCTTCGCCTTTATTTCAAGAACGCAACATTGAAGATTGATGGCGGACATTATCATTCAGCTTGAAAACGAGGCAAAGGCTACTATGAATTAGTTTTTTTACAGATGTATATAATGACTTGAAAAATAAGTATAATTTTGACCTAAATGTCGAGTTTCTTGTCCTGAGTTTCTTTTCACATTTATCATGGTAGTACAAATCATGAACAGTTCGAATTTTATCGAATCTAATTGAGTTCGAATAAGGGGGAATCGAATTAAAGTCTACTGTAGGTTAGCCAGGAGCTTCCCAGTAGATAGTCAATAAACAACAAAGTAAGCGATAAGTGTACGCCTGTATAAGCCTACGCCTGTATAAGCCTAAAGCCTATAAGTATAATAAGCCTGTTAAAGTGACAGCAACTTAAGCAATTTTTAAAGCCTCAACAAAAGTTTCGTATTGATCGTGCATCAAACATGCTGCAGTTTTTGAACCCTCAATTTGAATGGTTGGAGAAAAAACGGTTGCATTTTGGCTCCTCCGCCAAAAGCTTTCCCACGATGGTATCAGAGGAATAGCTAATAACTGGTTTAAATCGTATCTGGAAAACAGGGAACAATCTGCCTATCTATCAAATCATAATTCTGAAGGGCTCCTGTTATTCTTGATATAATATAAACGACCTTCCAAACTTGATCTCCTATAGTGAGACCTTCCTATTTGCAGATGATACACAGTCCTATTACTTTAAAACAAAGATCGTAATCTAATTGAATCTAGAATGAATCATGACTTAATGTCTCTTCTAAATTGGTCTAAATTAACTCAAACAAAATAGACCTTAATATCCCCAAGACCCTCACGCCATCCTTTTCATCTTGGTATTGTCCTTGATGAGTTTCTGTCATGGGCTCCTCACTTTTGATGCTCTATTAACCAAAGTTAGCGACTCTTTACCTCTTCCCTCTCTTATAAACAGGGTTGCCTAAAATTTCTACAAATATCCTAAAATCTGCTTTTGGCTCCTAAATATCCTAAACTTTTATTGTCTCTGGTCTGCATAAATATCTAATACATTTTTGTTAACTGGGCGGAACTGAATTAAGAAAGTTCTTGTTGTGTAGATGTCTTCACCTGTGTGTGAATTTTCTGCTGAAATCTCCTAAAAATTAGCATTGATTTTCATCCTCTCACTTAATATAAGATATACGGTGAAGCAAATACCTTCTCCGAACAAGCAACTATATATAATGATTTACCACGAAATGTGAGAAGTTAAGAACAGACGTCAAAAAGTATCTGAAAGACAAAGCTCCAGCTAGACTTTTGTCATTGTAATGCTTTCTTATCTATAAAGTCACTTTATGATATCCTTTTATTTATTTATCTATTTTATTTATTTATTATTATTTTGTTAACGACTTATCTACATTTTATTTTATGGAGAAGAATCATTGTATTAATAATGGAACCTAATACATGATTATTAATAATGCCCTAAAAAAAGCTACATTTTTCTAAAATCCTAAAATCTGAGTTGGAAAAAAAGAGTGGCCACCTGTATAAATGTTTTGTATGCATTATTTCAGCCTCACTTTTATTGTGACACTGCTGGCTCACGTCTTATCAAACTTCAGAATTTGTCAACTAGAATAATGACATTCTCAATTTCAATACTCATACTAAGACTCGTTTCTCTGCGTTAGGTATACCTCCAATCTCACATGTTTTCTTCGCATCCAACAATCATTTTTACATATTTAGCTCTAAAAAATCTGTGTCCTGCTGATACTCCCAACTTATCTTATCTTTACAGCTTCTACAGTTCCACTAGGAGCTCTTTATACAAGCTTCTTTCAAAATCTAATGTTAGAAGAACTACTTATGGAATAATTCAATTACTTATCAATCTACCCTCCGGTCTACGTTCAAACATATCGATCTAACTTCAAGCAGCTGAAATAGGCTTAAGATGTTAATATGAAACTTTCGGTAAGTCTGCTTCCTAGTTGCAATTCGGCGGGTAGAATAGCCAACCATTACGGATGGAAGCCCAAGGATTGTTACTTTAAATTTGAGCGATACAATATTATATGAATCACGTAATGTTAAATTATTAGGCATTGTTCTTGACAACAAACTTTCTTTCGAGGAACTTGTTCTTCCTTCATGCAAGAAAGTCAATGCCAAGGTCAATGCTCTAAATCGAATATCGATGTTTATGTCTGATTATAAACCTAAAATTGTTGCAAATTCTTATACTTTAAGTAATTTTACTTAGATGGGTTTCTACAAGCTGAAGTTTACTACGAGAATAGCATGTGTGAAATGGGGTATAGGGTAAAGACCCAGAAGCTGACCCCTTTCCAAGAAATTGAGGAAAACTTATTTTGTCGAAAAAAATATTACAGATAACGTCGAAACTTGAAGTCGTTGGAAGACTTATTAGTATTTCTCCAGTAAAAGAACATCTCATCCGTCAGTACAGTATGCGGTAGTTCAAAGTAAACATTAAGCATAGAAACCCAATATCTGATAACAACATCGAGAAATTGCCTTCTTATGCAGCAGCCATAAATCAAATCATAAAATCCATATCGAACAAGGGTCTTTCTGTTTAAAGTGCTTTGACAACACCAAAACACTATTGACAGGTGTTATATTTCCAAATCACACAACAATGCCCATCCTTTTTAATGAGATAAGACATCCATTGTAACCATCTTTCATATTTATTTTCCTCTTCCTTTCAAATGATGGTAGTTCGGTAAAATTTTTGTCAAGAAGTCCAGTTGAAGTATTTGAGGAGCAGGCCTTTCACTGCCTATTCTTCTGTTGCCATTGCTGCCATAAACTATGGTGTTCTCAGAAAGCTTCTCACTTCCTAATATCTTGCACATTGCTCCAACAACACAACCATTCGTTACTTCAACCAGCGGTCCAACCACTGACTTGGCTTCAAAGATATTATTATCGCCAATAGATATTGCTTCTACTTTTGAACCAATTTCAAAAACATTAGAATGTCCGACAACCATTGCGTGACCAGCTTTTTTGTTGATTATTTCAGTTTGTTCTTCGATGAGATTTCCATCACCAATAATGATTGGTCCTGAAAAGAAAAAAAATAATTCCAGAAACTGATCATGTTTCATAAAATTGGAAAAAAGCTTAAATACTTTTTAAATGAATCTGCTAAATAACGTGGTTGTGTGGGCAAAATGTTAGGAATGGGTCAACAAAATTCGCTGTGGGTCCAAATTTTGGCATGAATTGAAAACATCATGGCTTTAAAAGAACCTAAAGAACATAATAATTTCTTTGTTGTGGAACTATATTTCATAGCATGCTTTCTTAAGCAAAAGATTTGAAGCCAAGCAAACTACCATTTCCATTTAAATTAATGGCCACAAAATTAACGCTGATACGAAATTAATGTATCACGGAACTAACGCTGACATAAGGTAATGCGGCGCAAAGGATAGCAGGTATATTGACAGAAAAATACAAATATTTGTTCCTATTTAATTTTCACATCCAACATATCTCCTTTCTCCTTTTTAATTGCATAAAAGCATAAACCATATTATTTTTGTCCCAGAACTGGATAGAAAAACTTTTTTAAAAAAAGAAACACCTTTAGAAATAAACGGAAACCTGCCTTTAATAAATTAGCATCATTCTCGAAAAATGAGTCTAATAGTGTTGGTGTTATAACATTACACCATTTGGTATCTTGTTAAAAAGCAGCTGGCTGGCTAGGACTAAAAAATTATTTCAATGGAAGAAAAAAAAAGTTGATGTAAATTCTTATGTGCGTAAAGGAGCCGAAAAAAGAAGCAGGAGTGTGAGAGATCAATCTTTTTAAATTTTTTTCCGGATTGTTAAGTGAAGACAAAGTTTCAATGGAAATTTAAACAAGGTGTTTAATTCAAAAACATGAGTGCAGTCATGGGGAGACATTGTTTTCTGTTTTTATGAACACAGACAGAAGAGACACATTGACTGAATGAAGAACCAATTATCCAAAAAGTATTTTGGGATCAAAATGCTCTACACAGTGGTTAAGCACTGGTTTAGCAGTGATAGTAGTGATAGTGGATAACTGTACATTGTCCTAAACAAGTAGCATAATAACTCCTACTAACTCCTTTTAGATTTTGTTTGTTGATAGGTAGAGAACGAAGTGTAGTATACAACAGGTCTCCAAATACCCTATTAAATATTTTTTTACCACCTAAAAATATTTTAATCTACAAAATTATATTTTAACCAAAATTTAGACACAGCAATTTTTTTGGCTCACGGCAAACCCACACAACAATATTTAAGACCCACGACCCATGCCAATTTTAGACCCATGCGATTCACATAATATAGATGTACTAAAGGATGCAATCTGACAATGACTTCGTGTATCACCATTTTGAAGAACGACTTGACATCTTTTACAAAGCTAGACCAACGATGGCCCGGGTCTTTTTCATGGATAGTGATACACAAAGTACTTGAAAGTTTTCAATACAAAGCAGTTCCCTTTCTGTCCATAAAATTATTGCTATCATTAGTTTGTGTATGGTCCAGTACCTGCCCATGAAATTTATACAACAAAATAAAACAATGTAGCAGTAAATATTTCATATAATACCTTTTTCTGCTATGATTCTTGCTTTAGGATGAATAACTGTTTTTACACCAATTGTGACATCACCTAAAATCTCAGCCTCGTTGCAAACAAGTGCACCCGGTGTAATTTTGACTTGTGATTTATTTGGTACGCTCATCTAAACATAATCACTTATAATATAATTATATGCTAGAATCTGGGAGAAAATAGATATATACGTATTAGATATGATATATACATGAATTTTTTATCAATGGTAAAAAAAATAATAAGGTAGTTTCATATATGCTCGTCATGCTTCTATTCTCGAGACATGTTAACATTGAAAGGATTAATCAACGAAAAAAATGAAAAACATTTAAAATGGAAGCTTACAGTAAGTACTTTTGACCCAATAGTTTAAATTTGAAATATCACTTAATAATTGGGGGTAGAGTCAGGATGAGTCCGAAACCTTTTTAAACAAATCCAAACACCAAAAATACGACCGAAATAAAGTTGTTGATATTCACATGTGCTGTTATCGCCACATCTTGTTTACTACTGGAACAGAAAGATTGGCCATGGGACTTCAAATTATGACTTTTAAATCACCGTTATGAAAGAAGATTTCCATACAGGGGTGGGGGTTTGCATGACGAGAAAATAATAATATGGTTGAAGAGGGACGTGTCTTCCTGTTCCTTTTAAACGTAAATTAGATAAGGTTTCCTTTATCATTTATTGGATACTAAAGTTGTTGTCGAGCATATATGAAACTTAATAAAAAAAATTGCAGAATTTTTTATAAGTTTTTTCTAGGATTATTTACTCATTATCTAGACTAAACAATTTCAGTTAGGCCACCATTTTTGAATGCTTTTTTACATTTTAATGGAAGATCAAACATAAAAATGGCGGCCTAACTCAGCTGACATGTAGTCTTCATTTTTGGGCCTGATTTGCAGTGCCTCTTGCTAACATGTTTTATTTGTTCTGAAAGATTGTAAACTGTTTCTTCTCACTCCTCAAGTAGTGTTCCAAAAAATCGATAGCAATGTTTTGTAAAAATTGGCGTAACCACACTAGCCAGGAAATTCCAGCTACCCTCTCTAAGGCGAGAGTAGCTGGGTTCAACCTGTGACAGTTAATATGAGTAAATTCAAATTATTGAATAAAGGAAAATTCTACACTCCCCAGGGCGGCCCTGGCTGCTTTATATCATTTAAGCAACAATGAATTTAAGCAACAACGAAAGATGATATAAGAAGAGCAGCGTGATATCCACGGGCTAACGTAAAGCTAACGTAAAGCTAGCCGTACCTAACAGCCGTACCTTAGCCGTACCTTAGCCGTACTTAAGAAAATTGTTAATTTGAGAGTCTGTCTGATATAAACCTGCTTCTAACAGTTTGAAAAGAGTAGTGCAGTGATAGAGTAATTAAGTGATAGAGTACAATTAACTTTTCTTTCATCGTTTAGGTAGAACTTCGATGGTACTAAAAGCTGTACTCCATCGTCGAAGTTTTTGAAGGGAATCCCCCTTTAAATTTAACCAGCTAAGTTCGTGGTGTAAACCTTGTTAAATTTATCTGGGTTAATGTGCGTAAAATATAGGTATGCCTTGTTTATTCAGACGAGCCTTTAACTACAAAAGTTTAGGTAACCAAATAAAGCTACCGCTTGAGTTTATTATGTAAGGTTGACTCGAAAATTAGGTACGGCTGGCGAAAATTAGGTACAGCTGACTCGAAAATTAGGTACGGCTGGCGAAAGTTAGGAACGGCCAGCCGAATTAAGCTACGGATTGTGTTTATTATGTATGACTGACTCGAAAATTAGGTACGGCTGAAGAAAGTTAGGTACGGCTGGCGAAAATTAGGTACGGCTAACCGAATTAAGCCACGAATTATGTTTATTATGTATGGCTGACTCGAAAATTAGGTACGGCTGAAAAAAGTTAGGTACGGCTGTTGAAAATTAAGTACGGCTAGCCGAATTAAGGTGCGACTTGAATTTATTAAGTACCGCTGACTCGAAAATTAGCTACGGCTGGCAAAAATTAGCTACGGCTGGCGAAAATTAGCTACGGCTAGCCGAATTAAGCTACGGATTTTGTTTATTATGTATGACTGACTCGAAAATTAGGTACGGCTGAAGAAAGTTAAGTACAGCTGCCGAAAATTAGGTAGGGTTGATTCGAAAATTAGGTACGGCTGGCGAAAGTTAGGTACGGCCAGCCGAATTAAGCTACGGATTGTGTTTATTATGTATGACTGAATCGAAAATTAGGTACGGCTGAAGAAAGTTAGGTAGGACTGAGGAAAATTAAGTAGGGCTGACTCAAAAAGTAGGTACGGCTGAAAAAAGATAGGTACGGCTGTTGAAAATTAGCTACGGCTAACCGAATTAAGCTACGGATTGTGTTTATTATGTATGGCTGACTCGAAATTTATGTACGGCTGGCGAAAACTAGGTAGGGGCTAACCAAATTGAGGTGCAACTTGAATTTATTAAGTACTGCTGACTCGAAAAATTATCTAATTAGGGGAATGTTCATATGCCGATGTGCCGATATTGAAAGAGGCCATCTCAAGCATTTGTCTGATGTGTTGTATGGGAAATCGTTTACACCGAAAATGATTTCAATACTTTTAAACCAAATGTTCTCGAATCTCGGTTTACGCTGCTGTGTGTTATTCTTCAATTCAAAAAAATGTTTTGATGATCAAACTTTGGAATCTATGTTAACTGAGACAGCGATAAAAGATAAGTCGAGCTCCAGATTTGATATCGTAGTTCTTGTAATTCCACATGGTTTTACGATTATTGATTTAAACGAAAATAAAATATATAACGTGGGCAACGAAATGTTTCTCATTTCTGGTAAGTTCTGGCATTATGTTTTTTCGTGTGTATGCGTGTTTTTATAAATTCCACAAAATTTCAAATTTTGACATATAAGAACTTCACGTCCAGGTTTCTTTACACTTTTTGATATACAAACTTTTCATTTCAGGCACAACATTTGCAAAGGTACATCATTTCGCAAATGTTCTGTACGTGCAAAGGACAGGGCTATTTCCGAAAACAGCATTTTCTATCGTGAAAATGAGAAAATTCGGAAGTGAAGGTACTCCTTCTGATGAAACACACGACATTTGTTGCGAGGTGCTGTTCGGTCTCTATAGGAAAGTCATGCAGATATACCCATCCAATATTAGACAACTCCACTTTGTAGCACAATTTGTTACTTCCATTGAGTTAAAAGAAGTGAAGAAGTACCTGCAGGAGATAAGAGACGCCCTGCATGCTCGTTACATGTACTTGAATGTGGTCACGCTGGATCTTTATTCGAACTTGACATGTTTCATTGCATCAGACGGACAGCTGTTTGCGAAGAACATAGACACAAAAATGGTTATTAAAAAAATGAGGCATGTCTATAACAGTAAGATGTCGTGTGAAGCTCCAGATTCACTATGTTCACACATATTAAAATTTATTTCGTCTGAAGCTTCCTTTATACGTAAGCATTGTTGTGCGACAAGTCCTAACGAAAGTATCAAGCGTGTCCTGGAAAGTCGAAAATGCCGCAAAGTAATGGGAAGAATAGATTTAGCTGTTTCAAAGAAACAGGCTTTGACCAAATTTCTTCCCACAACATTTTTAAATGTCTTGGATGCAGGATTGAAAGTCATACTGACTGATTCAGAACACAACTGGCCTGTGCATATTCCTGTTATCTCCGGTTCGTTATTTACCACATTCGATTACATTGACATCTTTCTTCTGGAATTATGTGCATTGCGATACATATCTTTAAGATCGGATATGTCTTTTCCAGATTTGGTGGGACAGTTGGAAACGATATACAATGCTGACAAGTCCAACGAAGATATTTAAAATAGTGACGATACCGAACATCCGATTTTTTAGTTAAATACACCTTTTAATACACCCTTCCCGAACATTTTTAAATGTCGATATTTTCCCTTACCCCATCGGTTTTGTTTATTTTGAATTCAACCGTTCTTATTTTAAATACCGGTCCTTAATTTTTCGGTTGATGCTAGCCGTACTTAATTTTTCGGTTTAACTTAAAGAATATTGCCCAGCCGTCCTTTATTTTACCTAGCCGTACCTTATTTTCGCTAGCGGTACGTAATTTTTCGGTTTAACTTAAAGAATATTGCCCAGCCGTCCTTTATTTTACGTAGCCGTACCTTATTTTCGCTAGCCGTACTTAATTTTTCGGTTTAACTTAAGGAATATTGCCCAGCCGTCCTTTATTTTACGTAGCCGTACCTTATTTAAGGTAGTGGTACTTAATTTTTCGGTTTAACTTAAGGAATATTGCCCAGCCGTCCTTTATTTTACGTAGCCGTACCTTATTTTCGCTAGCCGTACTTAATTTTTCGGTTTAACTTAAGGAATATTGCCCAGCCGTCCTTAATTTTACGTAGCCGTACCTTATTTTCGCTAGCGGTACGTAATTTTTCGATTTAACTTAAGGAATATTGCCCAGCCGTCCTTTATTTTACCTAGCCGTACCTTATTTTCGCTAGCGGTACGTAATTTTTCGGTTTAACTTAAAGAATATTGCCCAGCCGTCCTTTATTTTACTTAGCCGTACCTTATTCTGGCTAGCCGTACTTAATTTTTTTTGTTGATCCTACTGAATATTGTGCATATGCTGTTTGTTTTGAGTTAGCTTTATTTTGATATGTAGAGTATTGACAAAACAAACTGTTGTCCGTTTTTTTAACTGAAATACAGTATAACCCCGTTAGTCGGACACGGTTTAAGTCAGACTTTTCTTTAAGTCGGACTAAAACCTTGTCCCCCTTGGATCTAAATAAGTAGAGTCTGACTTAAGACGAAGTTCGGATAGGTCGGACTCCCGATAAGTCAGACCGATTATTTCGGTCCCCTGAGAGTCCGACTTAACGGCGTTATACTGTATCTTATTTTTAATTTCTTAATATGTTGTCTTGTTCTTCTTGATGATCAACGTACCTATTACATTATTGAGTCATCACTACCAGCTAGCCGTACTTAAGACGCTCAGACAGGCTGTACTTATATCCATGGTCAGTCATACTTAATTTCCATTGAGCCGTAAGGGGATTCCCTAGCCGGCTCTTCCTCGTTGTTGTTACCTGAAGTTAATTGTACTTATTGGTTTTTTTTGTATTTACCAGTGGCGTTGCTGGTTAACAAACTGAAATAATGTGTCAGGACATCTTCATTATCTGGAATTATGTACTTGTTTTGCAACAAATACACTCAACTATTGTAAATAGGCATATCTAGTAAGGTACGGCTAAGGTACGGCTAAGGTACGGCTGTTAGGTACGGCTAGCTTTACGTAAGCTATCCACGGCTGCTCTTCTTATATCATCTTTCGTTGTTGCTTAAATTCCAGCTATATACATATAAAATTCGATGAATTGAAAGAGGAAAGAGGATCAGGAAGTAGCTCGATTTTTTAATTTGATACGTGTTCATTACTACAAGAAAGGTGGACATGTCCATCAAACCAAAACCTGGAAACTACTTCTATTTCGTGTAGTGGCTCATTCCACATCTTTGGCTACCATTTCACTGCATTCTTTAGGTGCCCAACTGAGAGTAAGTGCCCACTCTTTTATCACTGTCCCATATTATCTGCCTAAATTAAAATAGCGAAAGTGTGAAAGAATTAAACAAATCGAAAAATCAAAACAAACTTTCCAATCCAATGTGAGCATTTCAAATCCTATGTTCATTTGGTATCCGATGTTTTAGGCTAGCTATATTATACTCCGTGTTATATTTGTTTAAAATACATCGTTTTGCTCCTACATTACGGAAAAGAAAATTTAAACCGTTCTCTTTCAAAAAATGACCTAATTTGAGGAAACAACTGCTAGCTATGGTTCAACTCAACACCCAGTTGCGAACACAACGACAACAAGAAATATGCCACCACCAAAGAAAAGGCAAACTATTTCAAAGACATCACATTTGAGAAATACTAACGAGCCAGTAATCTTAGCCAATAGATACAAATTAATACGAAAGCTAGGAAGTGGTAGTTTTGGAACGGTTTTCTTGGTATCTGATCTCAAACATGATGCAGAACAGTGAGTAAAGATTATGACTCAATGCTTTAGACCTAACAAAACACATTTTCGCAAAACTAACACTTGAGTAGCAAAATGTCGTACTCGGGAGAATGTTCAACTCTGGATAGGTTAGCTATCTTGAGTTCAACTCAGGATCCATTTCATCTGCACGTATTCAATTTTCTGCTGTTTCATAATGTCCGTGTAATGTTTCTCAAATCAATCCATAATGTTATCTAGGAAAGTTCTGAAAGAAATATCTATTGGAGAAGTATCACCAGATGAGACAATTAGTGCTGTTAATGAAGCCAGATTATTGGCTAAGGTTGTTACTTCTTGTAAATGTACATTCATATGTATTATGCCTATTCTTTCTTTGTCTAAATAAAAGAGCTCAATTATTTTTGCTATTGATAATTTTCTTCATTTTATGAATTTTGTAGTTAGAGCATCCAGGTATTGTTAAATTCCATGACAGTTTTATTGATGGAGAATTCTTTTGTATTATTACCGAATACTGTGAGGTATGATAGAATGATCTTTTATATTCTTATGGTCTTGTTTATTTCATCGGGAAAATCAATTTGCCTTTCAATGATCATATTTTTTACTATCTGGATAATGTTTCGTTGAATGAGAACAGGAACATTTTTGTTATAATCCGAACAGCAGTTGAAAGTTTGCATATATTTGGTTTTGATAATAATTCTTAACAATACTTCATGAATGATTAAATGTCTAAAAGTCACATTATTTATATGTACTACTATAACTATCATAACTTCCAGGGTGGTGATTTAGACATGAAACTCCATTCATGGAAGAAAAATGGGAAAGATATTGATGTATCTCTTGTGATCACTTGGTTTATACAAATCCTTCTAGCTGTACAATATATGCACCAAAGGCGTGTTCTACATCGAGATCTGAAAACAAGAAACATATTTTTGAAGAATAATATGGTCAAAATAGGTTCACTTGTTAAATAAATCTTAAGTTCTCTTTTCACTTTGTGTATAAATACTAAACACTATTATATTTGCTTTTTTTTAACAACAGCTGCCTTCTCAATAAAGTTCCATTTATTTGAAAACAATTTTTCTGTCACAGGTGATTTTGGTATTTCTCGGTTATTGATGGGCACAACAGATATTGCTACCACTTTTACAGGCACGCCATATTTCATGGCACCAGAAATTCTTAAACATGAAGGTTATAACTCAAAATCTGATATTTGGTATGTTTCTTATTCACTGGTATTTTTGTTTGTCAAAAAGTATATAAAATATTGATTTGCTGCATTATACACAATTTTGTGAGAGCATCATAGCCAATGCTTAGTATGTGTATATTGTAAAATTAAAACCAATAACATATTCAAGATTATGTTGCGGCACATGTCTTCAAAATTAGTCAAAATGACATGTGTGATAATCCAAGTGACGTTTAAATAATTAAAGCAGCCAGGAGACCTTTCAATAGGAGAATCAGAATGCAAGTCTAGGAGTGGCCACCTTATAAGTCAATGGTATTAACATGTATTACTGACATTGTTGTTTCTCCATAAAAAGGTCCACTGGTGTGATCCTGTATGAAATGTGCACACTGAAGAGAGCATTCCAAGGCCAGGTCAATTTCTTTTGTGAATTTCTTTGTAGAGTTTGTCAATCCTTTTTCTGTTTACAATTGTGAATGATTTTCACAATTGTCCTCAAGGAGGCAAATTTATGCTCAATCAATAATTTTCTTGTTTGGTCTCAAACTGCAATTTAAATGCTATATCATCAAGAAGTTGATCATATTTTTAGAGTTTAATGAGCGTCATGTTTAAGATAGTCGAAGGAACTGCTCCTCCATTACCAAATCGTTTTGGAAAAGAATTGCAAGATATCTACCAAAGGTAAGCAAAATTTTCCGATATCTTGTGGAAGAAAGTTAAACTTGTGCGATAAAATATTTGTTGGTTATAAAGGATGTTGTGTAAAGATCCAGCATGGCGTATATCAGCATCCGAAATTTTAACAAACCCTTTCATTATGCAACATTTGAAGGTATGGGCAATTCTTTTTAAAACTTGTTTACACTTTTGCAAATTATCTCACTTGTTCGGTAATGCATTTTCATGAATTTAGAAACTGAAAGTGCAGTTTTTCAATAACTACACGCAAGATAGAAGCATTGCAAGACGCGAAGCAGTTGAAATTGCGAAGGTACTTACCAAGCCCAAAAAGAAGAAAAACGTTCTTTCTTCGGAGAAAGTGTTGCCGCAAACACGACCGAAAACGCCGAAAGAAATGTTGCAGTTACGTAAGCAGCAAAAAGCAGACGAAGAAGCTGAGAGACTGAAAAAAATTACAGTTTCCTCTTACGAGGAAACTCGTAGGAAATGTTCTCGCCTGAAAGAACGACAAAACAAAGTCTTTTTACCATTTCTAGATGACAATAAAGATGCTGATGAAAAAGAAATATCACCGACTTTTGATACCGACTCGTCTGTTAGTATTTTACACCTTGTTGAAAATAACTTGCATGAAAATAATAGTGACCACCTCTCGCCATCAAATGATGATGTCTTAAGCAATGCACGTAAATATACACATTGCTTTGGCGAGGATACGACGATCTGTGTAAACGGAGCGGAATGCGAGTCTGAAAATGATGAAAAAGTCCGTATATATACACATTGTTTTGGTGAAGACGCGGATAGTGATGATGATGATGATGATGGTGTTGTAAATGATAGTGTGTTTGATGATAATACTCCAAGTAACGGTATGATGTTACGTATTCCTGTTTAATGATTTGCGCGGTATTAAGGTGGGTTTAAGGTCAGTTTCCATTCACCGATATCGTCCGAGCGAGCCCGTTTGTCACCGATCCGTGCATCAATCGAGCGTATATTTTATTTCCATTCAATTTTAAAAGCGGGCGCATTAAAATATCTTTCAATGTCTTTTCAAAAATCTTTTCTCTTGTCAAAACAAAAAGAAGTTATTGTTGTTCAGAAATAAATTAATTATTACAGAGTTTTCTATAAATTGATTGGTTGATATAGACAGGCGGAAAAAACGAGATCATAAATTTTAGATGTGCACAAGCGTTGATTTGTCCGACTGCAACCGCCGGCTCGAGCATAATTCCAGCTCCATTGCGCACGCGCTGACGTCAGTAGCGTTGTTTTTTCCGAGCGAGCGGGCGAAACTGCTGAATGGAAACCGACCTTTATATTCCTAGCGAATGGATCGCGCGAATGTTGGAACAACAATTTACACAGTTCATGCGACTCATTCGCGTGAAAGTATTAAAGTTGCTAATGTCGCTAAAATATTGTTAATTCAACAAAAATCTCCACCCGCCTTTAGATCAACTAACATTTCTGGTGGAAACTCTTATAAGTGTTTAAAAGAACAAATTTTTAAAATTTTTCACCACGCATACTTTAGTACATTAACTATGGTAATTGGAAACTTATTGCAAAGTTGTTTTCTGTGGAGTGAGCAAAAACGGACCACAAAGTGTGTCTGTTAGGACAGCCTTGGAAGGTTCTGCTTCGGTTAGCCCGTTTCTCGATTATATATATTAAAACAAAAGGAACGGAAAATTCACATAGTAGATACGTTTTGTTGATTTTTTATTATTCAAGTTGTTTCATGTTGACGTTTACGATGACGTACTTATTCTGACCAACAATTTGCCGATGACATGGAAAGTTAATTGATGCAAAAGAAACGACATGTTCGGACATGTGATGCGTTCTTTTATTTTTATAGATCTAACACAAGTCAGTGCAATACCAGAAGACGCTACTCTGGCTGACACGTTCTATTCGTCGTATGATGATTTTGAGGAAGTATCGACTGAAAGTGACGGCGAACGTGATGAAACTAACGACGATTATTGCGCCTTGGTCAACTGCATGGAAAAGGCCTTAGATTTATCGATGGGAAAAGCCGACTCGACGTTTGGAGATTCGACGTCGTCATTGCTGAACTCGACGTCCATGAGACAGCAGAAGATTGATACTCTCAAAAGGTTGATATTTGTTATTATTTTTGAGGTATAATAATATATTCACAAACATGGCGTCGACTTCTTGATTATCACTAATCTACAAGCCGTGTGTAGTAAATTGAGATCTGCAATCGGGGACAAAAATAGTGGAACGTCCCTGACAATAACTCCTTTCCACTCTTAGTTGAACGCAAATTCAGTGAATGCATGTCCAGCTTTGTTTGAAGGGGGGTTCGCCATGTTATGTTGGTGACAGTTGGCCACCGTTTGAGTGGACCGGGTTTCGTTTTGTGAACGTGCATATCTGTCATTTTGATTATTCCTAGACGACATCTGCAAAGAAGACATTTGTAGCATGTTAAGCGTGATTCCTTCCCTCTACTCAATAGTATCCTTCCTTAGTGACGTAAGGTGTTTAACAAATTTTTAAGTCACTGTTTGAACATAACTTCTTAATTTTCGCCTTAGAGATTGCATTCGTTTACTGGGAGAAGATGGATTTCGACGTGCGTACAAGTACTTAAAAAAAATCCGTTTTGAATCTTCGTATGCCGTCAGTGAAGACGCTATCATGGCGCATTTGAAGAAACTCGTGGGTAGTTCTCGAGATTGTTTTCTTGTCGATCAGTTGTTGTTTCTGGAAAAGCAGAATCAAATCAGTCAAAGCTGTTTCGAAGCCATTTGATGGTTTTTTAATCCTATATCAAAATAGTTTTTTTAGAATTCTATAAAATAGTGTGACTTTTAATTTATAGGAATGACTCTTAACTCCTGCGGTTTTTGGCATAGAATTTTATATTTTAGAATTTGAAAAAGTGGTCACTTTTGACGGTAGCCTCAAATGAAGGTTGGTTTTTCTATTTACAGAGAGGTTCTTGAAAATACTGCCGAGCTTGAATAGTTAAGTTAAGGAAGATTTGTTAATTATTTTTTACACGTGTGACTGATGTTATTCTGGAGTAAATACAAATCACTAATTGTCTTAAAAGTTTGTCTTCTTTTTATCCGAAATGTTAATAAATCCATTCTCTTCTGAAGTTGATATTTACCTTTTTAGTTTAGGGCTCACTGCGCTCGGTCCATGACGTCACAACCTCGTTCAATATTTTCCCGTATTCCCTGACCATTATTACAACTTACTTCTTTATATATCGTATTGCTTATAATAAACGCCCTACCTCTATAAACGCCCCCCTTTTTTCACCGTAAGAAATGAAAGTAAAGGTTACTAAAACTAACTATTTTTACTATCTGCACAGTATACATATTGTTTTTCGGATAGAAGAAGACGACGAAATCATTGACATTGATATATAGACTGTTTCTGTATTTTGTATTATACGCCTCCCTTGAATAAACGCCAGCCCAAAAATTAAAGGAACGCCTCCCTGCGTGTATTCGAAGTGATATGGTATTGCAAGTAAATCAACATCTCTCCTGTCATCAAGTGAAGCACTTGAAGTGGCTAACAAAGCGAATTGTAAGTACGAAGAAAATTAATCAAGGACGACTTAAAGTAGTCACTTTTTTTCCAGCAAGTCATTTAGTTAATATTTCCAGACAAGATAAATATGAAATCCGGTCGCTTCTTCTTCATCATCAACAATACCGTTTCTTGTGTTAGTGCCCGTTTAAGCCAGTCTGAACTTATTCAAAAAACTTTGTAAAAGAACTAACATTACGTAATCATTCCTGTGTCTTCTTTGCCAGTTAATGCCTTCAAAACATATTTTAATATAATCTAGATGAAAGAGGCAAGGATTTGTATTCACAGTATTGACGAACCAGTTGTAACGAATTCGAATCTCACCATAGATCAACCTCGTATTCAGATCTCTTGCTTTTTTTAACGAAGCGAATAATTTGTGCACGTCTTCATCAGCCATCTCTAATATGATGTTTGTCAATGTTATCTCTGGATCGCTTCTAGCCAAATGTTTGATGTGTGAATGACGAATTCGAATGGCATCTCACTTTCTTCATATCGCGGAGCAAGAGACACGAACACATGCGTGATCATCCACCTCGCATATACGAAGTGTGTTGTGGTTACACCACTGTTGTTTATTTCATCAAAGCTTCAAATTCACTTCAACGGGTGGAACTCTGAAAACAGAAAAAAAAAACGTGAAATGTAAGAGGGTGTTTTCATAAAGGAGTCTCAGAAAAAATGAATTTGTTTTTCTTAACAAATTTTCTTCGGTTTTTTGGTTTGTGTGTTAAAATAACGAAATCTTGCAACTGCTGGCAGATTTGTGCAAACAATCAGCAGTAGTTGCTAACAGCTTCTTGATTCTGGTCTGACATTTGTACTGGAAGATTTGGTACTTAAATCAGTAAAGTTACCAAATTTCCTTTAACAAGCACAGAAATATTTACAACTAGACATATACTTAAACGGGAAAATGGTTGCTGGGCCACAGCGTGTGTCCATTTCATCTACATACATTGATCGTTCTGAATCCTCTTAAATACAGAGTACTGCAGATTTGAAAGATACTTTGTTTAGTCTCATATGAATTTGCATTTTGTTGAACTTTTAAAATAAACGAGCAATTTAGAGAAAAACGTCATACGTTTTGAAACTTATAGCTGTGATACCAGCAAAAGAAATATGAATCAGTTTATACTTCCCCTGTAAAATAATGAGGGGAGAGGGGTAAAGAGGAAACAAAAAAGGGCACACGAGAGAAATTTGTGGAGAAGAGCACATAAACATGATTTCTGTTTTTAGTCTGTATCACCATTGGGATTATTTGCGCATTTATATTTTACGCTTTAATAGTTAACATTCTCCTCTACAAATTTCGACATCTCCTCTCTAGATCCGCCGCGCTGTGTAAGTAAGACTTAGTTACTTTCTTAGACTTGGTTTATTTCATTTCGCTTTTTCTAAAGGTTTCCCTGCATAGAAAGAGCTTTCCAATCAGAAAATGTATCAAAGAAAACAGAAGAAATAGGTTATTATTCCAAACAGAGGGTCCTGTACCCCTATGGCCAAGGAAGACTCTTCGTTGCGGAGAGTTCCTTCATATCCTGATTTGACGTATTTTAATTACAAGTTTAATTACAAATAAACCCAAATTATCGCAAGTTATCGCCTAGTGGGAACAGACAGTTCGAACAAGCCGACTGTATTTTACCTCCGAGTGTATATTGCTAACTTATATGCTAATTCGAGACGACCATACTTTTCGGTGAAAAGTCTTATTAAAGAATATGAGGTATCGAGGCTTCACGTGACCTCACGCTCACTGACCCATACAAATTTAACAAGGTTTACACTATGCTGTGATGGTCTCACAACATTTCATTGCGTCATTGTGATCTTTGTTAAGGGTGATGTAGTGGTGTTAGGCCACAGACTTTAGGAAGTTTTACTATAGATAGACGTACGTAAAAATCGTCTGGTGTATCTCGTAAGATCCTGTTTGTAAACACACAACAGGTGAGAACCCTTGCTTTTTTCATAGTATCATTTACCATAACATGAACTATATTCTATTTTTCATATTATTTATCAGATCTGACAGTTTATCAAAGTTTTATATGAATCACTTCTACCTTCCTGACACATAACGTATTTATCTGAATTAGCTCCCCTTTTAATATAGCTTAAAATTAGCGCTTATTAAAATGAAATAAGATACTCCCTTGAATAAGCGCCCCTCTGAGTTCCAAATGGGGCGCTTATTTAAAGACATCGACATTTAGCTTCAGATAAATAGGGCAAGCATATTTCAATCTGTTTTCAATAATGAGGAAAACAAATCCGTGAAGAACCAGTTTAAAGGACGAGAAAACAAACCCAGGGTGACCTGAAACGCTCGGATAGTGCTCCACTAAAGCATTTACTTTGAATTGTCAACAAAATGGAAAAGGATGAAGCTGAGACGTTATCATATCATTTAACATTGTTGTTACTCTAAGAATAAAGAATTCTATGGGATAAGAATAAACATAACAACTTAATGAATATATGGTCTTGGTTAGTCCATTCCTTCCTCAAACGGATTTCAATATTGCTGTACGAGACATCGATATAAGGAAAAAAATCCTCTTCTTCTGGTTGACTTTCAATTCAGATTTCCGGTAGAAGAAGAAACCATCCACATTATATAAAATGCAGACCAGATCTCCAACAACCAACAACCAACAACCAACAACCAACAACCAACACAAACCAGTTTCGTTTGCTATACTACAGCTGCTATGCTAAACAGGAAGAAGCAAACAGTCAAACACAATTGTTAACAAGATTAAAAAACAATTCCAATTAACGCCTTGCTCGTTTAAACACCTGTCCCGCAAACGCCTAAGAAATCACTTCATTTTTTCCATGCACACAAAATTTTAAACAACCTGTCTAAAGTTCATGTTTTTACGTTTTGGTTTCTCGACTTGCTTGTCTCAGTACAGACCTCGTTTTGATGCGCTAAATTCTTTAATTATTAAGCTACACATTTGCTGAACTGCAAATCCCTGTGACACAATTTTAAGTAATTATCAACACAGAAACGGGGCCTGTGTTGATAACCATGTCTAAATGCGACATAAAAACATGAACACAGGATTGCTTAACACTTGAACCCAGATATGTGAACAGTTTACCTAGCTGTAATACTGAGGTGGTCTCTGTTGGTACCCCCCTACAGCGCTGCGCTCAGGCCTTTCATTCACGCCAACATCTAGATGCTCTCCAGGTTTCTTCCGTTCAAGATCAGGATCACCTTTAATGGAATCAGCATGAGCTCTCAGAGGTGGAGGGGCGTATGAATCGCAGTCACGACTACCAAGCTCTCCCAATCGGCGATCATCAAGAATTCTATACCGGTCATCTAACCGTCGCAAATCAGCATCCACAAACCTCGAGTCTGGTGGACGAGCACGGTCTAAAAGATGTTAAGTTTGGATGGAAAAGGGTAAAAAAGATACCTCACCAAACTAGAGACAAAATATCCTAAAGTAAGCCTACCTAAGTACATCCGCTCCCTTACAAAATCACCAGGAGGGAATCTCCTGTCATCCAACATTCTTCCATATCGGCCATCATACCTAGTTAACATAATGAGCTCCATCAGTGTGCAAATGATAGTCATAGTGCAAATGATAGTCACGAGAATACGAAGAGGACATGAAGTAGTACAAAACAAGCACCTGTCTCCACTTGCTCTATACAAAGGATCGTCAGGACGTACAGGGAAAGGCCTTGAGTCATGTAATCGCCCGTAAACATCCGCAGGTGGTCTAAGTTAAAAAGAAAACAACTATTTGGCGAATAGAAGAGAGGTTTTCAATTACCTTCATGTAAGAAAAGCTACCTTCGTAAGAAAATTTCCAAGGAACTTAATTTCGTGGGGAAAAAATAGATTTTTCGCGGGGATTTAGTTTCGCCAATTTACCTAATCGTTCGTCTTCAAATTTTTGTAAATTACAAATTACCATGGAAACGTTGAATGGCAAAAATGAATAAAGTATTAACTCTATGGCAAGCAAGTTTACTGGCTTCGCTTTGTTGCTCTCTATCGTTTCTCTCAAAGGAAGTAATAAATATTGGAGTTTCATAGGAGAAAAATAGATTTTTTTGAAATATCTAAACTTTCATCGTAAAAACCGATCTTTCGCGGGAATTTAATTTCGTGAATATCATAAAATCCGATTTTTCCCGAGAATCTTATTCGAGACAAATTCCCGGAATTCTCAAAATTTTCTTCCCGTGATAATTTCTTAGCTTAAGGTAATAAACATTAACACGATACTGGGATCAATAACTGCAATTAACAACAATCGACAAGAACCACAGGTGAGAAATTTATCAACACTACGTAAAATTCTTTTATATATTTTTTTCTTCCATAAGTAGTTCTAGTTGATAAACTCTAAAGCTTTTTCCCCTCGAGAAAATTAGACACAATAACTCATCATAAAACAGTAGTGACAAATAAGGTAACCGAAAACTCAGCATGTAAGTTGTTGATCATACCTTGTGGACAGTGCTCGATCCCTTCGGACCATATCTTCGTGTTCTTTCCTTCTCTTAATCTCATAATATCTTTCAAAGCGATCATAATACTGATCTTCTGATTCTCCTGCCCGTCTCGCAGGTGGTCGTTCATCGAAATCACCTGCAAGAGGAATAGCAGCAGGTCGGACATCTGGATAACGCAGATCAGATCGTGGT
Source organism: Turritopsis rubra (assembly GCA_039566895.2). Classification (NCBI taxonomy): domain Eukaryota; kingdom Metazoa; phylum Cnidaria; class Hydrozoa; order Anthoathecata; family Oceaniidae; genus Turritopsis; species Turritopsis rubra. The sequence goes on along the minus strand of CM077629.1, from coordinate 15,040,168 downwards.
GGCGGCAGGTCGCTGTATCTATCATAGCTACCACGTGGAAAACTTTCCCGATCCATTCGCAAATCACCGCGAGTTGCCTCGTCACGAACATACGGTTGAATCCTCAGCGGAGGAGACAGTCGCCGTTCTGGTTCATTCGCTCCTTTCCTTGATGGTGGTGCTGCGTGCCCCTGTTGATAATCTCTTGGGTCAGGTGGAGGGGGGATATTGAGTTTTCTGAGGCGATCTCTATCAACAGTTCGGTACAGATCGCTATCCAACCTTCTGTCAACCAGCGGCCTCTCCCTATATTCAGCTTTCGGCACCATTGATCTATCCTCTCTTCGTACATCCTCATCTTTTTGAGATGGTTCCGCGTAAGGATCAAAAGGTCTTGAAAGTTTGTTTTCAGGAAGTGTCTCTCTCATTATAGATGGCCAACGATCGTCTCTTCTGTCATGTTCTTGCATGTTGTCTTCACCTAAACCAGGGATTTCAATCTGGGAAGGTGGATTTTGGAAACCATGCACTATTTTTCTGTCACCAACACCGTTGCCATATAACGCTCGTTCACCAGGATCAAATCCTTGTCGTTCATTCGACATCTGAGGTAGTGGTGTCTTTTGAGGTACTTTATTAGCAGAAACATCTGAAGAATATTCCAGGCCTGGTATACCACCCACCTTGAGGGTTGGGGAAAAAGTTGGTTTAGTTTGCTCAGTTTCGACGACGTTGTCAGAACTTACAGGCTTCGGAGGTTCCTTCATTTTCTTGAGAATGCTTCGAACCCTACCACCCGGAGTGACAGTTGGATTAGAAGTTCCTTGGGGAGATGCCACGTTTGTGGTATGACCTGGTGCATCACCAACTCGCTGGACCGGCTCTCCAGGTAAACGGTTTTGATTACCAAATGACGGATTGTGCTGTGGAGGGTTCTGCAGGATCGGTGCAACACTCTTCAAGATGTTCAATATGTCTGCTGATAATCTGTTTTGTGAATCCAATGGAGAATTAAATAAATTGTAAGCATCAGACGTGGGTTCTGGTTTAGCTTTTGTCCCAGAGAACGCTATATCCCACACATCTTCCTTCGGTGAATCCTTTTGCGAAACCACTACACTAGGATTCTTCCACAGAGAAAACTGTTCTCTTCGTTGTGGAACAATACTTTGAGGAGAAACCGAATTAGTCAGTAAGCCAGTTGGTTCGCTGGTTTTCGAAGCAGCTTGTAGGTCTTCTGCAGCAACCCCACCAATGACGGGAATGGTATTAATGGATTGAGCACGCGTTCCACCACTTTCATCATTTGACGCATATTCGGAGTTACTGTCACCAGGTAAAGGATTAGAAGAATTTCTCACTTTTGAATCTTTGGGTCGTGATTTCAATGTCATTTTTACTGGTTTCTTTTTATCTGTTTTGGAACGATCTCCTTTCCTCTTCTTCTCTTCGTCCCTTCTCCTGCTGGACGAGTGCTTCTTCCTTCTCTCTCTACTAGAACTCCTTCTACGTTTTTTCCGTCCTCTCTCAGAGCTGGGACTACGCTTCGATTTACTTCTAGATTTTGAAGGTGAAGTTCTTCGACGTTTTTTCCTGTGTCTGGAGTCAGTATCACTGCTACTACTACTTGAAGTATGAGAAGTATTCGAACTAATCGACACTGCTTTATTACGCTGCTGCCTTCCCTTCTCTTCAACATCGTCATATTGTGGTACTAAGCTTTTCGTGATTTTCTTCGGTTCGTTCGATTTCAACGCAGCTAGTTCTTTCTCCAGTTCTTTTTCACGTGCTGCTAACATCTTCATTTGGTAGCTCCGATTCTCTGCTGTGGCTGCTGTGCCATCTTTCTTTTGTACTTTTTGTGCCTCCTCTTTGTCCATGATGACAGATAAAAGTTTATCACGAAGAACCGGGTCAACCATATCAAGTTCTGGTCCAAGCCTTTTGACAAGGCGTTCTCTCTCCAACTGAATTCGTAAATCAGCATCGTCAGCCGCCTTGTTTCCAGAAGAACTCTGTTTCGTGTCATCTTTACTTTCTGTAGCACTTGATTTACCATGGTGATAGTCCACTACAACCGGCTGATTGCCATCTTGGTGTAACACAACTTTGTTATCATTGCTGTTGGGAAATTTCTCTCTGAACAATGTTTCTCGTTTGATGATCATCATTTCACGGATTTCCAACTCCTGCCTCACCTCACGCATATCATGTTGAATACGGATCATATCTCGAATGTACTCTTCCTTGCGAGGATCATCTTCTTCCAAAACACGCAGATTTTCACGAACGTAGTCCTCCTCTTGACAGAGTTTGTTATATGTTGTTTCATATTGTTGATAGATGGAAATATCACTTTCACGTTCTTTAGTCAGTCGTTCTTTCAGGCCAGGTAGATCGTTGTAATATTCTCTAGAAAGTTTCTTGAACTTCACCTCCATTTCCAATTCTTTAGCACGCTTGTCTGGATCGACATGACCATCTTCATTCGGCTTGTCGATATTAGGTTTGTTAACTACCATTTTTTTACCTTGAATTCTTTCTCGTAGGTCAGTGATCTGACTGCTTTCTTCGTTGCCGTCTTCAACTATTTCCACTTTGCGAGTGTCATCTGTTTTTTCTTTACCTCCGTCCGTTAACTCGTTGCGCCGATGATCGCTTTTTTCATGCGATCTGTCGCGAGATTTTTCGCTTTTCTTATCGCGCGATCTATCACGTTCACTCGACCGTTCTCGCTCGTCTCTTCGATTTTCTCGACGATCAACTTTCTTCTCAACCCACTCTTCTTTTTTCGGGCGATTACGCATTCGTGGGTCATCTTTTTGGAAAGCTTTATACATGTGAGCCCAACTTTCTAAATGGTGATTGAAGTCTTTCTCGTTGGTGAATTCCTGGTGACATACATAACATTTGTAAGGTCGCCTCATAAGGGACACTTGTCGGTTATGTTTCTTACCCTAAAAAAACATGCAGAATTAGAATGTCCAAAATTGATAAAACAGGGATATACTCAGCGTAAAGTGACAGAATAATATTTTGAACGTGGAAGACGCCCGTATAACGTTCAAACGACTGTGTGTGCTAGTTGGGATAGGAAGGTCGTGCAAAAAAATGTAAGAACATTGTCATGAAGAAAAGAAACCTTCACCTTCAGATGCTGCAGATAAGTTGGTTGTCCAGAAAGCGCTACACTGCACACCTCGCAGAAATACTTGGATCTTTCCGCGAGATGTCCAGGAACTTTAATCCGTTCAGAGTCGTCGTCTCTTTGAAAACATCTTTCTGCTTCTTCCTCAAACTTCTTTCGTTCCTCGTCCTTCTTTTTATCAACTTCAGCCCGATGCCTCCAACTTTGTGAGTGAACTTTCAAATTCGTTTCATTCATACAATCCACACCACACAAGTCACAGAAAAACCTGCTATTGTTCATGTTCTTAGCTTTCTCCTCTTCCTTTTCAGTAAGATGACTCAATTTCATGACGATTTCATGACGTACTTTTTCATCCTTCGCTCTTCTTATCTGAAATTCAGACTTTTCCTTCTCTTGCTGCAGTTCAATTTGACTCTCTTTTACTACTTCTCGAAGACCCTCGATTCTGTATAATGGCTGGTGCCTCGACATCAATGCATGAGCATCAAGCTCAATTTTCGTAGGGAAAATACTTTCGCAAGTGTAACATAACTGTAAGCCATCTGCGACTGCTTTTGTTATAAGTGTTTCTTTTTGTTTGTGAGCTCCAGATTCCTTGTGACTGTCAAATATTTTGGATGAGGAGAATTGAATCTTACAATACAAACAGTAGTGATTTTCGCGGTTTGCATTCCCTTCAGGGCGCTTTCTGCGAGGAGGACTTCTACCTAGTGCTCCACGTCCTCTGGCAGCCATCGAAGAAAGGATTATCCTAAGAGATTTAGAAAGAAAAAAAGGTAAGAAAGGGATCACCCATGACAACTACTTTCAAAACAAAACGTTTACCTTCAGCACAGAGCTTTCAGAAAAAAAATTATGATTCTTTTTTTCTCTTCCAATAATACCTTACAATGTACCTAAGGAAACAAAAAGTAGCAAAAACAGACTTCTTTAAAACGAAGAAAAGGTTGGCCACTTCCTAGAGATACTTAAACAAGTCATTGATAAGGTAAAAACAATTTCTCACAGAAGTAGTAAGTCAAAATTGTATACCCACTTTCTATTGAGGATGATATGAGAAACCAGAAAAACATTTACATGAAAAAAAAAATGTTACTCATTGTTTTTACCTTCCTAAAATTACACATTATATTCAAAGTATCAATAAAACCCTACCAAACAGATGACTCGTGGGCTAAAAAAATCCACATTAAATCCAGAAAAAACCGAACAAGCAAACAAACAAACAAACAAACAAACAAACAAAAAAACAAACAAACAGAGATTTCACAGTAGATTGAGTAACTTACCATCATACCTGTAAACTGAAAATAGGATGTCCATATTTTTAATCTGACCATTCAAATTACAAATGAAGCAAACGAGCATCAGAAATGCATGATCTCGATTATAATGAGACAAGTCATCTCAGTAAACTAAAAGCAAACTGTGCTGCTTGGAGCTAGGTAGGCAGGCAAATATTTTCCCCATTATCACAGTTCACTTCTGACCCGTTCAGGGAGATAATGCTCCAGAATCCCTTGAAGAGTATCATGAGTTCCAAGGAAGCTAGTCTGGTTTATCCATATATATAAATATGAATAGAATTGCCCAGTTGTCTTCGTGTTATTAGCCCCTAAAGTAGACTTTTCTACCTGACTGAAAATATAACATACTAAGACAGCCCTTTTCAAAAAAAGGTTATGTTATAAAAATAACATGTTTCTGACTTTTATGACGGTATCAAAATTTTCTACCTGCCAAAACATAATTATATTGCGATCTGTGAAAAACTTTGTTTTTTTGCTTTATTTCTTAAACTGCGTTGGTTGCATTGTGTCACGATTCTGCGCAATTATTTTATCTGTAGGTATCCTAAAAATTATCTTTAAAAAATCTTTTTAGACTACTGTGTAAAAAATAAAAAAAATTGTAAAACACATACTAACCTCTGGAAAAACATTTTCCTGTTTATAATTTAATAATCTTGCAATCCCATAAAATAACTTCCAATTAAATTATGCTAGTTTTGCAATCTAACAAAATTGCTAAATGTTATCTCTTAAAGATAGGTCGACACCAATGAAAAGAGAAGACAATCGAAGACATATATTTTGTCAATTTTCTAATAAAAAAAGTCAGGCTGCATTTTCAATAATCATGTAAGATTGTCCTGAGTTGTTAAAGAAAATCTGTGAAAAACGAACTTTAAGGTAGTTTCCATACTGCATGTTCACTTTCAACGGGAAATTCCTACCGATCCTTCTTGACACAAGGATGGGCACTGAAAAAAATACTTCATCCACAATGGTTTATACAGTAATTAGAATTATAAAAGTCTGTTGTTAAGAAGTTTTTTCTGTTTCCAAATACAGTGGGAACTCAGGTAATTTTTTTCCTGGTGAGTGCAGAAATGAGACAAAAAATTGATCAATAAGATTTCTGTTGAAAAGGTTTTCCCTTTCCTGTTTTATTGGGACTGTCGGAAAAGAAAGGCCATGAAAATCATGGTCTTTTTGACTGGCCTTGGCATGCATTTTGTGCAGGTTTGGTAGAGTACTACAGCATGGAAAACACACTACCCGCGGAATTTGATTCCGGTATCAGATTATAACTTTATTTAGCAGACAGTCTCGGTTGGACAAAGCCAAATCTCATCTGATCGTACATCAAAACTTATGAGAATTTTTGAATAACAGAGAGATTTTGGTAAAACGAGCAAGCCCCCTTACAATTTTCAACTCCTCCACCGCTGATGATATTCTTTTCAAAATATGTTTTGCTTCAAATGAATGCAATGTTTCCTTTCTTCAATTTACAAACCGTGTTGTAGCTTTGATGAAAGTAACGCAGGGACTAATTAACGTATTTAATGCTGCATTAATTTGTCATCACAATAATCAATACTACGTTAATTGGCCATTTACATTGATTTGTAAATGCATTATTTTTTAATGTATCCGTGTTAGTTAGTACACATTGGCATCCGTGTTTCACGGATTTGTTTAACCAATGATGGAGAGCAGAGATATTTTTTCAGAAATAAACTTTTCTTTCTTAAATTTGTATAAGCTTTATTAGCTTACCAAAAATAACTTTTCAATCTTCACTCTTCTTCTTAAACCACAATCTTAATTACTTTGAGAATAATTCATTGACATCACCAACGCCACACTCTATTCAATCACTTGAAAAAATGTTCAAGAAATCAATCACATTTCATCCATTGCATATTATTGGCATGAATTCTTTTCTGCAGCTCATTCATTTATTAGAAAATATATTGCATTTCATTGGGAATGCAGATTGCGCATCATGCACCACCACCCCATCATCATTGTATGATGGGATACAATGGGGCATTTATGTCTTTGGAGCACAGCAAGAGAAAATTTCCAGACCATAGCATCCAAATATTTTCCACATTTCTACTGAAAGGCATGGAGATAACTTTTGAGTGACATTCCATTGGGGTGATGAATGAAGATTATTTACAAGGAAATTATAAAGCATAAACACATTAGACATCAGGATTGTTTAATGAATAATAAATTACAATGATACAAATATAAGTACATCAAATTATATAATTGTCACTTTGTTACAGCTTAAAATTTGGAATTTCTGTGATACTAACAACATGAAAATGTATTATTGAAAAATGAAAAAGAAACTTACAAATAGATACCGCATAAATTTTCATTGTTATTATCTACGTTATCTACTTTTTTTTACCTAAACATAAAATAATTAGAATTACATAAACACTTCCCCAGGGGTCGAAATAAAGGGCTTTTTCGAATGACCAGACATATTTAAGTGATTTTAAAACAAATTTAAACGGGCAAGGAGTTTTATTAAGAAAATAAACAGAAGCATCTTGATTTTATTTAAATATATATTCTATTATTAAGACGTTTCGATGCTCTCCGAGCATCATCCTCAGTAAAATGAAATTCATATAAAAAAATTTGTTAAAAGTTAGAGTTTGATCAATAAAAGGTTATTAAAATAAGTACAACAGGTGATAAAACGATAAAAGAAATAATTGAGTTTAATTAAAAAGTAACAAAGGAACTGATTTCTCTTGAACATTGAGCTTGGGTCCTTTTTGTTTGATGAACAAAGCTTCAGAGAGTTTTCTTTTAAAATAGTTTCTGTAGTTTGAACCAATTATCTTCATGTTTTCCATGCTTATGCGTGTATGACCTGTCTTTTTGGAGTGACGCAGTAGGTGTGAATTTATGTCTTTCCCCGCGTGCTCATCTGTCCTAATTTCGAGTCTTCTGCCCGTTTCACCTATATAAGTGGCCTCACAATCTGGACACTTGCCTTCGTACACAATATTGTGTTTATGTGTATCTTGAATTTTATCTTTTATGGGAAATTTTGAATTAAGTCGTGAACCTTTAAACGTGATGCGAGCTTCAGTATTTGGTAGACAGTTTTTGAGATAATTTTTCATCTTTTTTGTCAACAGTTCGCCTTTTCCTCCTTGGTAAGGTAAACAAATTTGCACTTTCTTTGTTGAAATTTCTTCAATTGGTTCGTTTGGCTGATCAATAACTGGGTCCTGTTTTTTCTTTCTTTCTTCTTCGATTATTTGGTGTACGAACCATTTGGGGTAGCCATTGATGTCGACAAAAACTTTACGTAAATGGTCAAGCTCCATTTCCAGGAGATAATCTTTGCTCGATATGGTAAAAGCACGGCTTACGAGTCCTTTTAGTGTACCTTTCTTCCATGTTATAGGGGCGAAAGAATCCCAATGTAAGTAAACATCTGTGTTTGTTTCCTTCCTAAAGACAGCAGTGTCAAACCCATTAGAGGTACGAATGAGTAAGACATCAAAGAAAGATAGCATGAAGTTTCGTTCTTCTTCATAAGTCAATTCAATGTTTTTGTGGAATTTGTTCAGTTTTTTCATAATGTCCTCAAGTTTACCTTCCTTCACAAGGCAAATGGTATCATCAACATAACGGTACCAGAATTTCATCATACTGCGCATTTTTGGTACTAATGAACACTCTAATTCTACCATGAAGATATTGGCTAAGACTGGACCCAAAGGTGATCCCATGGCAACACCGTCGGTTTGCGAAAAAAACATGTCGTCGAACGTAAATTGGACAGATTTGGTACATAGCAATAGCAATTCTTTCATATCTTTCCTTGGAATAGTGGTTTTGATTTCTTTTTTGTTGTAAATACGTTTCAATATAATATTTATCGTCGTTTCGAGAGGAACATTTGTAAATAAACTTTTTACATCAAAGGATACAAGTTTGTAACCTTTTGGAATTTTCTTATTCCTTATGATTATCGATAAACTGTTTTGTACTATTAATGTTATATTCTGATTTGGTAAGCGGTAGCAATAATTTTGATAAGAATTTAGCTGTTTCGTAGGTTGCTGTACCCAGGTTGGAAACAATAGGACGAATAGGAAGCTTCTCAACTCCTTGGTCTGGTTTGAGTTTATGGATTTTTGCAAGCCCATAAAATTTTCCCAAATTGGAACCGGTTGGGTAGAGTTTCTTATAGGTATTATCTGGAAGGTGTTTCTTTATTTTCCTCAGTGCACGTTGAACCTTTCCTTCGATTAATTTAGTTTTGTCTTCGTTGTCTTTTTGGAATTGTTTGCAATTAAGAAATTCGATGTATTTCTCGGTATAGGTGGTTTTGTTTAAAATGACGACACCTCTTCCTTTGTCTTGTTTCATCACGATAATTTCGTTACGTTTTCTCAGATTTTCGATAGTCAGGCGATGTTTGTAGGGTACTTCGATGACACAAAAGAATTTTTAAAAACCAAATTACGTCACACCTATGATCAATATTCGAGAATCAAAGTACCCTACAAACATCGCCTGACTATCGAAAATCTGAGAAAACGTAACGAAATTATCGTGATGAAACAAGACAAAGGAAGAGGTGTCGTCATTTTAAACAAAACCACCTATACCGAGAAATACATCGAATTTCTTAATTGCAAACAATTCCAAAAAGACAACGAAGACAAAACTAAATTAATCGAAGGAAAGGTTCAACGTGCACTGAGGAAAATAAAGAAACACCTTCCAGATAATACCTATAAGAAACTCTACCCAACCGGTTCCAATTTGGGAAAATTTTATGGGCTTGCAAAAATCCATAAACTCAAACCAGACCAAGGAGTTGAGAAGCTTCCTATTCGTCCTATTGTTTCCAACCTGGGTACAGCAACCTACGAAACAGCTAAATTCTTATCAAAATTATTGCTACCGCTTACCAAATCAGAATATAACATTAATAGTACAAAACAGTTTATCGATATCATAAGGAATAAGAAAATTCCAAAAGGTTACAAACTTGTATCCTTTGATGTAAAAAGTTTATTTACAAATGTTCCTCTCGAAACGACGATAAATATTATATTGAAACGTATTTACAACAAAAAAGAAATCAAAACCACTATTCCAAGGAAAGATATGAAAGAATTGCTATTGCTATGTACCAAATCTGTCCAATTTACGTTCGACGACATGTTTTTTTCGCAAACCGACGGTGTTGCCATGGGATCACCTTTGGGTCCAGTCTTAGCCAATATCTTCATGGTAGAATTAGAGTGTTCATTAGTACCAAAAATGCGCAGTATGATGAAATTCTGGTACCGTTATGTTGATGATACCATTTGCCTTGTGAAGGAAGGTAAACTTGAGGACATTATGAAAAAACTGAACAAATTCCACAAAAACATTGAATTGACTTATGAAGAAGAACGAAACTTCATGCTATCATTCCTTGATGTCTTACTCATTCGTACCTCTAATGGGTTTGACACTGCTGTCTTTAGGAAGGAAACAAACACAGATGTTTACTTACATTGGGATTCTTTCGCCCCTATAACATGGAAGAAAGGTACACTAAAAGGACTCATAAGCCGTGCTTTTACCATATCGAGCAAAGATTATCTCCTGGAAATGGAGCTTGACCATTTACGTAAAGTTTTTGTCGACATCAATGGCTACCCCAAATGGTTCGTACACCAAATAATCGAAGAAAGAAAGAAAAAACAGGACCCAGTTATTGATCAGCCAAACGAACCAATTGAAGAAATTTCAACAAAGAAAGTGCAAATTTGTTTACCTTACCAAGGAGGAAAAGGCGAACTGTTGACAAAAAAGATGAAAAATTATCTCAAAAACTGTCTACCAAATACTGAAGCTCGCATCACGTTTAAAGGTTCACGACTTAATTCAAAATTTCCCATAAAAGATAAAATTCAAGATACACATAAACACAATATTGTGTACGAAGACAAGTGTCCAGATTGTGAGGCCACTTATATAGGTGAAACGGGCAGAAGACTCGAAATTAGGACAGATGAGCATGCGGGGAAAGACATAAATTCACACCTACTGCGTCACTCCAAAAAGACAGGTCATACACGCATGGAAAACATGAAGATAATTGGTTCAAACTACAGAAACTATTTTAAAAGAAAACTCTCTGAAGCTTTGTTCATCAAACAAAAAGGACCCAAGCTCAATGTTCAAGAGAAATCAGTTCCTTTGTTACTTTTTAATTAAACTCAATTATTTCTTTTATCGTTTTATCACCTGTTGTACTTATTTTAATAACCTTTTATTGATCAAACTCTAACTTTTAACAAATTTTTTTATATGAATTTCATTTTACTGAGGATGATGCTCGGAGAGCATCGAAACGTCTTAATAATAGAATATATATTTAAATAAAATCAAGATGCTTCTGTTTATTTTCTTAATTAAGTGATTTTCTTATGAAAGTGGCTCTGTGAGCAGTTGCCATGGTTGGCAGCGATGGAAATATTTGAAGTTTTTTCTCAAGTGTTATGTATATAGTCAATGCGCATCACCCCAGGGCATTAACCAAAATCTTTGGCAAAATGATGTTTAGAGGGTTCAGAAACTATTAGGGCCTACTGGAACCAACTAACCTCTGGCATCTGGAAGCTTCAAAAATGCATTTCCTGACTTGAAATTATTGTAATATTTTCTGGGATGAATCTTTCCAACAAAGATGTTTTATGAAATCAATGTCAGTATAATGCAATTACAAACAATTGGGAAGTTGTATCAATTTGGAAAATAATGCTATACACCATCCTCAGAGCCTAAATAATACCTTGCAATCATATTGGAAATAAAACTGTGTTGAATAATTAACGGCACACAATATTTCCTTACACATTTTATATAAACCAACTTGAGAAAAGAGTGTCAGCCTTAGACAGATGGCGTATATACATGAGTCCACACTTTTTGATGATTAGAAAATTTCTTAGCCCTTTCTTAGCCAAACTTTTATTTTTAATCTGTTCGTGCAAAAACATCAGTTTTACCAATGTACGTTAGGTAAAGTAAAGCAGGTAAAAAAGCTGTGCATGTAAAATACGTCTAAATCAAGTTTGTTTGCCATCCCCGAATAAATATACAAGAAAAACATTAAAACATTCACATACTAGCATGGAAAAACAATTTGTCAAGCCCCGAGTGTCTAGGGACGTAATTGAAAAGCACAATCAGTCGTAACGGCAAACAATATTCGTGTACATCTATAGGTTAATGTAACAAGATGCAATCATCACTAGTTTGCAGTGAAAACCTTCTTACTTCTGTCTGGGTTAAACAAGGTAAAGGTTATGCAATGCCTCGTTCTTTCTAACAAAAATGAGAGACTTTCAAGTAAAAAGTTTAATGATTGCATCTTGTTAGATTAACACACTCATATACCGTTTAAAACATGTCTAGAGTCACTAATTCGAATGATTGCAGTGTTTCATTGTTCAACAACGCAATTTTAAAATATAAATATTTTGACATCATTTTCTGAAAAATGGTCGGTCATGTTTATTTCAATCCCTACTTCCCTGCATCCCACAGAACTGATGTGAATGATGTTGGAAAGGTTGAAAATGGAAAAACTGTTTTTTCAAAAATATTTTAAAAACTATGAAATTCGACAGTACATTTGTTTCACTCAAGAACAATGGATAAAAGAAAATTTCCATTTGAAAAATTTAAAATTACTTGGCACATACACATGCTGTTTGCACATGAAGAAAAACATTGTTATTGAAATTTCCCAGTTCCCCTAATCTTCATTCACATAACATAATACACATAATTTTTCCACAACAATAGAAAACTTTATTTTATGAATGGTCAGTGGTGGAACATATGGCTTGCCCAATTGCCCAATTGCCGGATCGGGCAAGCGGAAATTTTGAGACATCAACTAGGTTTTTGTTTCTTATAGAAATTTACCAATCATCAAATTGTAGATAATTATTGTCACTTATAACTTGTGATTAAAATCTGTGAATAAATTGTCTACTATATATACTCTTATCTCACAGTTACAAACAATAACATGATATACACTCAATGACTATTATTGAAAATAAAGTAAACAGTATGATTGCACGGTAAACAGCATAGCAGAAATATATGATCGTGTAAACATAGAATTACACTTCAAAAGTTGAATGGTTAATACATATCAACCTTAATAAAGAGCTGCCGGACATCTTGTCTGTCAGTAAAGAAAATCATACGGAGAAAAATCATTGTTTTCCTAAGGGTTCCAATCTTAACATCGAGTGAAAAGTCTACCTCATGCATAGAAGGTCTGCAGGAAGGATTAGTAACATTTTTCAACACGAAAATTCCACAAATCATTTTTCAATTTTTTTAAAAGGAACACTGAAAAGATGTTTTTAAGAATATAATTAGTAAAGTCAGCAGTTGAAAGTGCTTAAATTTTGGGCAAGTGAAAATTCAATCGGGCAAGCAAAATTCATAATAGACACCTGCACGCTCGACTCGAAATTCTTATGTTCCACCACTGATGGTTTGTTCACACATGCATGAAGAATATATAATGCACAACCATCCTTCAGCAGGTTGGGATGAGCTCTCACATAAACCTCACTTTAATTTTTCTTTCTGCACTTCATCGTTGTTTCCGACACCAGAAGAGAATATAAAATATATACCTATTATATTAGCTAGTAGCGCTATATTGCAGTTTGACCCCCAAGCTAGTTGCTAGATGACTACCTAGTGCTTTCTTTGAGAACACTTTCTTTCATATTTTTAACAAATTCACAACGACCAAAAAGGGCTCTTTTTTCTCTTCTGTCTCTGGATGAAATAAATTAATTTTGATTTGAATTGATATTAAATCTGACGCTAAATACAGGATTGCCATGAATTGACAACTAATCAGAGCATTTTCTTAAATGCCATGCCCAAACCTATATAAAAAATAAAAATACAAGTTACTTCTAGACTTTCGTTGGTTAAAATCATTATGATTGATTTAATTGCAGCTCTGTGCGCATGCCATCATCTTTAATCCCATGAAATTTTCGATTCCGGCGAAACGGTGAAAACATTAATGCCGTATTTGGAGAAGTTTCTTCATTGATGAAGTGTTGTTGGGAATTGGAAGACTTCAGTTTGAAAATTTCGGTTTCTAAGTCATTTTTAGTTTCTTGCAGAGAACGTATCTGGAACATGTTAATTTTCTTTAAACAAGACCGGCTAGGTCATAATCAATTCATAAGGGAACAAACAACAGCGAGAACACAGAGGGGTCTCTTGCCTTTTTTAACTTTTATTTATTTGGTTTCTGTTTACAGTGTGCACCCCTGATCCAGGCCATGTTCACACGTATCGGATTGAAGTCACTCCGGAGCCATTTTGGCTGACGTTCGATGGCCGCCATTTTACTACTTTTAAGCAACACGAATTCTGCGACGGGAACGTCAAAGTGTTTCCAAGGCGTTGTCTGATGTTTTCGCTTGAGCTTGAGCTCGAAATCATTTCACTTTCCATACCGGAGCAATTTCGCTCAAATTTGTATATCGGATTCAGTCGGAGTAACAAATAAAATCGCACCGGAGTGACTTCAATCCGATACGTGTGAACATGGCCCCAGATATAGCTCTTTACCTTTGGATCAGAGGTAACTCTATTGCTTATTGACAATAGAGTGACCCACAGGTACCAACCGCACGGCACATCATTATGTATTGACATGTTTTTCATGTTATTCTTGTTTATTTAGTATATAATCTCGACATTATTAGCTAACTTCATACAAAGCCGTCCATTGTATTGGGAGTCAAAATCAATCGAAACCATGACTCAGACAACAAATCGAAAGTACACTTTCGATGTGAAGGTTAACAAGCTACATCGCCCAATCCTCACATCATTGAAAAATCCACATACCAAGCAACTGAAGCAAAAATATCCACATCTTACTGGAATATACTTTGACAACGAAGATGACAGATGATTATCCAACACATAATTCTTGGGGCCGATGATGTGTCACGTATAAAGACAAGTGGATTGATAGCGGTTTTTTCTGGTCGGTGGTAAGTGGTCGGTGGCCGGTCGGTTGTTTTGGAAAACGCCTCCCAATATCACAGCCGTATGCAAGAACAACTTGAGGCAGGTATTCTTGAAATTGCTCCTGGTCAATCAACCAGTAAAATGATTTACTATATGCCACGTAGAATGATAACCGAGAGAATGCTGAGAGAACCATAACGAGGATTGTATTTGACGCTTTTTCCAAAGAGAGCAGGAGCAATGTATCACTTAATGATCGTGTTCCTACTGGACCACCATCACAGCTGGTGATTACGATGCCCTGTTGAGAAAACGCATGAAACTAATGATATTTTGGGAAAGTTGTAAAAATTCATTTTAAATGAAACATAACAAACAAATTGGCAAACTTACTTCTTGTGTAGATTTATATTTTCCACATAATTGTATCTTTCTTGTTTTTGTCTAAACTGGGCTTGAAGTTCCCCTGAAATTCCACCTCCCACATTATGTGAGCTTATAACCGGAGGGGCTTTTATCCGGGAAGAAATTTTTGTTTCGAATTTGATGGGTTTATAACCATTTCTATTTTTTCTCTTTATCTCAGCGAGTGAATTGTCAACAAAAAATGTTGAGCAGAGAAAAATAAGACGTGGATGTGTCGATGTCCTGAAACAGCGATCAACAACACGTTTGGTCAACCACGAGACTTAATAATGAAAGGTAGATCTTGTAAGGTCTATTGCGAAGAAAACAAAGTGTGAAAGATGTGTAAACTATTTTTTGGTTTCGTGATTTAGAGTGCTTATTTACAATACCGCACACTAAACATGATGAAAACTTACAAATCACAGAAGTTCAAACTTACCTTGTAGCAATGTTTACACTACAATTCATCTACGTTTTAGAATATACACGTAGCTTATATGTACCTTATATTGGATTTAAATAGAAAATTGGTGTTCATATGTATAATTTTGTGTTTTATAAAAACAAATATCAATATCATAGAAAGTTTGTGTTTATATATTTATATCTATATTGTATATATTTCGTGTTTTATGAAAATGAATATCAATATTAATATAATTTAACTGTTTCCTATTTTGCATTTCTGTAAACTACAATCAGATTCAAATTTCTGAAATATCGAACGAGTGTGCAGTGCGTTTCAAAGCTATTTACGTTTTAGATAAACACACCATTACATTTTGAATGCGTTCCAAATAAATGTTCCAATGCGTACTGAAAATTTAAATGGGTTTTAAATACGTTTGAACGAAGTTACAAAATACATTTAAAATATGTTTCAGATGTGTTTCAAATATGGATTCGATAACGTTTCAAATACATTTAAAATATATTTATGCTTTTTCTACCTCAAAAAATAAATACATTTAAAATACATAACTTTAATATGTTTTAAATGAGATTCTGTGGGTATTCTAAACGAAAACTTTCTAGCAACCATGGTGGGTGACATTTTTCAAATCGCGTATACGCGAGGTGTTTGAAATGCAAAGCGTTCGTCATCGTGTCACAAAAAAATAGCCTGTAAGCTCATGGATCTTATAATCACAGTCTAGATGACTTAGCCTTGGCTTTACGTTTGCATGATGCTACTAAAGTAAGGGGATCAACATGGAGTTTTGGAGTCGAGGCTAGGCATTCACATTCACACCGAAGAAAAAAGATTGCAAAGCAAAGTCTGCAGCCACATGGATGGAAATGGAATGTTATTTTTTTTAAAGCTCGTCTCCATGCAAGACTTTTATGTATCTTCTTAACACACAATTAAATCTAGCTGTATTAACAGTAGCTAGCTCCTATATTTTTCTGACATGATACGACACTATCATGTGGATATAAGCTATGTTCAACAATTATTTTTACCTCTATAATTATGAAATCGTCGAAGGACAGATGAAAAAAGTTTTTTGATTTGTTGACCAAGAAAATAATGAAATTTTCATTAATTTGAGAAGAGAAATGTATTGTTCATTATTTGTCAAACGAAGAAGTTCATTAAAGGCTAATAGGCTTGGTCAAATGGATGATATTATTTATTAAGATTGTTTCATATATGCTCGTCATGCTTCTATTCTCAAAGATTTAAAAAGGAAGCTTACAGTATGTACTTTTGACCCAATAGTTTAAATATAGAAATTATCCACCGTGCTTCAAATATTTCAATATCTCTTCCTATTGACATGTTGTTAAAATAAACTTTTCAACTTTCTCTTCTAAAAGCCAATTTCATTGCTTAAGTTCATACACTTTTACATTAAAATTTGCTTTCTCTTATAAAATACTTTCTTTAAAAATTATTACGCATAATGGCCAGGTCTTGCTTATCCAAAAGTATCATTTTGTAACCGTGGGGAAGAGCTAAAATAAGTACAATCTTGGGACCCACAAGTTTCTTTAAGTCCACATTTTATACATACTTTACCAACGTAAAGTATTTCAAAGTATTTCTTTGATCATTGCTTTTGTGTTCAATAATAAGTTTTGCATGAATCAAAGGAGGTTTTAAAGGATTTATCGCATTTTTTGTGACAAAATATTACCGTCTTTTGGAGTGGTTGTAGTAGGGCAGGTCACTAACTTTCCAAAACTTCGATCTAAAAGTTAATTAAAACATAGTTACAAGAGAAAGAGAGAGTCTTTCTTTTGACTATGATTAAACCCAGCGCCAAACTGTGGCGACATGGTCAGCATCGAAGCCCGCGTCACATGTTTCTACAAATAATTTCAGAAACATTTGTTTGCAATGCGAAAAGTAACCGACATCGACGTGAGACTTTCCAGCAGCTAAAAACGTATTTTAACCCCTCTCAAAACGCCCCTAGAATTGTTTGATTATTAAAATAAACGCCCTGGGCGTACCGCGTTTTCAGTGTAACGGACATCTCCTTAAAAAAGCGGACGAAATGCGTTCTAGGGACCTAAAAAGTGGCAACCTTAAGGATAATTTTCCCTTATGAAATAAGAATTTATTCTGATGGGAGCCAATTTGCTGACAAACTTTATATAATACTGTTGCCCTGGAAGTAACTGATATTTATAATAGAGTATTCGGCGTTGAAAACCTTTCTTTGTGCTGTTTCACTTCGGTGTGTGTCTAATACCGTTTATTTTAACATGTCAATAGGAAGAGATATTGAAATTTGGATGAAATTCTAAAGTCAAATTTCGCCTGGGTGAAATAAAATTAAATCTGGGAACTCTCATTATATGAAGCTTTATCCCACGAAGTTGAAACATTCTTTCCATTGAAATGATCAAATAGAGGAAAGAACATAAAAAGTAAAATTATATGAAGTTAATTTAGTTATCGATTATGAACCAGTTTGGTGACTGTTCATCTAATTTCAACCAATTAAAATCGTCCACCTCCTTCCAATTATTAGCCTTCCTATCCAAGCCAGATTCTAAGTAATGAGCGTGAATTTTTTCATAGGTCCAAGTAAGGCATGCAAATCCAACATCTTCACAGTCTTCAATGATAGCCTTGCTAGTCACATGGATGTAAAACTTACTACTCAATGTAGAATGGATACGTAGCTGTTGACAGGCTAGATGAAATGTACAGTCCAGACAATCATTAATATAGATCGCACTGCTCACAGGTCCGCAATAAACTGTTGTATTGAGAAGATTTTTTATTTGTAGAGCAGCTGGATTGCCAAGCAAATACACAGTACAGTTCTCTAATTCCAATAGACTCAAATCCTTCCCTGATACTTCATTGTCATTCATGGTGAAGGTTTGATCGCATTGGTTCTGAAAACCAATCAGATTTTGCAAATAAGTACTCTCTTTTGCACTTCCCACCTCCCTTTGTGAGACTGTTTCAGATTGTTTGTCTTTCGGTACAATGCGTTGCCTAGACTTAAATGCAAACTTTTTCTTTGGAAGCAATTTTTCCCGTTTATCATTGATGTCATTTCGAAGTTTCAATAAGATTTCTTGGGCACGTCGCACATCGTATGACGGCAAGAAAACAGACGAATCCGAGACAAATTTTTGCAGAGTTTGCATCTTTTGTGTAATCAAATTGAATTGTGACGTTAGTTCAATCTTTGGTATATTTTCATGCATGGTATTTAAGGGGCCAACGATACAACGCTTCTCTTCATTAAACGTTTTCAAAAATGCTTCCGATGTTTCGTTATTCTCCTCTTTCTTCTTCAAACGCACTTGACGACGTTGTTCAATACTAGCTAAACGTTCAGCGTGTTTCTTCTTTAATTTTTCATGAATGGCAATCATTTGATCACCCATTTCTACAAATAGAAGCAAAAAATTTAGCATGAATAATCCCCAAGTTCCAGTTCGTTTTATAATTATAAAACTTTCTTTTCATGACTATATAATTAGGCTAGAAAGAAAGATATTTCTCAACAAATGCAAACATTTTCTATTGTGTTTTTATATCATAATACCATTAAACAGAGTGGTCAGGCCACCATAAAGATTGCGTAAAATTACCAAAGAAAACAAAAGACTCATTTTTATTGGGCAAAAGGGTGCAACCACAACATATTTTTGAGGTTGGCCTAAACAATATATATAATATATATATCATCTATATATATACCATATATATATATATACCTTATCACCGCCTTGACACAATTGCACAATGACATATTTTCTGGCTCCAATTAGTTGTTCTGACTCTGCAGCCTGTTGCAGCAGAAGGTGGCCACTCAAAATCAAGCATGAACACTTGGAGATTTTAGGTGAATTTAGAAGATTTTTTCATGATTTGTTAGAAGAAATTGTGTAATATCGGCCTAAATATCCTAAAATTTTCAGAGACCTGACTGAGTAATAATACACTCTTGTGCAGTCAAGTATAACCCTTAATTAAGCTATACGTCTAACTAGGAGGTCTGTTACCTCATTTGGAGGTAGGTAGATGGCTTAATAAAGCTATTTAGGCTGAAATTTTATTCCAATCTCTTCCCATGCTCACTAGAAGCAAAATCACATCAAATCATACTACAGAACTAAATACACAAAGGGGAACAAATTTGGTAATTCTCATGCTCATAATACAATATCATATTGCCAGTTTAGCCGAGTTTAGTTGGGCTTACCCAAGTTTTCATTCAGACAGAATTTTACTAACACAAAAATGAGACCAGAGTAGTACTTAATTAAAGAGTTTTGAGGAGAAATTTAAAACTTCAAGAGTTTTTAGGAGATTTTAGGAGGAAGAGAAAAATTTAGGAGTTTTTAGGAGTGGTGACCAGTGCTGTAAAGTATAAAAACAAGGCAATGCAACCAGTTCGTACCAACCTTGATTTTATTTCCCAAAACCCAAAACACTATCATATGGTACAGAGACTAAATCCTATATTGGATCAAAAATCTGGCAATCCCTTCCTTCACGCATCAAAAATGCAGAAAATTTCTTTGGATTTAAACAAAAAATAAAGCTATATATGGAAGCCTGACAGAAGATGTCCATGCTGCTTATTATGCAAAACGTACTTGGAAGGTATAGGATTTATCGAGACTTAAGACAATACATTTAGCAACACAATGTAAACTCCTTATTTCCGTGTCTACATCATATCAACAACTTATATATTCTGTTGACTTTTTGATTAGCGTATTTTTTATAAAGGCCGCAATACACACAAGAATAATTGACAAGAATAAGTTATTTATGCTAAAACTTATTATTGAACACAAAAGCAATGATCAAAGAAATACTTTGAAATACTTTACGTTGGTAAAGTATGTATAAAATGTGGACTTAAAGAAACTTGTGGGTCCCAAGATTGTACTTATTTTAGCTCTTCCCCACGGTTACAAAATGATACTTTTGGATAAGCAAGACCTGGCCATTATGCGTAATAAAGTCTCCAATAAGAACGGCGTATCAATAATAGCCTTAATGCTACACACAAGAAAATGCACTGGAGAATATTGTTTTAATTCTTCTTTTAACATCAATTAATATACACGTAAGACTATATAACATATATACGTACAAAAAAAAGAATTCAGAAATGATGGACTTTGAGACAAGTTACACAAGTTATTTGTTTTTGAGATACATAACATATCACAAGTGTTTTCCCCTTGGTAGTTTTAAAACATAATAACTTTCTATTGTTTTAATATTTTAGTGGACTTGGGGGGAGGAACAGTTCGAAAAGAACAAGATATAGATTTTTTTATAATTTTGACAAATTCTTGTTCTGTATACACAGAAGAATAATACAAGAAAATTAAATAAATGTAATATGCTTGTTGAATACACGATTTCTGAGATAATGCAGCCATTATGGATTCTATTGTGACTACGGTTCGCCTCCAGTAGGGCAAGTTTTAATCCGGCTTCACCTGACAGTATAGGAAAAATTGATTAAAATTTTCGTTTTTCTTCCAAAAAGTCCAGACGAAGTGCAAAAAGTTCTCCTAAACAGTCCAGAATAAAAATAGGTACAAGAAGAAGAAGAAAATCAACAATCAAGACAATTTCGAATGGCAGGTCTTACTTCTCCTATGTAAACCTAAGGAAAAAAGCGTATGTAGTATACCCTAGTAAAACATCAAAATCCATAATTGCTGCATTATCTCTGAAATCGTTGTGTGTGTGTATTGCGGCCTTAACGCGATTATAATGTATTATAATGTTTTGTCAACGTTAAAGAAAGAAATGAAGAAGAAAAAATGACATTGTTTGTAAAATAAAAATCTCCGTGATACCGATACACGAATACACTATATCTCTGATGACCCACAATCACCACTCTTCAAACATGTTCAAACAAGTTTTTTTTTACAATTTCCACAACCATTAAAAGAAAAAGTTTATTATTTGAAACAAACCATAATTGTTTTCAAATGACCTAGTTGTATGTACAAAAAGATGACACAACAGTGTAATGCGCTGTATCGTAGTCATAGACAAGAAAAAAAATTACTTTCACTTTCATAGGGGAAAATCCTGATATCGGTTTCCTTATCTGGTCTCAAATATACGTTCTAATTTTATAACGTTTTCTATAACTAGCTAGAGAGATGTCAAAAGAAGTGTTGGTTTTCGGAGAGAAGTCACGAAACGAAAAGAATTGCACTAGAGTCGACAATCACAAAATTGTTATTCGTTATCTTTCAAACAATAATTTAGCCTCCTAAGCTATATTATATGCTTACCAGGAGGTAGGCGTGATAAACTGAAGGCGAATCTCCGCTAGGCGGAAAATATCGCGGCGGTTATTTTCTGCAATCTGATTGCCTCTGTGAAAGTTTCTTAACTTTGTGAACCAATCAGATTGGCAACAGCTTTATCGCGGCGTCATTTTCCGCCTAGCGGAGATCCTCCACTAGACGATTTTTACGACGATCGTCGTAAACTTTCGCGACGACACATGCGCAGTCGAACATTTTTTTGACGATCGTCAAAAACTTCGCGGCGTAAATAAATGTTAGTGGAGAATACCCAACGCGAAGAAATTAATTTCATTCAGTGCGAACAACCAAGATGTCTGCTTTGCATATTCGTTATTTAGTTTTATTACGAAGAAGACTCATATTGTATTATTATTTCTTCAGAAGAAGACTCCGGTTGAGCAAACAATCCAGACCCGCAAAACGCCGATTTTGGGTGCGAAAACTTTATGAGGAGCGAGATTTTAAGGGAGAATTCGAATTGCTTGTTTGTGACTTGAAACTATATGACCATGAGGTGTTTTTCAACTATTTTAGAATGACGCCAAAATCCTTCGAAAAATTGCTCGGGTTGATTGCACCACTTATAACAAAGGAAACAACAAGAATGCGAAAAGCAATTAGTCCAGAGCAAAGATTCGCTATGACTCTGAGATATCTAGCAACTGGTGACGCTCATACTACTATAGGTACAAATTACAGAGTAAGTCCTACTACAGTGGGTAGAATTACACATGAAACATGTCAAGCGATTTGGACTAAATTGACTGATGAGGGATATATGAACGTTCCTTTAACGGCGTGTGCTGGCGTAAAATAGCTTACGGTTTTGAAAAACGCTGGAATTTTCCTAACGCAATAGGGGCAAAGCTTAATTTCCAGTGAGAAAATTTTCAGAGAAATGAGAAAAATTTCTCGAGAAATGCGTCACAAGCATGCGCAGTGAATCATTTTTACATTTCTCGAGAAAAATTTTCTCTTCGCCAGTGAGTTGAAAAAATTTCAACTTTCCGCGCAATTTCTCTGAGAACTCAAAAAATAAACCAATGAAAATCGAGATCAACCAAAATCGCTGAATCATCATCTTTAAATGTTTGGACTTTGAACGTAAGTAAAAATGGCGTCGCAGTACGACCTCAGCACGTTGCTAGAAGCTGCAGGAGGTATGAGTGAATTATCATCGTCACAGTATACTGATCGTTACATTTATGAATCACAGTCAACGGTAGATGCTTCACAACTTCACAACTCTAATCATGCCGTAAA
The DNA here is from genome assembly GCA_039566895.2 of Turritopsis rubra. Classification (NCBI taxonomy): domain Eukaryota; kingdom Metazoa; phylum Cnidaria; class Hydrozoa; order Anthoathecata; family Oceaniidae; genus Turritopsis; species Turritopsis rubra. Next base: position 15,017,227 of record CM077629.1, on the reverse strand, counting down.
AAAGAAGGGGGAGCTAGACATGGAGCGTTTGATCATGGAAATTCACAGATATCCCATTTTGTGGGATAAACAATCTCCAGAATACAAGGAGAGTCATAAAAAGAGAATTGCATGGAAGCAAATTTCAGAAGAGCTGGGTGTTGAAGGTTAGCTGCTTGCTATGTTTATTCTGAATAAGAGTAACAAGGAAATTTTATCAAGACTGGTTGATGGATGATGCTTGGGCTGTGAGCCCACACACCCACCATCACATTTATAGCCTCTCATTTCACAATGATCTAGCTAAAGATTAAGATCTATACTTGTTTTAATTTTTTTATCATTATGCTACCCGTATTTTACTGAAATAATGTTTCCATACTTTTTTTTAGTTGATTATATCAAAGCAAAGTGGAAAAACCTCCATGATGGATTTAAAAAGTGCCTGGATCGGGAGCGCAACCTTAACAGATCAGGTGCTGGTTATACCAAGCCACCCACGTGTAGATTTTATAACGAACTGTCATTTCTAAGAAATGTCATCTCGAATCGACGTACGTTAAGCAATGTATCCTTATCCATTGAAGAATCACAAGCCACAACATTAGCTTGTGAAGAGGATCCCCCTGCAGAGGTTTATAATAATATTCTATCGCCACTATCCACTGCGAGTAACTACAGTGATGATATGCACCCAACGTCTGTGAATATCGCACCAGTAGCAGTTGCTACACAAAGTAATGCAAACGGAGGGGGGAAAAATCATACCAGTACAAGGAAAAGACACTTGGAAATGGATCCGGTAGAAAATTTTATTATTTCAAAAATGTCAGAGAAGAAAAATAAAACAGAAGATGATCCGGATGAGATGTTTTGCCGTAGTTTAATTTCCTTACTGAAAAAATTAACCCCAAGAAAAAATCGACAGGCAAAAATAAAGATTCAGCAACTGTTGTATGACCTGGAATATGAAAGTGACTAAGCCCATGAAGACATGGATGTCATATGTACATATGCATATACTTATGAGGCTTGTTATATACACACTTTTTTTTATAGGAACAACTCTTATAAGAATAGGAGGGTGAAAATTTAAGGTGAGAACAATAGGTCTATTGTGTTAGAACAACAGGAATTTAAGAATATTCCCACCCTCAGCCAAAAAAGGGAATTCTTATAAAAAAAGCGTGTATATACCATTTTGTTCATTATATTTACGTATAGCGTTTATAACAAGGGTTTCTTTATGATTGCGGTAGTCTCTCAGGGTTTACCATATTCCATTGCCATGGTACCTCTCCAGCTTCAGAGTTAAAATAATCACAATATAAGTCTCGTACCTCTTTCGCTTGTTTTGAGTAATTATTGGACCCTACTCTTAAAACTGGAACCATACCAGAGTCGTTTCGAGTTATCTGTCTCCATTCCCCTTTCCTACTGTTAGCTTCCCCATCTGTAAATCCATACGGGCAATATTGAGAAGTAGAGCTAAAATCTCTTCCTGCCATTAGGAAGTTGTGTAGTGCAACAGTGGCTTTAGTGATCCTTTCCACGTGTTCCACTTTTGCATGGATAGGACGGTGGAACACTCTAAATCTTGCGGCTAGGATACCAAATGAGTTTTCTATGACCCTACGGGCACGAGATATACGATAATTGGCAATAAGTTTATCAATTGCTAAGTTGTCTCTGGAATAAGGTTTGACAAGATTAGTTCGGAGTGGAAATGCTTCATCACCAATAAAAACATAGGGGAAATAATTATTGGTTCCTGGTAAAACTCGAGGAGCGGGAATTTGAAGGTTGTCATTTGTTATGCAATGGCCCAGATTACTGTTTGCGAATACACCTGCATCACTTTGCCGGCCAGCCTCTCCTATATCAACCAAAGTAAATTGGTAATTCGCATCACATATGGCTAGAAGAACGATACTGTACGTTTTTTTATAATTGAAAAATAACGATCCACTTTTTGCTGGTGCGACCATAACAATGTGTTTTCCATCCAACGCCCCTAAGCAATTTGGGAAGTTCCACCTTTCTTCGTAACATTGTGCAATTTTCAACCACGATTCTTTGTTTCCTGGGACATTCATATAACCTTCATTTACAAGAACCGTCCACAATGCCTCACAGGTTTCTGGTATAATTCTTCCAATAGTTGTTTGACTTATCCTATATGTTGCAGCCAAACTGACATGAGAATTTCCACTTGCAAGATAACGCAGGGTTAAACAAAGCCTCTCTTCTGGACTTATAGCTTCCCGTCGAGCACTCGACTTTACAATTAGTGGTGCTACTTTTTGGACAAGTTCTTCCAACTGCACAGTGGACATTCGGAACATTTTCGAAAAGAATTCCTGGTCGTGGAGTTTACATTCTTGTACAAGGGTATGATAGGCACCTCTACTTTTCCGTTCAGAAAATATTCTACGCACCCAGTATCTTTTTTTGTACTTATTTAACCTTTTCTTACGTCGTCGGTACAGGATTAACAGCAGAAGTAATTCCTCTTCTGAAAGTTCCATCTTGTTTACATTTTTTGCGCGCGCGCGCTCAAATAGCACGAGTGGAAATTGAAGAGAGAAAAGTTTTCTCGAGAAATCTTTTCTCGGGAAATCTTTTCTCGAGAAAATGTCTCACTGGAAATTCAGCTTAACCGACTCACGAGGAAAATATTTTCATGCTAACCGGTATAATGTGAACCCTTCAATTTCCTTAAACAACGGTTTGAGAATTATTATTATTATTATTATTATTATTATTAATGTTTACGCAGGATAGCCTCTTCAGTTCTGATAGAACTGTTATCAATGAGGGTCCTGCGAAGGAGGTCCCAGAGCATTTAAAGCCCCCATTTGTGCTATGGAAGCCGCAAGTATGCTTCAACCGCTCAACCAGACAACCCCCTTAGATATCAATTCTGCTCTCAAGCTGAGTGCTAAGCTGAGTGGATCAATTCACACTGTTATAGTCGCTGGCATGACTCGGCTAGGATTTGAACCCTGACTTCCCGCACTGAAGGCGAACACTCTACCACAAGGCCACCAGTCGGTAACATTATTCCCACCATACCGGCAAGATTTAAAAACGTTACGAGTTTAAATTTTACAATTTTTCGATTTCGTTCTTGATATCCCATAAGTATAGAACACAACTGTAGACAATTCATTAAGGTGGAACAATTGCCTTAAGTTCAAACATCGCAAAAATTGCATTCTTTTAGCTTCCATTGGTGACTGACTTTATAGGTTTGTCATGAAATATGTTGAAAAAGTATGTTTTTGAAATCTCGCAATAAGTCGAAATAATTAATGAGCTCAAAACTATGGAAATTTCGCCACTAAATCGTCCGCTCGTCGGCGGTGTTCTAGAAGGGAGTTGTTGAAGAGAGTGTGTTGTTTGAAAGAAATTGTGTTGGAAGGAAATGGAGCATAAGGGGCAAAATGATGCCATAAACCTCGTAAATTTGCACAATATTCCATTTTAAGAGAATCCTAACCATTGCAGTTTCTATTTGTTGAAATTAGTCAATTTTGGACAGCTTTGATGACACACTCTCTGCAGCTGGATAATCAAGTCTAAACAAATCGCTGCTTAAGGACATGGAGGCAAGTGCTAACAACAACTCTTATAAATAGTAACGCAATTGCTTTAATATTTGTTGAGATCACGGTAATCCTCCTTAACATTCGTGCAAACTATGTAAAAATTTAATTATACATAAAAAAATAAATGTCAAACATCGTTTGATTTGAAAGTTTTATAGAATGTCTATCTCTCTCATCAGCTCTTTAATTCCGAGTTGAAATAAAATGTAACATTTCATCTAATGTGTCAAGAAATAATTTTGAATATTCTTCTGGTGATGGACAATCTGAATCAAGAGCGGTGAAACTGCCGGATATTCCTTTATTTCCAAACACATACGAAAAACCTAGTTGTTCCTCGTCACCGCTAAATATTACATCTTGTGCAGACAAATGAGGAACTGTTACGGCATAAACACGGGGGGAGAGCTGGCAAAAATATTCAGTCTCGAAAAATTCACAGGGATGTTTCAGTTCGGATGATAACTCGTTAAGTGCCAGCAAATGGTCATCAGCAAATCCCAAACCCATTCTTAGTTGCACGATTTCGGAGAAGTAAGCGTCACAGTAATTTCGTAGTGACGACATCTCCATTTTCTTTCCAAGTGCAAAGTTTTTTGCTAAATCTGCCATTTGCTCCGATGGTCCAGGCTTAATTTGGACATGACTATTGATAAATGTCGGCACTAATACAACAGTTGTCGTTTTAGAAGGCTCCCCATACATCTTTATAAGAGATATTTGCATTGCAAGGTGAATCATTGAGTTTGGATTAAGAAAGCGTTTCTTGAATTCTGTGCTGTTTAACTCAGGAATATTAAACCGTTTAATTTGATAATTGTTATAGAAACTAGATAATTCGTTTATCCCTTCTTTGATTCCAACATCTATACGATCATCAATGTTAAACAGTAGGTGCTTTAGTGATGGTGATTCCGAGGCATGACTGATTGATACACCTTCTAACGCACCATACACTTTAGTTATTTCTGCTACAACATCGGCTCCCACCACTGCATGACACTCGACGCTATTACCACCACTTCCAACGTATGGAGAACCCTCATCGATACTTAAAAATGAAGATTTGTCGAACCATCGATTGCCGGGGAATTTACCAAGAAAGATATCTTTTTCTGCTCCTTCCTTTTCAAATTCACCATCCAGAGTAAAAACTAAATGAGATTCCTCAATAACCTTCAACAAATCAGCGTTATGTGGATCAGTAAGCAAATAGTTACGATATTCTGCCCAAGCTGTTCTATTCAAACTGGTCAGGGCAGCAACAGGATACGGGGAAGGAATGTTGCCTTGTTCTTTGATTTGTTTCAAGTTCGCCAATATTTCTTTAATATCGACAACCTCACCATTTTCAGATATCAGATCGAAGGTAAATATATTTCCGTTTCGTATAACCACTACATTTTTTGATTTGTAATTTCTCCTGAAGGTATCCATGGTTAATCCAGGTATCCTTGAAGTACCAGGTAGTCTTGGATGAGCTTTCATATCAAATGGTATCATTCCTAATCCTAGAGCTACTTGCGTTCGGTGGTTCTCATGGGTTTGCTTAAGAACACCTTCGAAAACAGGGTTGTAATTCATCACAATTGGTTTATAAGTGTTTTTTTCCAAAGTTATCCCTACTTTTCCAGCACTGTAAAGCAGTTTAGATGCACGAACCAAGTAAGGTTCATCTTTGCCAAGTTTCCATAGTATGCATCCACCGTTTTGATCCATCCCAGGACCTCTATCTCTTAAAACACTGTTTATTAATACATTGACGCCAAAATACTTAAACGGATCTTTGCTATAGTAATTTTGAAGGCGGTCCTGCAACTCTTTTCCATCACCTTGTAAGAAACCATTTGCCAATTTTTCAAGTCGTTTGAATTGCTCAGGGTCACATACAGTTTTCCTTTGGTTCACGTACGATGACATAGTTTCTTCTAGGTTTGGCAGTGATACGTAAGGTAGAGATTTTTGGAAAAAATCTGTTGGTAAACTATTACTCGGCAAACTGACATGAATCATTCGCATTATAGGTCGTTGTGAAAGAAATCTTGTTAATGTTATTTGCATTGCCATCTTTCGTAAGATTGTGGTAGCTGAAACATATAATAAGTTAATGTAATTATCAAAAATAAAATGTAACAAAAATGAACCAGCAATCTCACAAACTATCCAAAATACAAGAGTTCCTCATGTGCCGTATAGAAAAACCAGACTGCTGTATCGATAAACAGGCTTTCACTTCGGGGAGCAGTGTTTACATGGAAATTTCAAACCGGTTTGAGATACTACACCCGTGCTGGTTTGCCTTAGGTTGGGGTGTTTGCAACGAACAAAAATGTTGAATTGAGTTGGGTTGTTCAAACTAGAAAATTATGAAAGATACAATGAAAATGAAAATACTGAGAAACATAACACAAGAAATAAAGGTTTCCAAAATATTTATATAATAATATAATGCTTACCAGCGTCTCCCATGAGTTAAAAAAACCCCAAAAAACAAGATGAAAATTGAAAACAAAAAATAATAAATAATAAAATTTGACTTTTTTGATGTGTTGACTGCTTGAAGACATTTTTGCAAGTGAAAGTGCACTGAAAAGCTGATATGTACAGTGTGTCCACAAAAAAGCGGGTCTCTAACTTTTAGGAAGCATATCTTGTATTCTTTTCGCTTATTTTTTGCGGTTTTTACATCTAATGAAAGATACTTTTTTGCTCTTTCGAATCCCATGTCCCTTTTTTACTTAAAAATATTTTATAGGTATCTGTAACAGAAATAATGGAAATTTCAAACCGGTTTGAGATTCACTTCGGTCAATTTAACCGAAGTGAAACTACACCCGTGTTGGCTTGCCTTAGGTTGGGGTGTTTGTAACGAACAAAAATGTTGAATTGAGTTGGGTTGTTCAAACTAGAAAATTATGAAAGATACAATGAAAATGAAAATACTGAGAAACATAACACAAGAAATAAAGGTACCCAAAATATTTATATAATAATATAATGCTTACCAGCGTCTCTCATGAGTTAAAAAACCCAAAAAAAACAAGATGAAAATTGAAAACAAAAAATAATAAATAATAAAATTTGACTTTTTTGATGTGTTGACTGCTTGAAGACATTTTTGCAAGTGAAAGTGCACTGAAAAGTTGATATGTACAGTGTGTCCACAAAAAAGCGGGTCTCTAACTTTTAGGAAGCATATCTTGTATTCTTTTCGCTTATTTTTTGCGGTTTTTACATCTAATGAAAGATAATTTTTTGCTCTTTCGAATCCTATGTCCTTTTTTTACTTAAAAATATTTTATAGGTATCTTTATTTTAGCATGGTAGCAATCAGAGCTGAAAGCAGATAGTTACTGCAGTCAAAACCTTCGTCCTCTGACGGCCCAAAACATTTCATTGTTTGGTCATTTTGCTTGTAGAACTATTTGAAAACAATCTTCTTATACTGATACTAAATCTTGCTTTTTTCTTACCTAACTTTTAAAGAAAGAACGTTAGGTAAAATTTCTCGGGAAGTTCGTCAATGGATATTTGTTTTTCCGTATTAGAATAGGGAGAATCTCCCATTAGATTTCATGCTCCCCCTCTCATGATGATGATTGATTATCATCAACTCTTTTTACTCTTCATTGATTACATCTACCTATTCTATGATGGCCATAGTCATTGCTGCATCTACAACTTACTTCTTTAAATTCATCCTCTGTTGTTTGTTGTTTGTTTAATTTTGTCTGTGGGTGGGGGAATGTGATTACACTATGGCCACCGAGGAAAAAGTAAACAAACACAGAAATGACGTAATCGCGGTGTCGTAGCGCCTTTGAATAGTGAAATAATGTTGATTGAATACTGAAAATGGAGAGTCTTATAATACAAACGTTGTTTAAAGAAATGTTCTACTCACGTTTCTTTTGTTTCTTCACCCTTATTAATATTCACGGCCGTTATACATGAGTCAGTTCATAAACTTCCTTTGAAAGAAAAAACTTCCTGCATAAACTTATTTTTAAAGAGAGTTTACTAAATTAATTGTTTCAATAATGTAAAATTACTCGGTAATTATTAATTATCTAGGGGGTATGTCGAAATTTGTGGAGGAAAATGTTGGTTATTATACAGTGTGTCCACAAAAAAGCGGGTCTCTAACTTTTAGGAAGCATATCTTTTGTTCTTTTCGCTTATTTTTTGCGCTTTTTACACTTTCTAATCCTATGTCCCTTTTATACTTAAAAATATTTTATGCAATTAAATAAATAATGATCAATTAACGCTTGCTTGAATTGGAATTAATGACTTGAGTAATATAAAAGTCATAAAAAAGTAAGTGATTATTGTAAAGTTGTATTTACACTGAAAACACACACTTTTTTACAAACGTGAAAGATTTCGTTGCTAGAGACCTTTGACAAAGATAAGAAGAATAAAGGATAACCTCTGAATAAAAACTAAATATTCAATTGTGTCCGCCATTTCTTTCAATACAAAGGTTTACCCTGTTTCTCATTTCAGTAAACGAACGTCTTGTCATTGGTTGGTTCTGTCTCAATACATTCACTTCGTCCACTATTCTTCTTCTCAATTTAGTCGGATTGAAAAAATGAGGGCTAATAATTTCCCCATTGCCACTAAGGCAAACCCAAACATGAAGCTTTTCGCGTGAATTACTCTTCTCAAGTTTAAAATTTGGAGGAGGCTGAACTTTTTGCGCGTAGCAGCGGAGTTTTGTGGGCTGAACTTACCACACATATGGAAAACAGCTCCATCACCGATCACAATATTTGGAACAAATCGAAAAATTATGTGCTTGCTGCTGAAACCACTGACAAAATCGTAATCTACTTCTAAGATCACCATTTTTAAGCTCCTGTACGATGTGGATTTTTGTATGGGTTCCATTTTAAGTCTTTATTGACAATATTGTTGAAAGAACTTTTGGACAGTCCAGTCGGGTTGTTCCTGCACGAAACGTCTTGTGGTTGTTGTATCATCAGCTGCCTGACTTGCTGGATACTTTGTTGTGTTCTAACTCCTTCTGCCACTTCTTTCTTTGTTTAGGTTATAACTTGTTCCTTCATTGCCATACTTCTTGACATTTCTCTGAATTGTACTTCTTGAAGGTGGATTTCTGCCAGGAAATTTTTGCTTCATGAAATTTTCTCACGATAAACGCTCTTTGTTGCACTGTTAGCTGCATGATTAAATAAACTTACAAGTTTTCCTGCTTATAAAGAATTTCGAAAAGGCGTTGGGAATATGAAATCATTAAAACATTAAAAAGATTTTAAGCTCAATTTAAGATCAATTTTAATGACTTTAATGATCAATTAACATCTGCTTGAATTGGAATTAATGACTCGAGTAATATGAAAAGTCATAAACAATAAGTGATTGTTCTAAAGTTATATTTACCACTCCTTATATTTATATTTATATTTATATTTATTTTCATCTCAATTCTGTAACTATATTTTATCCTTTCCTTTTTTTGTCCTTTTATAATTATTTTGATAAGTTCGAACATGTTGTTCAATCTTTGTACGTTTACAGGCAGACTGGATTCAATGGTCTTTTTTTCTTGCACCTGTTCTGTTATTTGTAAAATCTTTTCTATTTATTTACCCAGTATTTTTAAAGGATGAGAATCTTAATTTTCCCTTTAAATTACCCGTTTGTAACCGAAAAAACAAAAACGATTACATTCCAATGAAATAATGACAACATGGATTACGTCACCAGTTATTGTTGGTCACCATTTTGGATACCAGAAACGTTGTCAGAAAACGCAGTGAAGCGTAATGTATTCGATTGTAGGTATTTTTTGTCTTAATTGCTTTTAAATCTTTCAAATGTTTTCGATACTCATTGTTCAAATTTTAAAAATAAGTAGGAAAATGTTTGAGGGAAACCAAGAGAGGTTTGACGAAATCGGAAGAAAATTATTTAATTAAAAAAAGAAAATGCTGGTCTGTTACTTGCATGCCCATTACAAGAAATTGAAAATGAGATAAGCAAATAAGAAAAATTTATTATGTTTTTTTATGTTTTCTATCAGAATACATTCTCATATTCTAAACTTGCTTCGTCATAAAAGTGTAATACGTATAAATTAAGAGATTACCACTATAGAGAAAAATGACGTTACAGTCAGCTAGCTATTAAAATTATCCTGAAAGTTACAACGTACCTTAATACTTCCAAAAAAGTCTGTTACAAGAGTTTTACAAAAGTCTTCTATAAAACACCTAAATTCGGAAAGCTTACATTTTCGCCGTGGCTATCCAGGGTTTTTATAGGATATCAAAATGTGCATCTATGGTTCTGGAAAAAATGACGTCTTCATGACGTCTTTTTGACATAATCATATGACGTAAGAATTAGACGTTTATATAACGTTGTACTGACGTGATATTGATAACGTCATTTGATCGTCATATCCATATGCCGTGATCATCTGGTTATATGGATGTCATGACCAAAATATGACCAAAATATGACGTTATTATAACGTCATGTGCCTGCTGGATTATGGTCAAGAGGAGACAGATGGAGAAAGCAATGGAGAATGGCAAGTGGTGTCTCGATATGGTAGGACCATTAAAAAGAAGAAGATGACAGACTTGGAATACTTTGAATAAACTAATAAAACAATGGAGTACAACTTCGACCCATAAAACAATGGAGTACAACTTCGACCCATAAAGTTTGCATTCATGTTTTATTTGCTTAGTTACTTAAAAGGGCAGATGCAGTGATCAAGTTTGAAATTAAAAAAATTACTTCCATGCATGATGAAATTCTTTATTACTGTTAACATGACTTCCGTACCGTGGCTCATAGGTGACATTAAATAACCTATTATAAAACACAGATACTAACTGAGCTTTTTTTTAAATTTCCCAGTTAGCTTCGATGCTAACTGAGCTTTTTTCTAATTTTCTCAGTTAGCTTCGATACTAACTGAGCATTTTTCTAATTTTCCCAGTTAGCTTCGATAAGGGATGGATAGAGAAAAGTGGTTAGAGAAAAAAACATACACCAAAACCTGGTCAGAAAATGCGCCTAGTCAGAATGCGCCTGATCGGAATGCGCCTGGTCAGAGAATAGGCCTTCAAAGAGGTGGATGAAAAAAATATGCGCAAGAAGAGTATAAGCCATGTGGTAGAGAGCTGCAAAAGAGGGAAAAGTAGTAAAGTAAACGTAGTAGGATAGAAAGATGTGAACACATGTGAACTAGATAGATGCTTCCAGCCTAAAACCTAAAAGATGAAGATAAAAAAGAGTCAAATGATTTATTAACTAAAGGTAAGTTATTTCAACTAGTGGTCCATCCCTTTGATAATTTTGATAATTTTTGAACAGCTGTTGCTAGAAATTAATTTGACTTGTTCAGATAAAAAAGACATTACTGAAAACTTGACAGAAGCAATGAACATCAAAAAGGCTTTTCATCAACACAAATTGATCTATTTCATCTATCACAAATTCCATTTCTGCTCGTACCTCGATAATTTCGAGTTTATTTGATGAGAATGACAAGAATAGAAGAAATATCGCATTATCTTCGCCCACAAAAAACGAGAACTGACAACACCACCGTCCGTAATGTCGTCAACGATGGTCAAAAGTTGAGGAGAGCCAAGAAAAAGGCATACGCTGTGGAATGTGTTTGCAGTTGCCGTATGCCCTTTTTGAAATCCGATTTGCGAAAACAACACAGTAAAAAAATGATTCAGAGTGAAGAAATGTAATGAGTGGTACCATCAAGATGGTGAGAGAGTTTCAAATAAAATGTTCTCGAGGAAAAGAATCCTGGACTTTTCGTGGTATTGCATGGGCATGTGCACAAGATGGACAAACGAAGAAATGAAAAATGAAGAGTAAATAAAGGAATTATAATACTATAATTGGAAAAACAAAAAAAATTGACCCTGATTATTCTTCTAATTTCCTTTCTTCTTTAAAACTTTTCGTTTCGCTTTTCCCCCAACACACATAAAAATTTGACTGTAAAGGTAATTACAACAGCATGGCAACTTACCGCATTAATGAATTTCCATATCATTAGAAGGAATCATAACTGCAACTTCAGCATATCGTCAGATTTTAATTCATTCATAATAGCGCGGAAAGGTTTAATCCAACACTCGGAGAGAAGCGAAATATCTTTTTTGCAGTCGCCGCAGATTGGAATACAATGTTTACTTTGTTTTAGTCGCCCACAAGTTTTCTGACCAGGTTTTGGCGTATGTTTTTTTTTCTCTAACCAAAAAGATAAGAATTTATTCATCAATAGCACAAATAGCGCATACAGTAACATAAATAAACACAAGGAAAGGAAAGGAAAGTACTATAGGAATTTTCTTTTTGTGTGTGTCCTACCTGTAGCGAAATCACATCAATTTCTTAATGGAATCTTAATCACATGTGTCCTCGTGGTGGCAAATACCATCGTGGCAAATTTCTTTAAAGTTTCATGGTGCAATCCAAAGGTTGATAAGGACCTACAAAATTGTTAACCTTGAACCTATTATGACAACTTATAATTAGGATGTTTATCTCCAATTTAAGATATATTGAATGTAGTGGAAAATCACACCCGTCCTCGCTCGCCTTATTATATTTATGCCTTATCTTGTGTGGATGCATAATTGCTTATTAAAAATTATTTTCTGCAATGTTAAGTATATATTTTCCGTTAATTTCAGCTGATGACCTCCCCCAGGTAAAAAGCCTGGGCATTGGTGTCAATCAGGGGGGAAGACCCCGTCTTTCTCCTTCCACCTCCCCACCCCACTTTCTGGATTAATAATTTTATTTATGTTTTCAGTTAATTTTCTTGTGATTGGACCTAACCAGCAAGGCATTATGATTTTTATTTTTTTAAATTAAGTGTTGGACCGTCACACATCTTTATTAAATGGGTAAGGCCTAAATTCAGTGTTTTAAAACTTTGCAAGTTGGTATTCTACCAGAATGAACATTATTATGAAGAAGTTCACATGGGTATTTTTTTTTTAGTTTCTGTAATGAATCTGACCTTTCCCAAAAATGTTAATACTAGAAATATTATTTCTATCTATTTGTTAAAAAAGAACTTGAAAACTTCAGGAACAATCAGTGCAAACAGTAATGATGGCAATTATCGATAATTATCAATACATTATCAACGATGACGATAATTCTATTGCTATGTTAGTATACAGTTTATTAATGATGTTAATATTGTAATTATTAATAATATTGCTAATCCATAGTTCTAATATTTAAAAACTTGAACTATTGAATGAATTATTTGTTTGTAATACATATTGTATTAAAAATTGTATTCTAAGCATTTTATGTATATAAAAAATTATTAAAAAATTATTGACAACTGCATTATTATCTCTGATTATTTGATTAATAAATTTTGTGAGAATTAAATAGAATGTCTATTGATAAATTTATCACTAAATTTATCACCAAATTTTATTTATCACTAATTTTATCACTAAATTCGCAAATATCGCTAAGAAGAAATGATTATTGATCATTTATCACTTATTATATATTATCACTAGAAATTATTTTCTATCCTTCTTTCACTTGTCATCATTTTTTTTCTTGTTGGTTTTTAATTACTTTACTTTTCAGTTTATAAACTTAGAAACAAATTTCTTTTTTATCATGTTAACATAATTTCAGGCCTGAATAATAGTGTTCGGCGGAAAAAGACGAAAGATTATATTTGTCTGGTGAGAAATATCAAGTGTTTGTGCAACGTAAATAAATATTGATGAAACATAAGTCTGTTATTGCATTAATTCTGCTTTCTAATTAATAGTATGTGCCTTTATTCAACAAAAAAAATATATAAAAACTTAAAAACATAACAACATATAACATTTTATTCTGACAATAAAACAGGTTTACAATCTTGGTAATATAAACAGTAATTTCCAATAATTCATAAAGTTAGTATTATTATTGGTAAAGAAAATCCGAAGTCATGACATTCATTAGAATTGCAATACTCAAGGAAATGTATCTTGTATGAAGAGTAATGTGAGAATAACCATGAGAACTTAAGAGAAAAAAAAGCAACAAAAAAACAAACAAAAGCAAAACAAAAGAAACACATAACAACAACATAGAAACAAAAGAAACACATAGGCAGACAAAACGCTCTAGTTAAATAAATGAAAAAGAAACCTTAAAAAATTACAAATGAAACAATATTTTTTAGTTTTCATTCAATTAATGTTTGTATTAAATAAAATAAGTGAAAATGAGTTATTGAAACCATAAATAAAATAGCATGTATTTCATAGGTCATTTATTTGACAGCTTCAAGTTGTGAAGTTAAGATGATGTCTAATGGAATAGTAATATCACTAGCATGAATGTTTCTTTAATTTTCTATATAAATAAAAGTATAAACAAGGCACTTAATTTCAAGACGTTTATCTCAAGATGGCAGAAAACAAGATGGATGTTGCCCCTGAAACTGGATCAACCAGTATCCAAGCAAACTTTGGTTACTTACGTACTATCCCTGCATTGCTGAAAATTTTTGAATTTGTAAGTAGAAATTGTTTATGACTAAACAAGTTTTAAATAATTAAGTTAAATGTTTTTTTTGTAAAATTATTAAAACTATTCTTTATATAGTCGGAACCCCAGATGAACTTTTCCAAATTTGACTCACAAGGGGATGGGATTTTTTTTAGAAATGGGGACAAACTTAAAAAAGGGGGGATGGTGTAGAAATGAGGGAATTGGTGTTTTTAATAGGCTTGAACAGTTTCATTGACAATCATAGTCAAATCTCACTGAGTTTCAAGGAATGTTTATGCATTCATTTTTTTTATTCCAAATCAGTCAGATTTATTTAGATGATCTAATGCTCACTTCAAAAATTCATATTGCCGTCAACAATAACTAAAACAGGAACTGCCACAAGCTGGTATCAATGTGTTATTTATTTTTTGTGTAAGCAAGGAAGACATTACAACCTTCTGTGTTCTTCTTGTCCTTGTTCTTCATATTTTTCTTACTGTCAAAACCTAGCATATGATTTACTGTGATTTGTGCAAAATTTTGAATAATCCACCATCGGATTTGAACCACCAGAACCAACAGCTATTGATTAATGCAATGACATAATTTCAAAATACCGCCTACTGCTAAGATAAGAACATTAAGAGGAAACTTTTCCTTATTCTGTTGCTTTTGGGTATACAATAAGCTCACTTGAATAAAACCTTGTGCCGCCCGGGCTCCAGTCTCATTTTAATTTTGTTGAGACCAAGTATAAGTTTTCATTTGTTCATTATCCCCTCAAACTTTCTTCTCTAAATGAAATGATTATCAATAACAAAATGAATGTACCACCAATTTACACTTAGAGACCATCATTGTCAGTTTTCATAACTGAATATCCTTATGTTTGGTGGTGGCAGTTACCCAAAAGTACAACATCTTAATAAATAGTATCTGATGTTGCTTCAAAGTTGATTTGTGGACCATTGTAAATGATAGGGAGATGAGAAGAGGGAGGAACTCCCTCCTAGAAATAGGGAGATGTGCTAAAAAATTGTGTAGAAACAATCTGCCATTTGTGTTTTTGTGGGTTTTGGTGATTTAATTTCTAGTTCAGTAGATGTCTCATTCAAATGAAAATAAACAAGTTTTGTTTAAGTAACTAGGAAAATTGGCATGGTATTTCTTTCCAGAAATACATCAAGCAATGTGTATAAAAGTTTAAAGGTCTTATAATAGTAATCCTGATTTTTTTTTCTTTTTTAGTTGCTTTGTTTATTTGCATTTGCATTCGCAGCCAGCTTTGTGGATGAAATGGATAAGTTTCCCAGTACTTCATGGGGAATAGCACATTTCTTTATATTTGTTATGGTCACGTCATGGCTTGGTTGCATTGTATTATTTCTGGTGTATTTTCTAAATGTTGCAAGTAAATTAAAAAAATTCCCATATGCATTCCTGCTGGTAGGTGTAAAATCCCTTTTTTCTAACTTACAGAAATTCCTTCCCTTAATGTTTTTCTAGGAACCTCTGAATGAAACTTAGATAATTAGATAGCGAAGAGTTGCAATCATTAGAAGTAAATGGTCTTTTGTTTATCTAAACATGAGATTTCAAAAAAATCTTGTTGACAACATAATGACTTCTGTAACAGATAAAACTTTACGCAAAAACCTTTTGTGTTTCATGGATTCTGTAATGTAGATTTAGAACAAATGCATGTTTTTTTTATTTAAGAAACAAGTCGATGAGTGCAGGCTCAATGTTTCTTCATTTTAATGCCATGTTGTAAATTTGTTGTTAATTTGTTATCATTTTAAAGCGATCGTGTGTTTTTGCTTTCAGTTTAATAACACTAAGGAAGCTAGGAATTATAAACTTTATTTCACTTGAACAACATTAATCATTTCTTTCAGCTTGCTGCTATGCATTATGTTGGTGCCTTGTTCATGCTAATAGCTACTGCCTTGTTGATGGATGATGCGTTAGATATCAGAGGAAGAAAATATCGAATCTTTAGAAGAACTGTATCTTTTTGCGACATTATCTCCAATACCACAAGCACATCTTGTCCAGTGTACGAAGTCGGTGCAGTAAGTCCAAAATATTTTCGGTTAAATAACATTTCAAAGTTAGGGGGTGTTTATATGGTGATGAGCTAGCCCAATTAGGTGAACTGGTTCAAGTCAATTTTCATATCGTGTTTAGAGGTGACTTGTTAAACCGGCCTCACATTTGTTTACATAGTACATATGTTTAAAATAAAACAATAATATAATGTTTGACTTAACCTAGGATCCCACCTTCATACAGTGGACATCCTGTTTTGTTTGTGTAAACACACTTGATTATTGTGTTGAATGAAGGGAGATCTTGACAAACTAAAGGCCTTAGTAAACCTAGATAAAACAGGCCAGCTTATCACTCCCTAAATGTCTTATATTTTTCTTTTCTGGTAGATAGGAATGAGTTTTCGTTAGTTTCCGTATTTACAAAACTGTTTAGGCTGCTGGTTTCTTTGCATTTCTGGCAGTGGCTATTGACGGTGTTTTGCACACATTCAAAGGTGTCAATGAATTTCGGATATACCAAGCAAACAGACAAGAGGAGAATCCATCTGCACCTGATGACATGTGAAACTTTTTTAAGTTGACTTTTTGAACAGATATGGGCATGTTAAGTGTAGTTTGAAACTATAACACAGACTATAATACAAACTATCCCCAAATTTGATACCATTTTCATGTTTTCATGCCATCAACTTTTACATAATTTGAACACCATTACATATGAACACACTTCCACGCTTGTCATAATTGCAAATGTAGTAAACTAGAAATAATTATAAAAAGTCTCCGTTCAATAGACATTTTGTATGTCATATTTTTCCAGAAAAGTTTTGTAATCTTGTTAAAGGTTCATCTAGAAGAAGTAGTGAATACTTCATTGAATTCACAGAATTGTATAATATTTCAATTTTAAAAATTGGTTATTCCAGGACATGCAATCCACCTTTATCCAAGTTACCTCGAAGTAGATTGAAGTCGCCTCCATGTTTCCCCTGTCACCTATATCCACCTGTCGTATTGCATTTTTTGTGTGAACCAAATTGATGAATTCAGTAGTGATAGTGATCTGTCTGCTTGTCATTTTATTGACACTACTATTTTTACACTAAACCTTGCGAAGCACATCATGCTTTACTCTTGGAGCAATGAAATATAGGTTGTAGTAAATATTTCTCTTTTGTTGATCTTTGAATCGTCTTTCTATATTTGAAATTTTATTATATGTTGCAAAGATAGTATTTTTTTAATAAGCTCCACCTCTTTGGTGTTATATCTTTTCTGATTACGTTTTTTACCAGTTATTTTTTAACGTACATTTTAGTAGTAGATAATTTTATTTAAAAATTTGGTATAAATACATTCTATCGTTTAAAGCATTTTTGAATTATTTTCGACTATGGAACGTGTGTTATATGGAGATTTTTAAAACGACGGAATTTCATCAGAGTTTTGAGTTTCTTGATTTTCTATTGGCAATAGTTTGGTTAAATTTTCAAATTGAATCTTTTCCTCGAATTACAAATGTTATAGCAGTTGGTTTTATTTTTTATATAAGGCTTGCGAGATTTCTTGAATCAATGAAATAAAAATGACCATCTGAAAACTCTTCAAAAGCATGGACTGTTTCACGCTGTTTAAATAGATTTCTGATGTCCGTAAAAACTTCATCTTTTTTATTATCTACAAAAATGGTCCCTGGATTTATGTTTGATGTTTAAATTATATGAAATATGAAATTAAACAAATATTTCGTATATTGTGATATTTAGATAGTGTTTTATTATTGAAATTTATATCTTGTAAAGATGAATTTTTTTTTATAAGATCCACCTTCTTTTGGTGTTATAATTTTTTCTTATTACGATTTCATACCAGTTAATTTCTAATGTATATTTTTTTAAACGAAGATAATTAGTCTGCGGCTTTAGCGGCAGCCTCCATTCAGTTCGATGGTCGTTTTTGTATTTATCTCCGTAATTTTAATTTTAATTTTTTTTATTCTCTGTTGTTTTATTTGCGCTGGATTTGTTTCAATCTCTTTTGATAATCCAGTTCCTGCGCGTATGGGTGATAATATGATGTCATATACTTCACAGTTTGGAAAAACTTGGTTCAAATTTCAAAAGTGCTTCCAGTTTCATGAAAATTTTCATGTAGAAACAATTTGATGGTGTTGGGTTTCAAATTTGTCAATCTTTTTTCGTATTTTGGCCAACTACAACAAAATTAAACATATAAGAACTAAGAAATATAAATTAAGAGCTAATTCATCACAAAACAAAAATAAAGAATTCGAAATTGAATTGCACGATTGGGTAGGACTGATATGGATAATTCTAGTTTCCACTATGGCGTTTAAAGGTTTTCAGAGGATGAAAGCCATGAAAATTACTCTCCCAGTGAAAAATTATTACCGAAGTAAGACAAATTGTTTTTCTCATCATTAAACATCATCGTCTCACTGTTCGAATAAATAAATAAATGTAAATAAATGCAGTAAAAGCTTGTTTCGCTTCCATTCAAATTGGTCAATTTTCCGGCGCCAGAAAATAGAAATTTCATGTAACATGACATGAAAATTCTAACCTCATGTAAAGACGACACTGAATAATAGTAATAATAATAGTAAACGCGCGCGTATACTTCCAAAGCCATTCGACGCCTTGTAGATCCACTCAACGACTTGACAACAATCGCACGCGTATACCTCTGAAACCACTTGTAAAACGGAATATTGACAACGAATTGACTTCATTGTTGTTGTTGCTTCATAGCGTCCAGTCCCCACGCGCCGTGTGACGTATGAGTGGACTAACGAATATAGAAAGACTGTACTCACCCAGTGGAGATCCACTTGTTCTGACCTTTTTAAGGCTCGTTAAACACATTTATCTATACCATGATCAACCACAAGTATAAGAGAGGTAAAATAACAAAAACGTGTAATGAAATTCAATTCCATTTCCACAAACAAAACAAAATATTTTATTCAATATTTATGGAACGCCATAACTGCCTTAAGTGGTCGTTTGACATGGCGTGAGGAGCACAAGCATTTCGTGTTGTAGTTATTTAATGCGGCAGTATCATAAATATATTTGGTGTGGTGGCCAAGTCGTTATATGGGGTAAAAGTTCAATGCTGGGCTTTTACCAGACTGATAGGTGGTGGCAGATATGCCTTTTCGTATTGTGGTTGAATCGTCAGGTGGTGGTAATCATATTATTCGGCAATCGACATTTTGTTATGTGGTTCACATTTCTTTAGGTGGTGGCTATTTCGTTAGGTGGTGGACATTTCGTTAGGTGATTAACATTTCGGCTGCGGTGATTCTGATTATGTTACATAACTAGAATAGCTACCATTTTAGTTTTGTAACACACGTGCATGCAGCATTTCAAATGTTCTATTTATCGCTTTACTAGTTACTTTAATGGGAGAAACTTTCGCGCGAGAAACTTTCGCGAGTTGAAAAACTCGCGAATTTTATGGGATTTACTTTCGCGAATGCCACTTTCAACAAAATTTCGCGGGATTTATTTTCGCGAATGGAGATTTTGAAAATTTTTACGGAATAAACTTTCGCGAATTGCCTTAAATTTTCACAAATTTTCTTATTCATAGATCAATTTTTAGTTTTTAAATCCTTTCACAAGGCTTTATGTTGGAACCTTTAGCTAACCCTCCCGGACAAAGCAAAGAGCAATACAACGGTTACAATAACACAACTTTCTTTTGAATAAAAGTAGTAGAAATAGTGTCTATTCATCATCATCTAACTCTTTAAAAAGATCAAACGCCCCTCTCTCATCACCCTCCATCTGCCATATTTCATCTTCTGCTTCGTCTTCTTCATTGATAACGTCGATAAACTCATTTTCTATGTCCATACCACAAAGTGCGGACACGTTAACAGATAATTCTGTGCTATCTTGCACCATCGGATCTATGTCCTGAAATGGATCAAGTGATGGTAATTCAGATGAACCCATTTTGATTGCGTCTGCGATCCCAGAAGCTCGCCATCTCCCATCAATAATTTCTTTACATTCTTGCGAGGTTAAGTTGTTGCACAAATTTGTCACCCACTCTGCGTGCAAGGGCTTCAGCACTGACAAACGAAGCTTCACATCGACTTTGTGTAAAGGAGTTTCATGCTCAAGTTGGTCAGAAAATCTAACATTGCCTTGGAATTCAATAAAGTAGAAGATATAGAATTCAAGGAAGCAGTTAAGATTGCTTCCATGAATAGATCTTTTCCTTATGATAGAATCTTGAGACATCGCGTGATACCCCTCAAAAAAGAAGAAACCATGTGGAACATACAGATTAATGTACCAAGTGAAAGTCTAAAAGGTATTTTGATGCTCTTCATAGAACCTAATGATCGAAAAGCTTACGCTTTTGATAATGAAAAGTTCTACAACCCGAAAATATCAAAAGTAGATATCACGGTAGAAGGTGAACCAAATCAACTCTACACAAATGGTTTGCTTCCGAAAGATATGTATGAAAATTCTTGGTTATATTTTAGCGGTGATAAGCATACGAGTATATCACAAGCAGAATTTTTCAATACAGGTTACTCATTGTTCATTGATTTTAGAACCACACCTGAAAATAAGCTACATGGAACAGGGAGATATTTAAAGAACACAAGTGAAGGTGTGACATTGGCGATAACCAAGATAGCAGACACTGCAGGATCTATCAAATGTTACATCTATGTTTTACAAGATGCACAAATCAACTTTGAAGGTGCACGTTTTGAGAGTGTTGCATTCTAAATAAATGGACTATGTAAAGGAACCTTGTACAACAATTTTCTCTGGACCGACTGGATGTGGAAAGACAGAGTTGGTTTTAAAGCTTCTACAAACCCAATTCAAACAACAGTTTGAATATATTATCATCATCTGTCCTACTCTCAAATGGAATGATACCTATCAATCATATCAAACCTTATGGGAAGATGATAATATTTTTCTAATTGAACCTACACCAACAATAGGATTGTTTGATTGGATCGAAATATTCTCAACTCTCTTACCAAAATATGAGACACTTTTCATCGTTGACGATTGTATAGATGATGAGAAACTTAATCAAAGAAGAAGCATACTTTTTAATCTAGCTATCTCAGGACGTCATAAAAAACACAGTCTCTGGTTTATATCTCAAGTTTATACAGCTATACCAAAGGATATTCGAAGACAAACAAAAATGCTATTTATTTGGTATCCAAAGGAAAAGGGTGATGTGAAGATAATTGATGAAGAAAATAATGTATAAATAAAGATGATTGGCCTACCATTATAGAACATTGGAAGAGTGGTAAACATGTTCGCTTATATATACGAATAGAACACCCTAGAGGATATCACATTCTTCAGTAACTTGAATGATAATAGTTACTGAAGATACTCATCTAGAAATTTCTTCTCTTCTTGGTTAAAACACCAATCCCATACTCTATCTGGATGCATCGCAACTTCTATCAAATCATAGTACAATGCCTTTGAAAACTTACGTTTGTGGTGATAGCGGAATAACTCCTCATGTATAGTTTCGTAAAGCCATTCTTTACATAATTTAACAATCTCAATATGACCGTTTTCAGCTACTTCACACATCACCTCATTAACATTAGTCGCACCCCACTCTTTATACAGTTTCATGATCTCAATGTCACCAACAAAAGCTGCAAATATCATACCCATATTTAAATCCGTCGCACCCCACTCTTTACACAGTTTCATGATCTCAATATGACCGTAGTCAGCTGCACACCACATAACCCAATTATAATCCGTTGCACCCCATTCTTTACATAATTTAACAATATCAAAATGACCTTCTCTAGCTGCAGAACACATTGTACTATTATAAGCGGTCGCACCCCACTCTTTACACAGTTTAACAATCTCAATGTAACCGGATTCAGCTGCATACTCCATCGTATCATTAAAGGTAGTCGCACCCCACTCTTTAAACAGTTTCACGATCTCAAGGTGATCTTTTCCAGCCGCACACTTCATACCCATATTATAAGCGGTTGCACCCCATTTTTTACATAATTTAACGATCTCAAGGTGACCTTCTCTAGCTTCACACACCATTTGTTCATCAAAACTTAACATCCTTTATTTTATTTTATTTTATTTTTATTTTTATTTTTATTTTTTTTGTTGGTCTATCATCATTTAAAGTACCACCCCATTCTTTACATAATTTAACAATCTCAATATGACCACCCAAAGCTGCATACTCCATCACATCTTTATTATTATTCGCACCCCATTCTTTACATGGTTTGACAATCTCAAGGTGACCTTTTCCAGCTGCACTACACATTGCATCATTAAAATCCGTCGCACCCCATTCTTTACATAGTTTCAAAATCTCAATATGACCTTCTCCAGCTGCAAACTTCATCGTATCTTTATAATTATTACCACCCCATTCTTTACATAATATAATGATCTCAATATAACCACCAAAAGCTGCATTAGACATTGCACCATTATAATCCATCGCACCCCATTCTTTACATAATTTAACAATCTCAATATGACCATTTGTAGCTGCAGAACACATCACACTATTAAAGTTAGTCGCACCTAATTCTTTACATAATTTCACGAAATAAATGTGACCACCTAGAGCTGACCACCACATAACCCAATTTGATTCGTTATAAAATCGCTCATCTTTTTTATTATTGTAAAAACAACTTCCAACTAGCATTGATATATCAAATAGATCGATTTTTTTTTTTTTTTTGAAAATCCGATTTTATTTTTTGAAAATCCGATTTTTTTGATGACGTCACAGATGTTTTTACAGGTTACTGGGGAGAGGCTCAGAGGCGGGGTTTGACCACTGAAATGGAATAAAGGCGTATATATTCATCCCCTCCTACTACTCCCATTAAAGTAGTTCAGAGAAGCTGTTTTCTGTGAGGTAGCTCGGTTTTTTAATAATATCTTTCATGGAGTTTCTTTAGCTTTACAGCAAAGTCTTTACGAGATAATACTCATCACAACTCCCAGTTTTACAAATTGTGTATCAGAGAGAGCTTGTGTATTATTGTTATCAAGAGCAAGAAGAGGAGGAATTTATTGATCTACTCTATCATTATTGTACAAGTAACGATTTCTTTCATCAAGTATTCAGTGTTGTTTTAGTATATATATAAAGATTGATGACAGATAGATTTGCCAAAAAATTACAACGAGTACTTTGGACAAAGGTGATGCAATTTATCGCATACTTTACATGCTTTACAGAACATTGTTTTACGTGGTAGGATCCCTTTAAGATATATATAGAAATTTATTTTCATACTTCTCTACTTTCAAAGAAGAGCATTTAAATAAACAATATAATATTAGATGTTGATACATCCAGAATGTAAGTAAGAAACGGGGAGTTTTAGGTCCTTGGACATCCATCGTAGGAAGTTCACTTTACTGCCAGAGATATGCATGCGAATTAACCAAAGAGCCCAAACATTTATATACAAAACAATACGTCACTTGGAAAGTTATCTAATTCTCGTTTCCAAGTCTGCGAATCAGATTACTTGTTACGTAGTAGCTGCCGTGAAAACAAATAATGTTGACAAAACTTATCTTTTTGCTCTGGCCCTGGTCACGTCACCATATCACCACAAATTATCAATAACATAGTTTGCTCTTTGCAACGATGACAGGAAAAAATTTTCTGTAACAAAACAACGGAGAGTAAACTTACTTCATTTTGAAACAGGCAATTGTGTAATCATTTGTGTTGTGATTAAATAAATTATTGCTAGCGGCAGATTTAAAAGTACTGTTCTGTTCAATTAATGCTTCCTGGAAGGAAGGAAAGGAAGGAATAGAAAAAAATTCTAGTTTTCGAACAGTATGCATGCATCTTTCTTTAAATTTTCACGTGCAATAATTTGTTAATATGGAAAAGTCTCTATTAGTGGCAAAAAACTGGATAAAGAAGTAAATAACAACAATTTTGTAGAAATCTCATCTTTATAACTCAACATAATGTTTTGTTTCTACACATTCCATTTGACATCTTCTCAAAAGCAAAAATATCTAAAGAATACCGTAAATAAAACACCTTTATAAAAACATGTGAAATCACGTTCTGAACGACGTTCATGCATAATAATTAAAAGTCTCATTTCTCAAAACAAAATTTATGCCAAAACTCCACCAATAAAGAGTTCCTGTCACCCAACTAACCATAGAAACGAAAAAAGAGACACACCCATGTGATCATCAATCACAGCTTAACAATCGTGTTTTGAAGATAATTATTCTGTTCAATGGTTGAAGAAATTTATGCGAGTAAAGAAAAAATGAATACCGTGTTTCCTCTAATAAACGCCGCGGCGTTTATTACAAATTGCAGAGTTTGGATGCGGCGTTTGATAGAGGGCGGCGTTTATCAGAGGGCGGCGTTTATTACAAAATGAAAAATCAAATAAAAACAGACTTTAAACAACAATGTTTTCTCTTCCTAAAAAACTGTCTAAGCTAATAGCATTTTACATTGAAATTGACGGTAATCACGTGCACGCAATCGTAAGTGGTAAAAAAGAAGTACGAGAAAAACAATATTCGTTTTTATCTTTAGTTGTGGAAGAATTTGTTGATAGAAAACAAGTCCAACTCGTGTAAACTATTTTTTGTTGCTTGTTTAGTCTGTTTTCTAATAAACGCCGCTTTTCAAGATGCGGCGTTTAATAGAGGGAGGCGTTTATCAGAGGGCGGCGTTTATTAGAGGAAATACGGTATATCTTTTGAACGACGAAATTATTTAAAAAACGGTGACACCCCATTTTAGTTTAAAGTACCGCTTCTGAAAGAAGTAATTTTCAAAGTGAAAACATCATTGGTTGTGAAACAGGAACTCGTTGAGTGAAAATGTGGTTCCCTATGCCATCATGCAGTTTTCACCAGGCGGTTGGGGTTCAATCCCTGCTGCAGAAACTGGAATTGATACTCCACTCCGATGCGCTTTGAAAGCAGTTTATTCAGCCCATTAGGAGCCATCGACTGACTACATGCTGGCGAGTGGGCGAGTGGGCGAGTGGGCGAGTTAGAGCAAAGCTAAACGTATCTCTGCGGTAGGTTAACTAACAACTTGACTGTCGGAGGGGATGAAGTGCCATTGAGATATAAACGGATATGGCCCAAGGACGTTCTTACTTACTCTTATAAATTGAGCTCAATTTTCTAAAAAATATTTACTTTTAGACGTAACACTGTTTTTCCTTGAGAGAATAACCTAACCGCAATATTGTCTTTCTTTTTTTTGCGTGATCATTTTTGTTTCCTTTTTTTTCAAGTATTTATTTTTCTTCCACAAAATGCTCATGTAATTTGATAGAAAAAAGTTTACTGTTGTCATATCCCGACATGCACCGCAGTTGACGTTTGTTGAAGATTTTACCTGATTTTTCATCTAACTGGAATACGCTGATATAACGCCTCTCTTTAAAATCAGGCAAATCAAATTATCACTCAGTAAGTATCTTTTCTAAGATATCAAAAATATATGGAAAAATAATTTATGAGCAACTTTAATTGAAATATTTCGAGAACGTTCTTTCACCAAACAAATGTGGCTTTCGTAAAGGCTTTATTACGCAAAACTGCTTTCTAGTGTTAACTGAAAAATTCAAGGAAGCATTAGACAATTCTGAAGAATTTGGAGCGCTAATTACTGATGATTTACTTATTGTTAAGTTACACTCATCGGCTTTCAAACTAATATCTTCCTCAATGCTCAAGACGAAAGTGAACGAGAGTTCAACTGCCACCATAAATTACTTCATTAAAATATTTTAATAAAGTCCCCACGTAATATAGAACTGTACATGAAACCTTTTGTGCTTTGCAAGTTCGTGAATTTTCACACATAACAGGTATGTCGTTAAACTCTCTTATTGTCCAGCATTTTATTTTCACATATGAATTTTAAAGTTGATAACATGATAACAATTGACAATGTAAAAGGAGAATGTTGTGAAATGATATCAAAGTCTTAACTTGATAACTATGAGCATAATTTAAAGATTAAGATTTATTTGGAATCAGTTTACTTTTGTTCATGTAGCACAATAGTTTTTCGCAGATAATTTAACCTGAGCTCGTGAATATATGATAACTAGTATACCGTGTAAATTTTTTTTACATCTTTCCCAATAAGATGCTTTTACACGCTATACTAACCATTTGATAATAACTCTATGAAATACAAAAACGCAGTCCAAAACGCCGCCCTAAAATCTTTCATCGATTCATGATTTTTTTACCTGAGGTAAAACTATTGATTTCTCCTTTCTTTGTAAAAAATAGAATTCACGGAACACGGAAGAAGTTTGTTTGTTAAAAATGTTATTACATGTTTACGTCGAATCATATTTAATGTAAAGTTTTACTGAAGAAATCAATTTGAGCCATAACTCAAAGCCAATATGGGCCCCAAACGGCAACAGTTAACGCAATAATTATGCGTTTAATCTCATATAAATTAAGCCCAGCGAAAAATTGCACACAAATTCAATTGTGACCGACATGTAGTCGGCAATATATTTTAACGTCATGATAATGACGTCATAGTTCCAAGTCCCTCAAACAACTTGCTACAAAAAAAAAATAAGAAAATAAGAAAATTTAAATAAAAGGCTGTATTTTTTCGACTTCTGAATCCTAACCAATTCTTAATTCTTTCCACTTTCTAACTTTATTGTCAACCAAAAATTCTTTCAGTCTTTGTGGTAAACCTATTCATAATTATTAGTGCTAAATCTCAGAAAAATTATTCACAAATTGTGAAATATCTCACTCACACACTAAACTACCCACGCAAAATTAACTTTTGGAGTGTATACAGATTTACATATATATACTATATATATGTATTAACTAAATCCTAAAAAGAATCATACCTCCAAATAATGTTTCTTTCTTCAAAGTTCTTTCTTTATAAATTCCAGGAAAAGAGAGATCTCCAATTAGAAAAACGCCATCGGTATTAACTAATTTTACTCACGGCCGAAACCAACAGATTAATCAAATCTCTAATCTTTTATTCCTTCTTCACTTTCTTCTTTCTAACATTGTACTAAAAAATACCATGCTCAACACAGTTTTTACTAAATTTTCTTTTTTTTCTTTGGAAATCTAAAAAAACAAACCGAGATAGGATAAAATGCCGTTTGATACGTCTTCAACCTTCAACATTACACAACATAAGTCGTAAATGTGTAAAAACTATTCTTCGTAATAAAAACTTGTTTTTTTATGCATGTTTCTTATTATTACTTTGTCTTAAAAAATGTAAACAAACGCTTCTTTTTTCTTCAAACGACTATTTATCATTCGTTGTCAATAGCTGCTACGTTCGATTGTAATTCGAAGTCTCCGCCTGAGATGCTATATCATGTCTTCCCGAACGTATTTCGTATCATAAAACAATTATAAGCACTAAACCGGAGTGCCTTATACTAATACGGAAAAAACATAAACAAATATCCATTGACGAACTTCCCGAGAAAACTTTCCGAAAGTTCTTTCTTTCAAAGTTAGGTAAGAAAAAAGCAAGATTGCGTATTAGTATAAGAAGACTAGTATCCCGGGTAAAAACATTTTACCGGTTCACTTTCCCCATGAGCTACCACCATCCCGTGCTCTTCCTCTTTCAATATATAGTATATGACGAAAAATAAAATCACACAATCCAAAAGAATAGGTACCACTGAGTTGTAGAGCTCGAAAACCTGATCAAAAAAATGTATGGGATCGTCTGCGTACGACGTGCCGTTACGGAGATATCGCCGATCAAAGATTCTGATGACGTCACACCCGTCCCCAAAAAGTTTTAGACCCAAATCTTTCGACACCCCGTCGCCAATATCGCGCACCCAAAGTGACGTCAGTTATTCCTATTGGTTCTCGAGATATTTGCCCTTAAAAATCGCGTTCTATTTAGGGGGCAATGCAATGTGCCCACTGACGTCGCGCTACTCCTATAATACTAATATCGCCTATATCTCGACAACTCAGTTACGCACGACCTAAAATGTCACTATATCACAGTCCATACGAACATTTCGTTCCCAGTCCTTTTATTCACACTGACCGAACTAAATTTGTTATGCACAGTCGCTATTAGTATATAGACTAGTATCCCGGGTAAAAACATTTTACCGGTTCACTTTCCCCATGACTTACCACCATCCCGTGCTCTTCCTCTTTCAATATATAGTATATGACGAAAAATAAAATCACACAATCCAAAAGAATAGGTACCACTAAGTTGTAGAGCTCGAAAACCTGATCAAGAAAATGTATGGGATCGTCTGTGTACGACTTACCGTTACGGAGATATAGTCCATCAAAAATTCTGATGACGTCACACCCGTCACCAAAAAGTTTTAGACCCAAATTTTTCGACACCCCACCGCCAATATCGCGCACCCAAGGTGACGTCAGTTATTCTCATTGGTTCTCGAGATATTTGCCCCTGAAAATCGCGTTCTATTTAGGGTGCAATGCAATGTGCCCACTGACGTCGCGCTACTCCTATAATACTAATATCGCCTATATCTCGACAACTCAGTTACGCACGATCTAGTATCCCGGGTAAAAACATTTTACCGTGCCCTTCCTCTTTCAATATATAGTATATGACGAAAAATAAAATCACACAATCCAAAAGAATAGGTACCACTGAGTTGTAGAGCTCGAAAAGCTGATCAAGAAAATGTATGGGAATGCCTGTGTACGACTTACCGTTACGGAGATATAGTCGATCAAAGATTTTAATGACGTCACACCCGTCCCCAAAAAGTTTTAGACCCAAATTTTTTGACAACCCATCGCCAATATCGCGCGCCCAAAGCGACGTCAGTTATTCCCATTGGTTCTCGAGATATTTTCCCTTAAATATCGCGTTTTCTTTGGGGTGCAATGCAATGTACCCACTGACGTCGCGCTACTCCTATAATACTAATATCGCCTGTATCTCGACAACTCAGTTACGCACGACGTAAAATGTCACTATATCACAGTCCATACGAACATTTCGTTCCCAGTCCTTTTATTCACACTGACCGAACTAAAAAGTGGATGCACAACTCGCTATTAGTATATAGACTAGTATCCCGGGTAAAAACATTTTACCGGTTCATTTTTCCCATGAGTTACGGCCATCCCGTGATTTTTCTATGAATATAAAAAATAAAATCACACAATCGAAACGGGTAAGTAGTACCACGCTATAGAGCTCGAAAAGCTGATCAAGAAAATGTATGGTATCGCCTGTGTACGACTTACGGTTACGGAGATATCGTCGATCAAAGATTTTGATGACGTCACACTCGTCCCCAAAAAGTTTTAGACCCAATTTTTTTTTCGTGGCCCCATCGCCCAATATCGCGGATCCCAAAAACGTCAGTTATCCCAGTCAGTTCTCGAGATATTTGCCCCTAAACGTCGCGTTCCATTGGGGATGCAATGCAATGTTACCCGTGCCAAAAAATTCATGTCGCGTCATTTGCTACTACAAATATACTAATACTGAAAAAACGCTTCTCGCAGCAGCGTGGTTTTACGCGCTCTTCCTGTGGAAATGACCGTGAAATTTTTCTAAATGTATCACTCTCTAAAATAAAAGTGGTATGCACACTCGCTATTAGTATATAGACTAGTGTAGCGTGTAAAAACATTTTACAGTTTTTCTCCATAAATTGTTTTTACATAAACATAAACATCCATTGACGAACTTCCCGAGATATTTTTCCTAAAGTTCTTTCTTTCAAAGTTAGGTAAGAAAAAAGCAAGATTTAGTATTAGTATAAGAAGATGTTGTTTTGTTTTCCACTCCAGGTATAAAAAATTCTAAACTGGATTCCTGATCTAAAATAACTGGAAAAAACTTTAGTAGAAAAAGTTTTCCTTGTAGATTTTTTTACATTTTGAACATAGTCACAAGAAAATAACTAGTCTGGAATCAGGGCCGTTTTCGGGCCGTTTCTTATAAATAAGTCGGGTGCCGTGAAAAACTGAGGGTTGAGGGTTCCTGAAAATTCAGTTTTTGTTTTATGCTTGAAAATATCACAATCCTTATGAAGTGATGCTTTATAAAAACATCCTTGTATTTGAATCTTGAAAATTAACTTTATTTATTTATTTATGCACGGTAAAAATAAAAAGGCATTTTTGAAGAATGTTTACAACTTTATATTTTTTCATTGATTTTTAATTATGTTAATTATGTTATGACAATTTGGTACACTAATTAGTATGCAGCAGTTATTGTTTAGAAGAGCGAATCAGACAGAAGATATCTGTTGTTTAAAATAATTTATGCAGTTAACCGCTAATTTTAAAATTCTGTTTTCTTTTATGCCACCAGCTATCGTAACGAGCCTTTATTTCAATAGAATCAATAGAGTTTCGTGTCCTTCTCTATTTCTATCCTCTTGGATTGATAAACTAGAAATTCTCCCATCAAAAGGTAACGATACATGGGACCGAACAATTGTTATCACAGGGGATACCAATATCAATATCCACAAAAGTAACCCTTTCAGTCAAAGATACATAGAGACTCTCCAACTCTTTGATAGGGAAAATGTCATCAAAACTGCTACTAGAAAAGGAACCAGTCTAATTGACCACATAATAACAAATATCCCAGAGAAGATAACATCAACAAGTGCGAAACTATCAGTGACCACGACGCTCCATTTGTCAAAACCCGATTTCCATCTCATCATTTCCAACATGTCAAAAAACATGTCAAAAGATTTTCTAAAATGGTGGATCGAGTATCTATCGCATTGAACGCACTTCGTTCAAGTTGGCAATAAATGCTCCAACTGAGTTCGGAGTTCCTCAAGGGCTGATACTTGGGCCTATTCTTTTTAATCTTCATGTTACCGACTAACTCAAGTACTCTGCAATACGCTGACGATACCAGCATTTACCAGCATGCTGAACCAGATAACATTAATGAGGCTTTAAAAGAAATAAAAGAAGATTTGAAAAAGCTGAAAAAGTCGTCATCACATCAAACCTTGTACTCAATCCTAAAAAAACGAAATCTATGATATTCTGTACAAATTAATCCAGGAGTAATTGAAATTTGAAATTAAACAAGATGTTAGACAGCTCAGAAACAACAACCAACAACCAACAACTCTGGACCGTTAATCAAACGTTTCGATCATACAAAATCAATCCAAAAAGATGCCGAAATGATTTTCATTGAGATACCTAAGCTAATACGTGAAAGTAACAACCTTAGCTCGTTCAAGAGACTAGTATGTAAATATAGTCTAGATAAAGCACTAGCCAAATCTCTCTCGTATTTATTTTCTATTTTTTTCCTTGCTATTCAACAACTTTTGCATTTGTTTTCAATTCTACTCAACAATCGCAATCCAATTATATTTATTTCCACTTCAAAGCGACTTCACTCAACTCAGCAGTTTCCTATAACTGTTTATTATTAGTTCAAAAAATATCTGGAATCTGATTGGTTAATCAGTAGAGTATATCTCGTCTATCAGTGTAAATAAAAAATATATGCAGTGCAAATAAATGATTTGTATACATTTGACGCAATGCAAGGGTTTCCCCCTATACTAATACGCGTACAGATAAAAAATGCAAGGGAACCTTTCTTTCGCGCTGACCTTCAGGCCCAAGGACCTCTTGTTTAGTTTAGGACAGGTTTGGGACAGGTTTGGGACAGGTAAAACTGCAAGGGTACACTTCTTTCACAGGAAGGTTAATCAGATGACCATCATGATCAAAACAAAATCATCCTACTCCAATATTTGCATATTGTTGTATCAGTACGTAGCGAATTCTTTCTCATTGTTTCAGATCCTAACAGAATGAACGTTCAAGAAGTATCAGTAGAAATTGTCAAAAGTCCCTGCGATGAATATAAGGTGGTCAAGCTTGGTGTTCTAGACAAATATTGGTTTCGATCGTTCATGCCCTCAGCGGTTTTCTTTAAAAATGAAAATGGCAACCAAGAAGATTGGACGGAAAAACTAATATATGGTTTAAAAATTGCTCTTCGTGAGTATCCAGAGGTTGCTGGAAATTTGGAATTTCAAACGAACGATTGTTACTTGCACTATAATAATCAAGGAGTTAAGATTATCAAGTCAAAAGCAAACTTTTCCTTTGCTGATGTTGAGAAGAGTAACTATGACATGAACATCTTGCCAGAATCTCAGATTTTCCCGATGGAATATTGCGGAATGGCACTTGAAAAAGATATCTACCTCTTCGTAGCACATATTATCGTTTTGACCGATAATTCGTTTTTGGTCGTATCGTGCGTTCATCATGTCCTCTGTGACGGTAGTGGTCAATTCCGTTTTCTAAATGCATGGGCTTCGGCAACAAAAAATGGACACGTTGGTAAATACATCAATGAAACAGATCGCAGTGTTGGTTCTAGTGATGGCAAGCCGCCTACAAGAACAGACATTGAAATTGGTATGTTCGTCAAACCGGATGAGTCTCAACTTGCCTTTCCTGAGATAAATTTAACGTCTTACTATTTCAACGTCTCATTTGACAAGCTTGATGAATTAAAATCTGAATTCTCCAAAGGATTACCATCGGGTAAATATCTATCAAAAAATGATGTTTTGACGGCCATAATGTGGAAAGGTGTTGTGGAAGCAAGAAAACACAAGAAGATCAAAGATTCCCTTTGCACTACAATAGTGGACGCAAGAAAAATACTTGGTATTCCTAAAGGCCATATTGGCAATGTCGCACCGTTTCTCTGTCAACGTTTTTCAACAGACGAAATCCTAAAAATGTCTGCTAAAGAAATGGCGTGGAAGATAAGAGAGTTATACTCTGTTTTTGATAAAGATTACATCATGGAAATCATTCGATGGTTTGAGCAACAAAAATCCTTATCCGGTATCATGCCTCGAAGTGACATTTTCGGAAATGATATTATGTTTTCTTCTTTGGCAAAACATCCTATTTTCGAAATCGATTTTGGTTCTGGAAAGCCTCGTCATTACGGCCTGATTAGAAATTCCCATACACCTGGATTTGGGTTTATATTACCAACACTGAAAGATGACAGCTGGAATTTCAGGATAGGTTTGGATCAATCAGAAATGGATAGTTTCCTTGAATACGAATACATTAAAAAATATTGCAAAGTATTGTTTTGTGAATATTCCAAAGTATTAAAATCACGACTATGAAACCTTTTTTCAACATCTACTGTCAGTGTTTGTAGCTGAACCAGTTTGCCTAAACATTCCCACTCGATAGTCAATAATATGTTCTATTGGTTATAATATGTTTTGTGACATACAAGATAAAGTTTTAAATGTTGAAAAGATAAAAAAACAAAAACAATAGCCATAATGATTTATAATGGTTTTAACACTATGAACGTTGTTGCCATAAATAGAGGAAACTTTGATGTTAATTTTCCCATGAAACTCGTCGACGAAGGCTCCGCTCTGTTTTTGGTCTTAATTAATTTAACTAATATCAGCTTTCATTCTTGTTATATCTGCAAATTTCTAGATGCTTTATTTTTGTTCTTTTTTTCTTTTTTTAGGGGTATCATTTTGTAGTTAACTTGCACAGATAAATGTTTTTTACTCTCTAGTTAGATTTCCAAAGGAAATATATTAAGTACGGCGCAAATCAGTTTCGATCGTGGTCGTCGTTCAGTTTATGAAGGTTTTTTGATTAATTTGCACCCCAAGATTCCGGGACTTGAAACGATTTTTTTATTTTCTGAACGTAGAATTGATAAGAGCTGAAACTTGGCAAGTGAGGCCAATGTCGATTGTCCTTTGCCTTCAGCATAAAACTTTTGACCACGCCCATCTATGACGTCGCATTTTGGGTAAATTTGGACGTGCTTCAATATCCACGAAAATTTGCAATAGGAACAAATCAATGCCGAGGTTTTAAGAATAAGTGTTTTTGCAAATTATTATTACACCTTAGATTTTATTGTTTTATATGCATTTTATACATTTTTTGCTTTATTTTGTATTATTATTATTATTTTTTATTCGTTCAGTACAGGGCCCTCGTTGAAAGCAATTTATTTTATAAGTGGAGGAGGTCACCCTGTATAAATATGTTTTAAATAAATAAAAATAAATAAATAAATACTAATCGTAGTTGATTCCCTACGAAAAGTCTACTTTTGAATCCGATTTAAAACCGATTTACCGATGATTAAAATCATAAGTTCGTTGCCGGTAAATTGTACAACTCACTAACTCACGACTCGATTATCCACACATTTTATTTCTTTTTTAGTTTTTCTTTGTTTTGATACAAACACAGAGAATCCCTTGGATGCAGGTTGTTGAGTATGTACCACTGCTTTAAGCCACATGCAAACGCAAGAGTTGTATGTTTGGGATCATGCGAACTCGATTTTTCTTTGGTATAAACGGTCGACGTTTCTGAAGTGGAGGAGTTTCAGGATTCTGAGTTTGCAATCCTGCGGAGTGTGATTTAAATGGATCCGATAGGCTGTAGCCTGTGACATTTCCTGAAGGCTTAAAAATGCATATTGGTTTATTAACTGCTATTGATGTCTATATATAAAGTAATTTTTAATAAAGACATTTTTTCAAAAAAACACTTGTCTTCGTTGGATGCGTTCCTTTTTGCACGAAAAACGCTATGATCTATAATATAATCTTGAAGTTGGCATCGCATTTTTTCCAGGCTTTTAAGTTATCTTATTGGCTTATTTCGCCTAATTTTTTGCCTGCCCATTTTACGTCGGCCTGAATTTCGCTAATTGGTTTTAAACGACCACCTCGTCTGAATTTAAACGACCACCTCGTCTGAATTTAAAGAGATTTTTATCGTCGTAATTTTAATCTTAATTTGCAGAATAACGCTGAGAATAATGGCGGAGACGCGCACTGCTTCGTGAAGAGTGCGGAGAAAAATCATATTGGGAAGCGCGCAGTGTTTCTCGAAGTGCGCGCAGTTTGACCCTTCTGGGCCATCGTACTTCTGAGCCATCATATTCATTAATTCATTCCACGCGCTAACATTATTTTAAACATTATTATGAGCATGAGCAGTTGAAATGCTATAATCCGCTGTAATGATTCACTCAAGTTTTTGAAGATAGCTCACAAAAAATAACCCTCGATCTTTCTGAAGTTGTAACTTCTGCATTTACGACAATATTTACAGCAAGAAGATGTCAAATTTGGCCAAATTTTCGTCTTAAAACGACTGAAAACTGAAATGGCATGGCTGGATCAAAGTTGACTTGTGTTAAGTAGTTGGATTCTGTGTTTATAATAACACAATTGAATCAACAAATTACGTGACAAAAAGATCCTTAAAATGTTTTTTTTTATATTCGGTATTATACATCTCGAATAACATAGGACGATTCCCTCCGAGACTCGAAACATTCGGCAGCCGAAAGGACGGGGTTGATATTTCACTCTTCCTATGACGTCATCAGTGCCTAATTAAGGCCTCTTCATTTGAGTACAAATAACGTCTCCAGTCTGTTTTCCAAATTTAAAGTCGTACGGTGTATCAGTTCTCTGCATTCCGGTACTGTTGGGCGGTTTTTTTGGAAACCGTTTTTTTGTAGAAAACCCGCACTAAGTTCCCATCCACAAATTAAGTAGATCTTTCTCGAACATCTGTTAACACGGTGTTTTAGCCAAGCCGTGTCTATTTCTCCTTTAGGTAATTCTTTTGTTATGAATACTGATGAATGTATTTTTATGATTTTTGAGAAATATTCCAATTGTTTTAGGCCCTTGGTTTATCCGCATTTCTGGCGGTGGCTATTGATGCTGTTTTGCACACAGTCAAAGGTGTTAATGAATATCGCATATATCAAGACAACAATACAAGGAACCATCCACAAATGTGGCTGTGTAATGAAGTCAGCTAAACCTCAAAGTGTTCGAACACGGGAAAAGTCCCTTCACTATATTTCCATGTAAACGAACCTCCAACACGAGAACGGAGCATCAAAAACAGTTATCTACTTTATTTTTACTAAAAGTGATGATAATAAAGAAATCCATTTATAGAAGTCGTTTCGATTGTTTTCAAAAAGAAGAAGCAATTTAAAGTATTTCAATTCACAAAGTTGTTTCAGCATAAACAGCTGTTGTTGTTCATAATAGCAGGTACTATTCGTTCCTGTCCGCTTCATGGAGCAGTTCTTTACCTGTTCCTTCACTAGCTTGCATTTTTTTTATGTTTATGGTGTTGTTATGTTGTTGTTTATGTGTATGTTGTTAGAGATTTTTTCATGTAACGTTTTTTTAGGGTGTCATATTATTTCCTGATTACAAATTATTTTTTTATCATGCATAATTTAGAAACCAGGCATTTGTATTTATTTATGTAACAACATGCAACAACTGTACCTATGAGTTAATTAAGACAATTTTGAGAAATTCTATTTTGCTTTTTTTTAGTTTTAAGGTTGAGATCATGGATTATACGGCGGCCAGAGGGTACAGTGGCTACTACATTTTTCCTCTCGTGGAGATACAGCTTTATTTATAGCAAGGCTATCTCTAAGACTATCTGTAAGTTTTAATAATAGACTATTCTACCCAGTGGGCAAAATCTTCAAAAGGCTCTGTGGAGGAGTGTTTTTTTTTAATTGAAACAGCAGACGATATTGTTTGCCATTCCTATAGAAAACACTCCTCCTGAACATACACTTTCTGAAGATTTTGCCAACTGGGTACAATCTACCCAGGTGTTTCTTTCAAATACATATTTTTCGTCCAGAAAAACCGATTCTTCATTGTAGCGCCCAGGTGCTTATTACCTTGTTGTGATGTAACTGAGTTCCAAAGGAACAAAATCAAGAATAGGTAGCAAACCGGCGCGGTTCAAAACACAGGTTCAGGTTCACATTAACATTGCCATGGTTATGCGGACCAAATTACGGTGAAACATGCAAATTACAGACATAAAGCCATTGCTGTGTTGTAAGGCTACTTCCACATTCTTTATTTACAAGAAAAAAAGGGAGCAGATTTACTTTGGATTTTCCCCACACCCATCCAATAAATTGTATTAGAACGTGTGAGATTTTGAAACCCCAGAAATCCACGATTCGGGTGGTAACCCGTGGTCACTCCAATATGTCAAAAAAATGAGATGGTGATGAGCTTTTCCGTTTAAAAGACACTGCAGAGTTTTGGGAAAGATTTCCAGACGATTTTCATGTCTTGCTAGCCCTCTGTTTGTATTTAAGTGCGACACAACGCCTCTTCCAAAAGTTCCCAGTGGTAAGAAAGGGAGCACATTAATTATTCACGAGATACCGAATACAATTTGTTAAGTCGTACCAATGAAATAAGAGAAATCGCATTTGTGGCAAAGTTTCTAGGGGGTTACCACCTTAATTCCACTGTGACCTATCTACTCGTTTGTTTTCTTATTTCAGTATAGCCTCGCGATTTTTTGTCTTCGTTATTGTTCATACAGCAAGCAAATAAATAATACTATTCGCTAACCGCCTATGAACGTTTTGCTTGCGTTTCCTCCCACTGAATTATCTGGAAAAAGGGAAACGGTGGTCAAAATTTTATGCCCTAACTTTTCCCATCGCCAATTACGTTGTATTCTAATGGTCTTGAGATATTTGCCCTTTGACGGTGTCAAATTCAATTATTACTTAATGCAGTAGTATCACACCGACATCGATGTGAAACTTTTGTGTGAACTTATATGGCGTAACACCGTGCTATCACAACACGATGTACCATTTTGCGTGACAAACGAATTTTTTGAAGCAACCATAAATGTTGGCTTATTAAGAGAACAGAATAAACCATCTTAACATACGTGCTGATGTACGAGTTGTCAAGGAAACCATTACTTTCGGCACATATTTTAAACTGAGGGACATGATTTGTCGTTACATGTGAAAATCATGCATATTTCAACCCAGGGAAAACGGGTTGAAAAATTCAACGTGTATCCTTTACAAAAGTTATACCATAGCAGAGGTGAAATAGTACGGGTAACCGGGCCCTTAGTTTCTGTTAATAAAGCGCATTTCATTCTTCAATTCTTCACTTCAACGATTGCTATCATTTTGGCATGATATGCAATTACTACATAATATATATATAAAAATAGCTGCAGAAAATTTCACGGGTCAAAAGGAAATTGACAAGTTTTGTATTGAAACCAAAAAAAAAAATAATATTTTAGTCATTTCATAAAAATTTCCTCAAAATAGGTTACAATTTTTGTTGATGTAGAAAACTATCCATCAAAATAGTCGTTTAAAAAAAAGCAACCTAGTTCTGTTTATTCACTTCGAATGACTTTATTTCATGGAAATACGAAAGTATTTTGACGCAACGTGCAATACAAAAAGGCCTAAGAATTAGGAAAAGCTCGAAGAGAATGGCATTAACGCCACCCTCTTCTCTACTACTAGATACACTCGTATTAATTACCAAAAACCTCGTCAATTGTGA
Organism: Turritopsis rubra; assembly: GCA_039566895.2. NCBI lineage: Eukaryota > Metazoa > Cnidaria > Hydrozoa > Anthoathecata > Oceaniidae > Turritopsis > Turritopsis rubra. Next base: position 14,978,507 of record CM077629.1, on the reverse strand, counting down.
CGAATTATTCTTCTCCGGATCCGGTACTTCTTTTGACACGTCTTCGTGGAGAACGTCGAGGAGATGGCTTGCCTAAAACAAAACAAAACAATCAAATCATGTCGAAACAAAAGTCATCGTGTAAATGCTGGCAAAACTCGAGAAATATTAAGTACTACTATATTTTACACTTCTACCAGTCAAGTAGTAAACACTTACTGAAGTCGGTGGTTGTCTCCCGGGGCAACCAGTCATAGTCCACATTATTTTTGTCACCTTGGGTCCCAACTTCAGGAGCTAACTTGCTGACTGACCTCTTGAACTGAAAACAAAACGTGGTGATGAACTCAAAAGTTGGAAAGCATGGCATATAAAAACTTAACTTAAACTTAACTGGTCAGCTCAGAACACTTAAAAATCATGAAAGTTCATAAGGTGTCCTAAGTATTAAGTCATCATTGCTGACAACAGCTTTCTTATCATCAATATAGAAACCCTGCATGAAATCTTCAGAGATAAAACTCACACGGGTCAAACAGCAAAAAAATTCACTAACAGAAATATTTTCTGTCTTGATATTTACAAGATTTAAGAGGTCCATTACGGACAAAATGTTTAGTGATCTACATGAAAATAAATTTGAGTCAGAGCACTAAAGCAGGTAGATTCTACTGAGGAGATGCTACAGGTTTAATATCGTTGTATTATTTACTTTGTATTACGGAGAACAAAAAAAATTCGTACTTTGCTATGGGTGAAAGCATAATTTAATCCAAAGATCACTAATAAGGCAATAGCTGCAAGGAGCACGTATAGGAAAAATGTTTCTCCGTCAAAACTTTCTTCAACCTCTTTGAAAGTGATGGTTTCATTGAAAACACCAGCACCATATTGATTACCATCCTGTGAAAACAGTAACAAAACAGTCTCGATGAGGGTACAGAGCTACCACAACTTTGAAAGTGTGTCAACATTTTCACCGATACTTGCTGCCGATGGATGCACCCCCTTCCTTCAGATGCTTACAAAGTGTCAATTCCCCCAATTCATTTCCCTAAAATTGATACCCTTTTTTTTTTTTGGCAAAGTTAAAATTTGATAAACTTTACATTAGATATATCAGATATCCACATAGAAGAATAAAAAATCAGAAATCAGCACGAGGAAAAACAACACTTACAGAATCTTTGTAAAACATCAAAACAGTTAAGCCAAATGGTCTTCCCCCATAACTTTCATGAGGATGGAAAGCATATTGGAAAGAAGCTTCTTCACCAGGTGAAACGACTCTGTTGTACTGGGTACCAGTGAAATTTTGGATATGGTAGCTATAATCTTGAGGATAGCGGAATGACGCATCAAGAGTTTCAACAATGAAGTCTTTTTCACCTTTGTTGTGGAAACCAACCAAAATGTAAATAGGTTTCCCAGCAGGTAATTCTAAATGAAAGTAAACTCAGTAGTTCCAACCTGAAAATCCTTTTCGAAGGAAGTAGCTCATGCATACCAGCTTTTACCACACAATCAGAAAACTTGTAATCTTCATCATGATTATGGTCGGATCTTAATAGTAGGCTTATAGGCCACAGGCAAAACAAATAGTTTTTGAAAGGCTGAAGTTTGTGTATGCCATCCATGTATTGCAATTGTTTGCTTACGTTTCTCAGGATAGTCTGGGAACAAGACTGCAGTTTCAGCATTGGGACTTGGTCGAACCCCTCCTTTTTCTTCTTCTTCTTCAGCATCCTAAAAAATGATTTCAATGTATGATATACGTGGTTCAATTTCCTGACACTCAGAAAATTGCATCAATAGTAGCAACAAAAATAATGGTAGTCATCAATCACACTTCCTGGTCAACATCGGTAAACAGTGTTTGAAAGTAGCTATAGTAAGATCGTGAAACATTTATTAAAAAACATTTATTAGGATTTACAAATTCTCTACCGAACAATAATAGGAAATGCAAAATATTTGACTGATTTAAATGAAACAAACATACCTGTCCTGTTGGTTGAGTGGTTTCCTCTGCAGCTTCTTCCTCTGTCTCCACCTGAAAAGTAAAATTATTTAAACAAATTGTTTTAATCTTTAGATGAAAGTAATGCAGTAAAGCAAAAAGTTTTTCTATATAAAAGACATTAGTAACACAAAAATGAACTATAGATGTTCCATTCATTTTGTTGATGATTTAGTGATGAAATAGCTATAAAGCTTGAGAATTTACCTTTGAATCGTTTTCATCGACAGTGTCATCTGCATTTACCTCATCTTCAACAGGATCTTCTTGAGCGATAACTAGAAAGGAAAAAACAAGAATGGAATAATGTAAACCAGTGTGAAGAGAGTTGCCAAAACATTATTGGTTTTAATAGTCGATCACCCGAAGGCTGCTGGCTAAGCCTGGCGCAAACAAATCAAACATTATTATTTGATGTTAGACTCTCATAATAATTTGTATCACAGCATTCAACAATATTTTTCCTCAGTGTCCTTCATGAAGTTCCGTGCACCGCTATCTCATCTACCACCTTAAACTATTACAACACCATTCCACCTTTAAAAAAAATCATCGAGTTGGAGAAGACCAAGAAGAATATTGTTCTCTTGTCATTTGATGAAATTTGATAAACTTAATGTAGAAATTATGTTTATTGTTGTAGCTAATGCAAAAGCATATTATGTTCCCTTCAAGGGCTATGACACACTGCAAAATTATTCAAAAATGGTAATAGCAATAGAATTCAAAAGGACTAAAAGATGTGGTTGACACTGGACTCATACATGGGTTCAGGGTTCAAACAAGGTTTGCAGAAAATCTTCAAGGTTTTGTAGTAAATAAATCTTTCAGTTTTCCATGATTTTCAATCCAAAACACAGAAATCTTTCCAGTTATTTTCCAAGTTAAGGTGAATCTCCAGATAGTGAAACTAATTTTTCTTGCTAAGATTCATTTAGTGAATGGAATGAAATATGAAAAAAGTGAAATGCAATGTTTATTCATGGAGCAACAATTTTTTATGTTTTCACTGAGACATCCGAAAGACCGAAAATCATATGGTCATAGTTTTTAATGACCATTACAGAATGTATACTCCACACTTGGTAAAGTCAGAACAGTAGAGCCCAAAAGAAACTTTATATTTCCACGTAAGATAATAAGCTTTTGTAAGAGTCACTATCTTAAGAAGTTAATTTTCTTTTGTTTATCAAACTTTGTGTTGAAAACATGATGACTTCATGTAACAGATAATATTTTACACTAAAATATTTTGTGTTTATGTAAATATTCTTTCCATTGCAGATGCACAAAGTTTCTTTCAGGCTGTACTTCAGAATTGTAATGCATTGATTTAGTAGTTCAAAGCATTTTGCATCAAAAGAACTAAAGATGGAAGATGATTACAGAAATGAAATACAGTAATTTGATTTATCACAGTATATTCGGAACAGCGACTTAATGCTTCCCTGATTGCCCTGAGGTAACCAATATCAGCATTAGATAAGTTAAACTATGCAAAATGAAGATACCAATTGCCCAAAGATCATGTAAATTATTTTGGTGAAAAAACCAAACAAATATGTTACCAAATTGAAGCATGTTGAGCAAGTGAAAATATCAAGGAAATATAGGAAGTTTTTATCACTGCTGTAATGAAAAGCAAAAACAAGACTTGGGATGTGTGGATGCAACATTACTAAAGCAAAACCACCAAATGTCATCATCATGGCAACGGGAGATGTTGAATGATATTAAACATACATTTCCTTGGCATTAACTGTGGGAAGAATGAATAGGTTCAAGTATTCACCTCCATGTTTTACTCAAAACAATCAGTTGAATGAAAGATTTTTACAAATGTATGCTATGTCAAGTTCATTAAAGCAGTTGAATCTAAAGGTAATCTTCAGAAACAACACTTTGTATTCATCCAGCAAGAAGTTGCTTTTGAAAATTGTCAATCTTAGTTCCTAAAGTTTCTGAAATTGTACATTGACAGAATGTTGGACCTTAAAAATAGCGAAGCATCTGTGACAACAACATGACAACGAATCACAAAGCAATGGAAGTTTAAAGAGTTATAAAAGTCTGTTACAATTTAAAGTTTGATTGATGAACACTTAGAAAAAAAGAAATGGTATGTTTTCAGGGAACCTATTGATATCAGGGTACTGATACTTTGAGCACAACGATATTGAAATCGGTACCCTCAACAATTATTAGATCGGTATCACCATTTCAGTACCCAGTGAAATTGAAATTTTCCAAGTATCCAATGACGCTGGCTGATGATGGTCCCTATAAAAGTGCACACACTTGTCCGAAAGAATGGATCGATGCCCTAAATCCTGCTTAAAAATTCAGGCACAAATTAAAACAGGGGCTAAAGGCCCTTTATTACGAAACTCATTCATAAAGCGTAAGCATTCGAATTAATTAACTCCACCGCGCAGTCCACTAATCCAGTAAAATGATCAGATATAGAGATAGCAAACAGACGGAACTATTTTCCTTACCTTGTCCGATGGAGATAAAATTTAAAGGTAATATTAGCACTGCAAGCAGTAGCGTTAACGAAAAATACTTGAACATCTTTCCCTAATCCAACAACAAACCGTATTGCAAAGATATCATTCGATTTTTCTTAGCAGTGTTTGTTACACGTAGTCTTTGACTTTCACGTTAAACATTGGTGACTGGTGTAGGGGAATCATGAAAAGAAGGCTGGAAACTACTTAGCTGGCTGCTTAAAGTTTGGTGGATAAACATTCGAGATGGAATAATTCTCCGGGACAGAAAAAATGCAATGGCTGGTTTGTCATCCATACTAAAATGTTTGAACCCATCGTATTAGAATTGTATTCACTCTCGTCTATTATCCACAGCAACCCTCTCGATGCGTTGCCACAAATAATAGTTAGATTCTTTAACAACTAAGATAATTTTGTGTTTTACTTTAATTCCTTTAAAAAAATGTCTCCTGTAGGTTTTGCAAAATTGTTAAAACGTTTTTCAACTTGGTTCTAACTGCTGCACACACAGCATTTCTCGTTTACCTACTACTTCAAAAGATATGATAGTGATTGTAGACTGAGTATTCGAGGTATTCCCGTAAAAAATATAAACATAGACAGACACCTGGAATTTTGATATCGAAACTGGAATGGAACGGATATGATATCACACTGTGAAATTTGGTTTGCGTAAGCAGGAGCTATAGTTGCTTATTGCCTAGCCCAATAATCACTATATTAGGTTTGCGTAAGCAAGAGCTAGTTGCTAATTTGGCAAGTCAAATAGCAGGAAAAACAATAATAGAACGGAGAGGAGGGAGGAGAGAGGGAGGAGAGAGGGAGGGATCCCTCATATTGAAGGAGCACCTTAATTGCGGTATAATTTCATACCGTATTTGTGGGATCCCTCAATTGCAATGTTCCACACCACCATAACAATAACGTTTTAAAACATTCAATAAACATCAGTAACGGTAGTTTCATCTATGTTCGACAAAACAACTTTAGAATCCAATAAATGAAAAAGGAAACCTAATTTACGTTCAAAAGGATGTAAGATATGAAATACAATATCCTAACAACATTAGTAACAAAAAGATAAAGACATTTCTTTACTTTGAAGATAGATAAACGGAGGAGAAAAGAAACGGGAGGATACGTCAGTGTTCAACCATATATTCTTTTCTCAACAAAACAATTTTCAAAAACAAGAGATAAAACACGGAACAGTAGAATAAGAAAGTAGATATCGTAAAAACCACGTGCTGTAATAATCCCAAAGGGAACACTAGAGGTTATATTTCTTTTCTTTACTGCTAAAGAGGTTTGAGACTCATCTTGAATTTACCCCCAATTATTAAGCGATATTTCAAATTTAAGCTATTGGGTGAAAAGTATTTAATGTAAGCTTCCTTTTTAAATGTTTTTCATTTTTTTTCGTTGATTAATCGCTTCAATATTAACGTTTGTCGAAAATAGAAACATGTCGAACATAGATGAAACTACCTTATTTACGAATATTATGTTTTTTTCTCTCGAAACAAATGAATTAATTATTCACAAAAAGTAAACTTCTTTATAGGCCAACCTCACAAATATGTTGTGTTCGTGTTCTTTTGGCCATTAAAAGTTTTTGATAGACCACACCACGCGATTTGTTGTGCGACATGCGGTAAACCATCATACGTTCTGTTAATTATATATGTATTCATTTTTTGTAAACTTAAGCCGACTCACCGACTTAACTTTTCAACTTCAAAACAAGTTGGAGGACGCTAACCCAACATATTTTTTTATGTTGGCCTTAACATATTTACCACCATCCACTACTTTGCTGCCATCTTGAGAAGAAATTTGCAGGATCGCCAAGTTTCGCTGCACATTTTATTGTGTTCAAGTTTCCCAGGGCCATTTATTAAATATCTCCCCCACACACCAAGAATTATTATTGTGAACTTTAATCAAACTTTGCGTAATACATTGTTCTTTGCAAATATGGCAATGAAGAAATTGTTTGACCCAAAAAATTGCTGCAAAAACTCCTTCCGTTCAATGTCAAAGTCATAACTTAAAAAAACTGACCACTCATCACGCTTACTGATCTACATAGTAATAAATGGGTAAAATTTTGCAGGGTTTTTTGGCGGAAGTTCAATTTTGGGATTTTGAAAAAATATATTTTATCAATTCAATATCTTCATTATGAAGTATAATGTATACTTCTGTTTAGGGATCGTCTCAAAGATTGCGTCCTGAAAAAAGATGCATTTGGAAGAAAATTTTCGACTTTCTCTTTTATAAATTTTTTTCCCGATTTTCTATAAAGAAATCGAATTCAAAAGGACGAATTAGTGAGAAGGTGAATTTCATTTAAGAATAATTAAGAGCAAATCTTGGACGAATTATGAATGAATTCTAGGATACATCTTTATACATTATATACATCTTCAGAGTGTTTCTTAATTATTTTGAAAATTTGCGTTGTTTAGGAGAAACTACTCGCAATATGATGATAAATTCACTTTGGGATATTGCGAAGTTCTTACAATGATAAGCAAAACTTTTAGTAATTTTAAAAACGAAACTAATTTTAAACAACTTGCCACAAAATAAAACTTTCTAAAAATGATCGTTCAAGGAGAAATAGTTATTTTTATTAAGTCCCATTTACACACACAAAAGGCATTTTTTCGCATCGTTTTTCCAGATATAGCTGCTCTTACATTAATGAAAAAGAAGAAGAATTTCAAACAATTTTACTTTCTTTATGAAATCAATAATCTTTTTTTGGTAGAATAGGATTCTGATCAAAATTCCTATTTCAATTGACATTTTTATAACAGAAATGTAGCTTTAATTTTACAGATTCACATTCTACAGGTGTTTGTTTTTTGAAAAAGGAAAAACTCTTTAATCGCTTGTGTATTAAAAATTGATTCACGCTAACAATGGGAGACGCACTATTGAATAACAAACAACATTTTGTTTCAACTCATTACACAGAGCATGTCTTCTGAACAAAAGATAGGTTTTTCATTGAAATATTTTTTCTTCATACACAAGTGAGTTTAAAGCTATCTTTACATTCACAAAATCTATACATGCAATTCTTTTACATTTTTTCATGTTAATGTTTAACGACGTAGTTTAAAACAAGCCAAAACATTCTACGGAATTTTTTTTCTTTGTTGTTCAATTTTGAACTCTAGCATATCGTCCGATTAATTTAAAGTTATCATTATTTTGTATAAAATGCTAATACAACGAGTGCACTCTATTATCTTTTAATGCTCTTTCTAAAGCGGAAGTTTAAATGAAACAATGAGCGAATTTAGGACGAATTTGGGACAATAGTAAGAAATTCGTCGTTGTTTAAGGAATGATTACCAGGTCGAATTTCGGTCGATTTTTCTACATTTTCAGGTTGAATATTTTCAAATACAAGCACATTCAAGGACGATTTGGAATGAATTAACGAAAATGAAAACGCTGAATTAAGACGAACATTTTGACACGATCCCAAAGTGAAACATCGTTTAATTAAGTGGGACTTACTTCGTTTAGTTGGTCCAAGTTTCTATCCCCTCATCTTCATTGGATTTTCTTACCTCAACTCCAGGTGTTACATTCGCGAGTGTTTACTTAAATCATAATTTTAAGTTCAAATGTTTTTGGTTACAAAATGTCATCCAAGGGAGTGAAAAGGAAGCTCTGATGTAACACAGCATACTGTTGACATGTCGGACTCCTGTTAAGAAGTCATTCTATTGCGAATAGAAATCAGTCTTTTCTTCTAAGTTGGTCCCTAAAATTAGAAAAATAGGTATCTTTATAATTTCACAGAACCTAATTTTGCGATTTTCCTTTAAATGCACTCAATTTTTGAAATGAACATTACTTACCCTATACTAACTGGTTATGAGGGCATTACCGGAGAATATTGACTGACGCCATAGTAAAGCCCGAGCTTGCGAGTGCAGTACGTGACGGAAGTCAATATTCGAAGGTAATGCCCGAATAACCAGTTAGTATAGGGTAAGTAATGTTCATTTTTTATAAGAATATACTTTACTAGCTGCCCAGGTAAAAAACATTTATCGATGCAATTCTCGTTCAGTACAGTGGGAAAGAAACTTTACTTGTCCGCGTGAGATAGTTAGCCTTCACGAGGAACGGTGTCAAGTTCTATCGCATGTCTAAAACTAACTGCGAAGAATACAAAAGGATTTTAATAATGACTTCATATGACATAATTTGTAGCTATACGAAATTTTTTTGTGTTTCCATGTAAAAATTCATTCCTTTGCAGACACTTAAAGTTTCTTCCTGACTGTACTTTACCCGGGCATATTAAAAAAAGAACTCATCAATAAAAAACCTCTACATGCTGGAATAAACTTATTAGTTTGTATCATAAAGACAATCTTTAATTATAAAACTGAAGCAAAAATATAATCATACCTCCATGTCTATTTGTAAGATATACCACTCTTTTACAGTTATTTTAACAACTTTTAACTAATCTAACTTTATCATATGTTCTTGACTATCTTTCTCTTTCTTAAAAATCGTAAACAAATGGAAATGTAAACATTTGACGCAATGCAATGATTTTCCCCTATACTAATACGCATACGGATACGGAAACCGTTGCCACATTTGTCTATTAAACAAATTTGACGTTTTTTGTTTTTTTCACTTAGGACTCACAACCAGGGCTTAAAATGCTTATAGTATTAAATCTTATACATGAATATCGAGGCTGACGATGAGTAAAAAATTAAGAATATCCTAAGAATATGCAGAGGCACCACTTTTTATTCTGCTAGATGCTGATTAAGATGGATATAGTTATATTTTATAAATATTTTTGGCTTTTTTGAATTACATCAAAAGTGTAAGATTTGATACACAATTTTTGTTTTTTTAGATCGAATATTTATTCCTGTGCAATTTGAGTTAAACATTTTTTAACACTCACCTTAAAGACTCTTATGACGGATAAAATCCACAAAATTGTCAGTGGTAAATTCTTCTGACTCAATTGGTACATTAATAACAGAGAATTTTTTTTTTTGAATTGGGAAATCGAGATAATGAAAACAAATCAAGAAAATCTAAAAACAAATTTTGTTTTGATTTTTTTGTAAACATCATGAGTCATTAACAAATATGTTGAATATGACAGGTGGATTTTTTTAACATTATTTTTGTATTATAATATCTATATCTATGTATCTTTATCTATATTATCATTAACTGATAGAAATGAGGAGTTAAAAGCCTAAGGACTAACCCCTTGGGGATTGAAGATATGGCCAATATCTGTAGATTAGCCAATAAAAACCCCAGAAGAACACACACAACACAAAGGGACAAACAAATCTATATTATCATTAACTGATAGAAATGAGGAGTTAAAAGCCTAAGGACTAACCCCTTGGGGATTGAAGATATGGCCAATATCTGTAGATTAGCCAATAAAAACCCCAGAAGAACACACACAACACAAAGGGACAAACAAATCTATATTATCATTAACTGATAGAAATGAGGAGTTAAAAGCCTAAGGACTAACCCCTTGGGGATTGAAGATATGGCCAATATCTGTAGATTAGCCAATAAAACCCCCAAAAGAACACACACAACACAAAGGGACAAACAGGCAATCAAGGCAATATTATATGATGTGGTTATTGTATATCTTGAGAATCAATGGAGAAAAGCAGCTAAATTGACAGAAAATGATTTAATATTCTGTAAAATTGTTTTATTAAGATCATTTTTAATGATCACAAAAGTAGTTATCAGGAAGGGGAAAAAATTAGCGGAAAGTGGAACACTAGACTGCAATGATGTTTGAAGATAACTTCATATTTTATCGATCTTGTTCTGAATGTTTATTCTTGTTGAGTTGCCATCTAAGACAATTACTTGTTTCACCAAATCCAATTTAGTTAGTGTGGTATCATCTTCATTGAAAGATAATATATTATTAACATTATTGTTAGTGGTAAGGGGAGCAGGCACTCTATACACTTTTTGTTTTGAATGTATTCACACAATCTTCAAGAGACTTAAAAATTATAACGTTGTATGTAATATATTATATCTTTCAAGGTTTAAAATAGGTCCACGCTTGTCTTGATACTCATTTTATCCCATTCTCATAGAGGACAATAGAAAAAATGCTGATTAAAGTGAAAACCCTAACAGGAAAGGAGGTGAGTGTTATTAGTTCAAATATTTTCATGTTTCAAATCTTTTTTATGTTCTTTACTGCTATGAAATGATTGTAATAAAATCACCTTGTCCTAAACCTATGATCCAATCATTTTACTTGCTTTTTTCAGATTGAAATTGACATTGAACCTTATGATAAAGTAAGTTTTGTTTACATTTTGTTGAATACCTTCAATGATGATGTGTACTGAACTATGACCAACAATCTTTTCTTACACTTCGATATAGGTAGAGAGAATAAAAGAACGTGTTGAAGAAAAAGAAGGTATACCGCCAGCTCAGCAAAGGTTTGTTATAACATCACATAACATAATATTATTCTGGCAATAAACAGGTTTCCAAACCTCTAGGGTGAGATCTTAGTAAAATGAAATTTACACTATATATACCTTAAGATCATTAATTTTGTTCCTTTTCGCAAAAATAAATGTTCATGTTTTTTTCGGAAAGACAAAAAAAAATTAATGTTCATAAAATTTTTGATTAACATAAATGAATGTTATCAGGAAAATGGAAAAAAATACAGTTCGTAGTTTTTCAGGCTATATATTTTGTTTTCTTCATTGTATAAGTTTTTTCTTCTCCTGCCTTTAACTATTCTTGTCACTGTGACCATTTTTTTCTGTTAAGGTATCTATTGTATTATCAAATTCTTTTTTTTCAAATTTTCCATTTTGGACAAATCACAAAAATAAATGTCCACAAAAATTCAATCATTTGTCAAGTCGAGAAAATAAATTTCTGCGAAATCCATTTTTTTGTACTTTAATGACCTTAAGGTATCCAACAATAACATTTTTAGGAGAGTTTGAGATTTTGTTTTCGTATTTGTTTGAAGAGATTAGGATTCGGCATTCTTGTGTTTATGATTATTTTTTTATATTCATTTTTAGGTTGATTTTTAGTGGAAAGCAGATGTAAGTTATTTCTGTTATGACCAGTAGTGGATATACTGTTAGGAAAAAAAGTGGAAGAACAGTGTCAGATTTTCAATCTTCAGTGTTAACTAGGTTACTTGCACATTTTCCTTTGCTACTCAAAGTAACTTAAACTCTCCTCCAAAATTTTTACCTAAGTTCCAGATCTGTCTATGATGACAGCATTAAAAGCATATACAATTATTTACTTGCAACCTCAAAAATATCTTTCAATGAAAACCGAAATAAAAAAATGTTCTTGTTTATCTATCTGATTGACAGATTGTTATCATGAAATGTCATCCATGAGATTTTTTTCCCTAGGAATGATGACAAAACTGCTCAAGACTATAAAGTTTCTGGAGGATCAGTTTTACATCTTGTGTTAGCCTTGAGAGGTGGAGTGTAATCATTGGTGCCATATTCTGCTACACAATACTTAACGCATGTTGAGGACAATTATGCAAGCGGGATTATTTATTTAAGAAACCTGTTAACAATTTTTTTGTATTGGATTTCAAATACGACATCATTTTTATCACACATCTTGATTAATGTTTATTATTTCCTTCATTTTATGAACTAGGAAATGTTATAATTTTGTTGAAATCATTGAAAAAGTTATTCTACAGTTGTATATAAGAGTCTAATCCTGCTGTTCCAAGTAGTGGTTTGATATAGATTTTCCTTCTGCTGAATACAAACTGATAAAACTTACGAATATTGTTGAAATTTGAGGCAATTTCTTTTTATAAGTTACCTGTTTTTGAACTAAAACATTTACGACAATGTAGTCTTCTCTGTTAAATTCAATGTGGATTGATTAATAAAGATTGAAGAAGCGGAACAATGACTCAGTACAGCCCGAATTAAACTTTATGTGTCTTTGTAAGGTAAATTATAGCTTTCAAAAGGAGACAGTGGTGTGTCTAAACGAATCATATTGAACATGTCCACAAAATCTTTTGTATTTCAATGTTAAAATTCATTCCTTCGTAAAGACTTAAAGTATCTTTTGGGCTGTACTGTATAAAACATTCAGATAGGTTTTTAACTGATTATCATTTGGCAGAATATCCCTAATAGATTTCTACTTTAAATATTATACTTTGCTTAACCTGTTGTTTTTTGTTCAGTGCAAAATCAAAACTTGATGAAAAATTATGTACAAGTAGTAATTCTTCACAATGGTTGTTGGCCATTATGAATACTGCTTCATCAAGAAAGAAACATGGTAGTAATTACCAAAAAGTGAGACAAGTCAGACAAAAGCAAAAACCAAGAACAACAAAAAGTGATTCTGCTTTGCTACAGAAAGGTCAGGATAATGTTAATTTTGGAAAACAGCTCTAAATCAACTCACTGCTTGCAATTCATGTACAACGTTCATGTGTCGTATTATTTCTTTAGACATCAAGATCAAGATACGAAAGTTGAATGATGCATTGGAAGCTGATCCTGTTGATATAGACTTACTTCGAAAGCTGATGGTTCAGTCAAATGGTTGTGTTACAAATGATATACGATGTAAGGTGTGGCCAAAGCTCCTAAATGTGAATGTGTTTGATTATCCAAGAAAAAAACAAGGTAAGTTAATGCAATTTAGTCTTTATATATATGCTGTAAAGGGTCTTATATATGTAGTGTTGTGTGTAGTGTATTGTATTTGGGCCTTTTGAAAAACGTTAGAACTTGAAGAAGTTCCACCATGTGTCCAATTTCTCAAACTCCAACAAAGAAAAACGGTGTTTAATCTTAAAACTTATGACAATAGGAATTGTAATACAAAACATGGAATTCAAAAATTGTATTACAGGCAAGAAATTTCTTACTTCATGAAATTTTGCTGCATTTTAATTTCAAAGGGTTTTTCAGTCAATTTTTGGATGTCATTTGTGTTGTTATTTTGCAGCTGTTTAATTTTGAAATAATTAATTTATGGAATTATGGAAATTCTATTCAATATTCCACGACATTTTAATTTCAAGATTCAACCGATTCGACAGTCTTTTGCAACATTTCAAATACATTCTATTTTTATAAAGATAGTGTTTTTTTTCGGTTTAGCCTTTAGTATGCTCAAAAAAGCCTTTTTCCAGCCTAAAAATATGCTTAGGATATGCTTGCCATGAGATGATACAAAGTTTTATCATGCAGTAAGTGATGATTACAGATTCTTGTACTGCCATTGCAAGGGGAAAATTTATAAAAATCGCTTCTTGCAACACAATATTTCTGGACCATCTCGAATGATAGAGAGAAGTTTCTTTCCTGAAATTCCTGTCTATTTCAAAGATTCTATCCACGTGTAAAGTACCCTTGGATATGCTAAAGAATCAAGCTCAGGCTTACATTTCGCTTAATTTTCAGTTTTTTTCAGTCGGTGTATGCTTATAAAGTTTACGCTTATAAAAAAACATGTATGGTAGTGTTGAAAGGGTAAACTTTGCAATAGATCTGGAATTTCATGAAAACACAAGACCAAAAAATAGATTTCTTGGCTTTATCATAAATGACCGTAGTTTCTTCTGTTCTTAGTACTTAGCCAATATTTTTTCTTGCATCAGTCTGTTAATGAGAATTTTTTGGTTTCTCATCCACTATTATTTTTTCCAGCTGAGATGGAATTGAAAGAATTTCAAGACAACAAATGGTGGCATCAAGTGAACCTTGATGTGAAACGATCTCATCGAAGGTTTCCACATGGTCTGCATTATTAATTTTACGTCGAATCAAATCACATTCGATAATAAGCAGGTTTTGGTGATGTTAAGGCCAGGCTCTAAAAGACAGATTATCACATATGAGTTGAAATTGTGATTCATAATGAGCATTAAGTAATGAATTTTATAATCTGGAATCTCAATTATACAAATTTAGAATTTCAGCCTTTCCGTGACAGATCTTCTCACAGTTATTTTAAAGGAATCTCTTATTTGAGATTATTATTCTTATCACTGTTTTCAGATACACGACTTTCTCGTAAAAGAGTTTTGCAGCATCAACTAACAAGCATCATTATGAGAGTTCTGTGTAGAAACACCGATTTGCATTATTATCAGGTTTGAAGTGGATATCGTAGCTTACATTATATGGTAGATGTGTAGAGGTTTATCAAAGTAACAGTACAGCCTGAAACGACTCTACATCTGCATTAGATAATAAGTTTTCAGGAAGAGTCGCCATCTTTAGAAGTTAAGGGTTAATTAAGTTAATCTAAACATAAGCGCGTTGAAAACATAGTGATTTTATTTAACCGGTAAAACTTTACACAAAATCTTTTGTGTCTTCATGTAAATTTCATTCGGGCTATACTGTAATACATCATCTACGTCACATGAAGCCATGAGAAGGTTTTTTTTATCAAGATCAATGTTTTTTTCAGGGATATCATGACATCGCTGTTACATTATTGAGAGTCCTCGGTGAAGACTTAGCTACAGCTTTGTTGGATCAACTATCAAATACACACATTAGGTATGTGAAGAGATTAACATGTATACTCGTCATGACTCTTCCCTTCCTATAAATTGTTATTTCATCACTAGAGATTTCATGGATAGAAACATGAACCGTACGAATCGAATGCTTTCATTTTTCTATGCTATCATATCGAAAGAAGATGCTCGACTAGCACAATTTCTGATAAGGTATCCATTTCCGTACGAACATGGTGTAGGTGATAAAACTTGATGTTGTTTTCATGAACCTTTCGATTGTGATCCATATGATGATTGTACAGACACTTTTTTACTTTAGGTCTGACGTAGGTAATATATTTGCTTTGAGCTGGTTGATCACGTGGTTTGGTCATGACATAAATGGTTTTGACTTGATCGTGAGATTGTGTGATTTTTTTCTTGCTACTCATCCAGTGATGCCTGTCTACGTGGCAGTTGCGGTACGGATGTTTTTTCATTAGCTCTGTGTTCATACAACTTTATTGTCAAGTTTGTTTGTCAGTTCCACTATAACTGATGAAGCTTGGGTTTCTCTCATCGTCGTAACGCTGAAGAGACCAATACCTTTCAGCCTGAAGACACGTTTTTCCAACGAAAGCCACCTTTAAAACGGTCAATCATAAATATTTTGAGTCGCGGATCAAGAGGTATGTGGACAATTGTGAAGGATCATGTTGCTTCAGTGCTTTAATAGCTTACATTCACCTCCTCAAATTTCGACATACCTCTAGATCCGCCGCTGGTTTTGAGGCTATAATTGTTTCTTTAGCGTTCAGGCGATGAAAATGAAAACCATTCTTTATAAGACAAACGATACTGTGGAAGTAAAAAATTCTGAAAAGAAACGAAACAGTTACAAACAGTTCCAACATGTTAAGTGGAAGACATTTCAATGATGTGCACAAATTTTATGATGTATATTATTTTCATAGCTCGTTCTGATGCACAAAGAAAAGGTTTTCGAACGTGAATGCGATATGGCTATGGTCCATCACTGTTTATGTCGGCTGCCTTCATATATCGGTGTTGATGAAATCGAAAAATTAATCAGCGATTCGAATGTGCTTTTTCTGAAACATCCACCAGAATCCTTGAAATCTGACGTTCGGAAGTTTCTTCGGGAAAGGTAAACAAGTTTAATTGCTCTATACGTAATCATATTGCAACTTAAAGAAGTTTTTAATCATATTGCAACTTAAAGTAATTTTAAAAAGTAGGATTCATGAACGTAAAGATATAAAATTTTCTTGATGCTAGGGCGTACATGGTAGGACGTAAAGACAGGAGTCAGCAAACTCTATGATCATCTTCTATTAATATCCGTATTTCCTCGAATAACAGCGCCCTCCTTGGATAAGTGCCCCTCCTGGAAGTTTTATTTAAGCGCCCCGCCGGTTATTTAAGTAAATACGGTATTTCCTTTATATTTGGTTTTCGTTTTTGAAACAATCTTCACTCGAAATGTTCCGTTTTTGTGGTAGTGATTCGATCAGCCAACACGCTCAGCTTTTATATCGATCGTATAACCAAAGACCTGATAGCGTATTAAGACGAAGGAAGAAATTAGGGCGTTACTTATCAGAAACAACTTCACAGCCGTTTCAAGAGTATTCTAACAAGGCGCTGGTCTTGAAGAGCGATATAGAACCTTTAAATTCTCATCAAACAAACCCGATCGTGAAAGTGGCGGTTTGGACAATGACTTTATCGATGGGCGTGATGACATTTTTAGTTTTAAACACTTCCAAGTATTGGTTATGACATCCGCCTTTCCACAATACTGTCTCACTTATTCAGAATTTTACGTGATATAGTCGTCTTGTAGATTACGAAATAACAGTCCATTTTGTCTGGATGCGCATTTTGCCAACCAGTTCTGTTCATCCAATGAAAAACAGGAACTTGTAACGTATTTCACTTGATGATGACGCTGGAGAGATAAGGAAAATGGCGTGTATTTCTGTTATTGGTTCTGTATTAACATTTTAAGAGGATTAACGTTTTATTTTTATGCAAGCAGGACATGTAACGAAAGAGCGTTCATAATGGATATTTTCATCGAAACAAATGGATTTACTTAGAGTGACCAATTCTGATTTTGTTCAAAGACATATCTCGTTGCGTGCAGTTTATCTGAAAGGTGGTTTAATCTATAATTCTGTTGTTTTACTGACAATCGAGAGTATTCTTCTTGTGATATACTTGAATACCCAAATAGTTCTCTTTCGTTAGTCGATCCAATTGAATGTCCCCATAATTCAGTTTTCTCATATGTCTCCCAACTACCACAATGCAATGCTATAATAACTCCTTTTGGGGTTTGTGTGACCATGTACTTCAATGAGAGTAAGAATAATACGAGTTTTTTGTCCGTTACAAACTTTTGTTGTTTTTTCCGCAATGTATTGTGGAAGTTGTATGTCGATAACTGAATTATGGGAACAGTGAATTCATACTTTTTATTTTGGAATGTTAAAAGAAGCATGACACTTTTATTGTAAAAAATTGACAGAAATATTTTCGTTTTGGTGCATTTTTATTTTTAGAAATATATAATTATTTGTTATCTCCATACATTGCCTTTAGTAGAATTGATTGGTTGATTTATCAGGATTTTCTTTCCTTTGGTATAACGACGTCACTTCCTCTTATACGAGCAGGCAGACGTTCGTCATATTTCTGTATTTTATCCATTTTCTCCACGGTAGATGACTGACGTGTTTTGAAGTATAGAGAAGTCAGAACAGGGATTTTTGTTGAACAAAGGCGTATAGCAATATGTGGTTTCAGTACGACCAGGCGCGATTTGTGTCTGTTCGTAATCACCATCATAAAATGTCAAACCCTAAAGATGTAAAAGTTTGAAACGGCGCCTCATTCAACGTTAAGGATACTTAAACACAGACTTGGGATTGGTCACTTTTCTTTTTGCCATGTTCGAATAAATGGAGAAGTCAAAATACCCAGTGTTGGAGGTTGAATGAAAAAACATGTCTAAAAGAATATTATTATTTGTGTGCGCTCGTCGATAAGTAAAAAAAATAACCTCCGCACCAGCTCCCTCCATGACCCTCTCCTAAGAATTTGTTTTATAAAAGTGAAGTCAAAACAAATAACATTCGTCAGGAAGAATAATTAAAACCTTGTACTTGATTGGTTGGAATTCCTGAAATTGCAGCGCAATATTTTGTTTAAAACTTTTTGAACATGTTTAAGAAAAAGTATTCTACCTGTGAATGCGTCCACCCGTTAGTGTCCCATTTCAAACTCACACTAAGAATGAAATAAAAATATCTGACGTCAAATTAATTTGGCGTTAAAATTCTTTTGTCCATCAAAAGTTTATAATGATTTGCGTCTGACCAAGTTGTAGAGGCGACAAAATTGTTCTCAGACTAGTTTTCCTCGAGTTCTTTTCTCCGACTAAAAAAAATCATCTTATAATTTTACTTGAATTTTCACCTGGTGCATACGTCGAGAGAGAATGATGAAAGCGACAGAGAAGATGTTATGAGGATAGTATGTCATATGACATGCAACAACAAAACATAAGAACTTCTCATACCAATTCGGAAAACGGTGAGGGCGAATTAACATTATAGTTTTGATTTCTGAACAGTTCTAAAGTTAGTATTTTTAAGTACCCCGACTAATTTTACTCTAGTGTTTTCCCCGATAAGGTAAAACATGTAAAATTGGACTATCACAAGAATCCCATTGAGACTTTTTTTAATGATTTTCTTCCATTTCATTGTGGTAGTTATTATGTATTGAAGAGGTAACTAAGTGAGGGGAAAGAGGAACGGAGCTTTCAAACGCTTTTATAAAACTTTTGCCAGACGGTTTAAAGGCTTCTCAAACCATCAGGGACACACCAGGCCAGCATTCACAGCTTTGATTTGGAGTTGGGGGTCATAATGTTTTCCTCTGTCCAGATATATTTTGTCAGTATGGATAACATTAGACCACAATTCTCGACTGCTCTATTATGTCTACCCTCAAAAAATATAGCCAGAGCTAGATCTAGAGGGTATGTTGAAATTTGTGGAGGAGAATGTTAGCTATTAATATATAATCCCATTGGTACGAGCGAAAGCACAAATTATGTTAAAGTGCTCCTCAACTCTTCCACAATTTTCGACATTCCCTTTCGACTTTCTCTTTCGACATTTCCCATTTCCCTTTCCAGGCTTACACAAAACCCTGATGACTGGGCTGATTATAAACGATAGAAGAATTTGGTTGCTAACATAAAAACAAGGTTCCTAAGAAAACTTTTTTCGATAGTACAAATTCAAGCGGCTCAAAGATCTTTTGGAAGTCTTACTTTTCCAGTAAAAGTTCAACATTCGAGGAAAGGAATTCTTTAAGTAGAAGGAAATTCGATTATATCTGACGATATACATTTGCAAAGACATTATTAAAAAGGAACTAAACATTCCACTTTCATTTCTTCTAGCACTGATGTGATCGTGAACGCAATCCATCCTAGAATTCTTGCTATAAAATCAAAGTTGCAACTCACTGAGGGCTTTGATTTTAGGCCTTTAAGCAGCCACGAAGCCTTCAAAGACATTTTGAAGTCAGTAGTAAAATTCCGATTAAGGAACTGAAACTTGTTGCTACTTTAGCTCGCTGTTTCAACCATGCCTTAGAAACATATGTACTTTCCTCAATGAACTTGCATTAGCTGAAATAGTCCCTGTACATAAGAAAGGCAGCACAACCGATAAGTCAAACTACAGGCCCATAAGCCTACTTCCTACCTTGTCTAAAGTCTTTGAAAAACTTATCTTTGAGCAGCTACCTTCTTTTTCGAAAACAAATTGTCCAAGTATTTATGTGTCAGAAAAAAATACAGCACACACATGCACTTTTAAACCTTAAAAGAAATTAAAAATTGGCAGCCAGCTCTAGACAGATTTGAAAAAGTTGAAGCCGTGCTTATGGACTTATCAAAAGCCTTCGATTGTCTGTCTTATACACGCTCTTATTGGGAAACTACATGCCTACGGTCTTGGTTGAAACATCCTACGATTGGAGTACCACCAGGATCAATTTTAGGCCCAATTTTGTTCAATATATTTATTAACGATTTATTGTTTTTCAGGAATGGTGTCTGTAATTTTGCAGATGGCAACACCATCTCGAGTTTTATATGAACTCAAGATAGAGGCACGGTTAGGTCTTGATTGGTTTTCTTATAACTGCCTCTCAGCCAAAGCCTCAAAGTATCGGGCATTGTTCCTGACGTGTGAGAGGAATAGTAAAGATCTATTTGTACATTGATAGAAATATTATCCATGGCTCTGACACACGTAAGCATGAAAGACATTACAACCGCCCGCGTTCTTTTTTTTTCTTCTTTCGTATTTTTCTTACTGTCCAAACTTAGCATATGATTACTATACGCCTGCATTCATTGCCGTGAGAGAAAATGGCGGACATGTAAGTGGCAGAATTAGGTAAAACTTAGACCAAATTTTGAAAGAGCATCAATTTTCATGAAAATTTGCACGTAGAACAATTCAATGGTGCAGATTTCGAATTTGGGAAGCGTTTTTTGTATTTTAGCCAAAAAGGGCGATTTCGACCAAATTAAGACCAAATTTTGAAAGTGATCTAATTTCCACGTAGAATTGAATAGACTTTATAAGTGACCAACACGAATGGTGCTGGTTCCATGTTTGTGAGCTATTTTTCAAACTTTGGCCAAGAAAGGGCAATGCGGGCCAAATTTAATTATAGGGTTGTGTAATGTACCTATAACATTAAGAAGAAATTTTCCTTACTATTGCAGTTTGGTAACAATAAGCTTACTTGCAAGCCTTATGCCCGCCCGGCCCGCCCGGCCTTATGCCCGCCCGGCCTCAAGTTTTAAATTGCCTCATTTCTTATCTTTATAATTACTCCGTACTTAAAGCGTAAAAAAAGAACAACATGAAACATTTTCTCCTGAGGTATCGTTTGTACACCACCCAAGATTCGTTAATGTTCAGCGCGAAAACGAGGCGATAGATGTAACGACGTATTTATAAAAAGGTCTATTGTTTTTAAATTTTGTGATATTGACGTGATATTGAAGAACCTGACTAATGATGCAGGGAAGCATACGATCTGGAGGTTTACACAAAAGCTCAGCGATGAAAGCAGTTTATGGGAACATGAAAAAATGACAAGTCATAATCATCTTTTTCTATGATAAATAATTAAACAGCTCAAAATGTGACCAGAACAAAAACTATTCATCAAAAGTTCCTATTTACATTCTTATCACAGGCTGAAAGAAAATACGCCGTGACCGAATTTTTGTTTTAAAGAACTTTTCTAGTCAGTACACTTAGCCTCGTTTGTCAAAATCTTTGTTATAATAACTGTACACAGAAATATTACTACGTAATAAAATCAAACAAATCATTGAACAAAAAACTGCGTAAAAATAAGACTGAGTGTACTGACTAGGTCAAAATACAGCGTTTAAACAGATTCAAAATGATACAGTTTTAATAAAAAGATAAAAATGCATCTAGACTATATGCTAGTGGTTTATAAGATCAGCAGTGAGTGTTTTTTTAGACTAGACCAATTTCCAGTTTTGCTTTGCGTGTTTGTTTTGTTTTATTCAATGATGAACTTCCAAGGGATAAGAATAACAAGAAATAGGCATTAGTTCAGCAAAGATCACCTACAAATGTATTTAGGGAAGAGATAATGATACAGTAGAATTTATTTGTTCTTAAAGGTGTTATCTTTCTTGATCAGTCTTCAAGAAAAGCACATAATAAAGCATTCCCGAGGACCCTGAAAATGACGTCATATCTGGTCATGTTTACCTGACGTCTTCTTTATGACGTCGCGAAGACGTCTTTTTCATGATGTCGCAAGGAAGTCTTTTTGAGACGTCGTGGGGATGTCTTTCTAACGTCGATTATGAGCATACACACAATAGTTTCAGAAAAGTAATGTATGGCGTAATTTTTATATTAAAAATGCCGAATTCGTTAACAATATTGACATATCGAGTGCTCGATATTGGTAAAATAGAGCGATGCATAATTGAAACTATAGTTCCGACAGTAAAAAACAAAAACACAACTCCGAGTTCCATGCTTCCATGTTTACGCATTCTTAAGACGTACATGTGAAACTGTTAAAAAATCTACGCACACGGTCACACTCACCCTTCGGGTTGAGAAGTTGTTCAGTAACGATATTTTAACGAATAGAAAACCATGTTACAAGTTAGAAATTTTAAACCGCTTTAAGAAGTAATGTTTTGCGAAGATCATTAAAGAGTTACATTGTAACACCAATAGCAACAACCAATAGCAAAGTGTTATCAAGTAATTGCCGTTCGCGCGTTGTGGAATTCCCAGAAATTGGATGAATGTACGATCTGGGCGAAAAGAAGAGAAATTGAACACATTTTGTGTGAGTGCAAGAACGTCGTTTGTTTCTTTTCCTGCTATGGCCAAGAAGTACGAGTCAAAGAAAAGAAAGTATAAGGATACAGAATCTGAAGAAGAAGAAGATGAGGAATATGAAAACTATCCGGGTATGGCATTTTGGGTGGCGTATGATTGGCCAGAACATGCTCTTTTAACGCTCGAAAATAATTTAACAAAACTGCTACTTTCCCAGGGATTAGATATTGCAGAGTGCAAAGCTATTAAAGAAAGAGGTAAATCATACCCTTTTTTATATATATAATGGCATTTGTTTCTAATGACATAAGTTGATTAACTTCTTCTAAAACATGATTAAAATTTCAGGTAGAGAAGAATCATGTGTGACGGCGTACTCAGCTACACTGTCGCAAGTTTTAAAGGATCACAACTGTGAAAAGGCTATGTCACTGGTCATCAAGTCCCAGAAAGCCTCTGTTAAGAAGATTGCTCATGATCTGGGATACCAAATAAACAACGTTTCGATTTCGACTGAAGGAAAAGAGTTTTCTGTCAAACCCGTTCAAGTCATTTTAACAGAACGCTTAGATGAGAATGTTGTTAGAAAGCAAATCATATCTGGGTTTAATAACATCAAGCATACCAATTTGAATTATCTGCTAATTGATCACGGAAATAGTATGTAAAGTTTTCTATTTAACTAATATTTAGAAAGTAAATAAGAGTGATTGGAGACTATATTCAACATTTACTTCATTTTATCTTACTGTAGATGTTGGAAATCCGGTACAAATGAAACCAGATTCAAACTTCTGCAAGGCCATTGACGTTATCAACAGAGCAATGGATTTCGGAAACTACGGTGTAAAAGAAACATAAATTTCTTTTGTTTTACTATTTTACTATCCCAGCAGGCATTTCAACGTTGTGTCAACGTTGATTGGAAGTTGCAACGTTGGGTAACGTTACAACAACGTTGCCGTAACGTCGGAATTCTAACGTGGGATAAATGACATTAAAACAATGTTTAAACAACGTCGGAATTCTAACGTTGGATAAATGACATTGAAAGAACGTTGAAGTAACGTCGGTTTTCTAATGTAGATCAAACAACGTTAAATCAACATCAGCAAAAGGTTCATAGTCATTGCCGATGTCTACCTTTTTGTCCTCCACGAAAGACTTTCCAGAGAGTAGAGATTTCGTGTCGTAAACACAATAACAAAATTAAGATGAGTGGAAGTGGGCCTAGCAAGCTGATCTTTTTTGAAAAAAAAAACAGGGAATAACTTTCTTATCACATATTTTTATTGTTCATATTTCAATAAAGACATTGTACTATCTTATTTTTCTCAACCTTAAATGTCTCTAGCTTTTCCATTTTGTTTTTGTTTCTTATTATATTTTTTCTACGATTGCGCGCTTTTTGGTTGTTTTCCCGCCAAATTATGAAATAATCCAATCAAATTAATCCAGAAAAATATTGAACGATTGAAAGATTCACCAAGCAGCAAGGCTCCTGAACTGAATAATTAGTGGTATTTTTTGTAAATTTTATTTCAAATTATGATTCTTTCATTTAAGTTAATAGAAGTTTATTCGATTACAAACATTTAACTGCTATTCAGAATTCGTTTTGGACTTATACAGTGTTTATTTATATACTAAAAGATTTTTGTGCATGAGCGAGTTTCTGGCCACTAATACTAATAAGTATATGTATATATGTAGAATTTTCACTGAAAAATGGTATTGTTGAAAGCAGTGGTGGCATCACACATCTAGTATAGTATATATAGCTGATTATGTCGTTGGGATCCATCATATATTATTATCCCACATTGTCAGTTCTCTCATTTTAACTTTGTGTTAAATTCATAAAGCTTAGCTAGCTACTTATTAATTAAAAATTTCTCTGTTTTCTTCAGTCTTCAAAATTCACTATTAAAATCTAGAGTTAAGAATTATGAATAACAAAAACGACAACTCCCTAAGGTTATATACTGTAGGAAAAATGCACACCTTTGGTTTTTACGCAACTTTGAAGTTATTATAAATAATTATCATGTAAAAGTATATATTTCTGAAAAGCTCTGTTTTTTTGGGTTTTTTTGGAAATTTGAGCTGAAAACAAAAAAGTTTGTAGTTGTGTTTGACAAGTTCCTGTGAAATTCCTTTCTAAAAATAAATTATTGCATCATGTTCTCAAAAGATAGAACTCAGAAACCGTGTCAGCGTTTTTTGAATGATTAAGTCTTTCAGAAGATATGATGAAAGAAGTTTTAACTAACATTACGCGAACTCTAAAGCTAAAACAACGATTTATTTTTGATTGGCATAATTATTTCAAAAACTGTGACACGGTTTTGTTCTACAGTCTGTGGTGATTCACGTGGATATAACTATTTCAGCGATTCAATAAATATTCGTGTCACAGGACCTCCTTATTGGTAGAATTTTTGCTAAATATATATAATTTTGAGAAAACGTGGTTTTAAAAAATTACTCAGCTGTAAACTTTAAGCATGCTAAACAAGCATGTGGAATGGTGCTCTATTGTTATAAATTTTCTTTCTCAACCATCTAATGACTTCATTTTAATTTTGATTTTAACTTCATTCACATTATTATACATACTGAATGTGAAGATCAATGTGTACATGTTCAAGGTGTGATTTTTATTTAAAATGTTCCTGCAGAAGTTAATCTCTAAAAACGTTTTTCCTTGTATTATGGGGGATAAAAATACTTTTGGCCAAAAAAGTTATTGCATACGGAAGATTATCCTGTGGCTTTTTAATAATATCTAAAAATCCGAACATATGATTATTAATGGTTTTTTCCTTTACAGTACCCTTAAGTTGCTCTGCAAATTAAAAAATTTAATTTCTTTTGCAAAACTAATTATATATTTCACTTTTATTTCTTTAGTAAAAAAGTTTTCTTGAGACAAATTGCATATTGTTTCAGTTAGATTTTGAGTATGTCATCACGAACAAGTAAGTGGCGAAAGCGTAAAAAACAAATTCAGGACAATGTTGCCAGTACTGATGAGGAGAATGACACAGTCAGTGTAATGGCATTAGACAATTGTTGTGAAAACAGTTTTGAATCAGTCTGTGACAATGATCCGACTGTTTCTGTCATGGAGGAAAATTGCCAAATGTTGGATGATAGATCACAAATAGAGACTTTAGATGAACATCAGACAGACAGTGAAATTGATGTAAGTTTAAGTGATACAGGTGATCAAAAAAATTGTCTAAGTCATGATCTGGCTTCGTGGGCTTCACGTAACAGATGCAGCAGAAATGCTCTGGCAGAGTTATTATCTATTTTAAAAGATAATGGTTGTGAAGTCCCAAAGGATCCTCGTACTTTGCTGGGAACTCCTTCTTCTGTTGAAACTCTTTCAAAGTGTGGTGGTGAGTTTATATATTTAGGCATTGCCACAGGTTTAACTCGATTATTAAATCATCTAAAAGAAGAAGAGTATGAAGGAATAGATCATATTGAATTGATCATCAATGTAGATGGTGTGCCTTTATATAAATCATCAAGCTTACAATTGTGGCCCATCCTTGGAAAGTTTCACACATTTGCCCCATTTACAATAGCGTTATTTTGTGGAAACCGTAAGCCAGATGACATAGATTTGTATCTAGAGGATTTCCTCTCAGACTTGGCAGATACCAAGGAGAAAGGATTTTTTTTCAAGGAAAGAAAATTTGAAGTTTCCCTTAAAGCATTTTCTTGTGATGCCCCTGCAAGGCAGTTTTTGAAATGCATTAAAACACATAACTCATACTATGGATGTGAGAGATGTACTGTGCATGGCTCGTATCATGGCAGAGTTGTCTTTGATACAGAAGAATGTGATCTAAGATGTGATTCTCTTTTTAATGATTTTGGGTATCCTGAACATCAACATAGAGTTTCTCCACTTTCTACTTTTGGTGTACAATGCATTAGTCAGTTTCCATTAGACTACATGCATCTCATTTGTTTGGGTGTAATGAAGCGTTTGTTATTATGGTGGATCGAAGGTCCTCGTATGTGTAGATTGTCAAGTGCACTTACAGACCAAGTGTCGGCTAAATTGATAGAATTAAGAGGTTCTCTTCCATCAGAATTTGCCAGGCAACCAAGAGGGTTACATGAGTTTAAAAGATGGAAAGCAACTGAATTTCGTCAGTTCCTTCTTTACACTGGCCCTGTTGTCCTGAGAGGTATATTAGATAAAGAATACTACATTCATTTTCTATGTTTAAACATTGCCATATCTATATGCTGTAATGATGATGATCAGATGCGTTCTTCACAAATGTTGTCATTTGCTAAAGACTTGTTACATTGGTTTGTAAAGAAATCAAAGTTACTATATGGAAACTCTTTTCTCTCTTATAATGCGCATAATTTAATTCACATTTGTGATGATGTAGCATACCATGGGTGTTCACTTGATCTTATCTCTGCATTTGATTTTGAAAATTATTTACAAGTCTTAAAGAAGTATGTTAGAAAGTCTCAGAGCCCTTTGGTGCAGGTTGTAAAGCGCATTAAGGAACTTGAAAACTGTGGTGCAACCTATTCAAATAAACAGATTTTTACAAGAGTTTCCACAGACAGTAAAAATGCTTGGTTCTTATTAAAAGACGGTTCATTGGCAAAGATAATTAAAGTTATTGATACAGAAAGCTTTCAATGTGAAGTTGTTAATCCACAGATATTAGAAAGCGTATATATGGAACCAGTAGATTCACGAAAATTGAATGTCTACTTTATCCGGAATGTAAACCGTAGACATAAAGTCAAAGCAATTATTAAATCAGATATCAGGAGTAAAGTTTGTTCTATCAGAAAATCAAACGGATTTGTTTTGGTGCCATTGTTAAGCAGAGTTTGCTGGAAAAAATGAAAAGAAATAGCAAGGATAGTTGGTATTCTGATGACAGTTTTAGCATATGATAGTGGAGTTTTAGTGATTGATAAGTCTTCTACACTGTTAAAATTTTATTTTTTGATGTTTACTTTTTCTATACAGTTCCTTTTGTATATTTGCTTGTGGTTCCTTATTTTTGTGTACAGTTATTTTTGTGCTATTAGATTTGTGAGAATATATGGATTGACAGGGTCATTCCAGTGTACATCACTCTTCCAGTTTTGTAGTCTGACATATACACAGAATACCCTAGTAGACAGGCTATCCTTTTTAATACTATGCAATTAATGCTATTGAATGTGCTCTTCTATACTTTTAATGGACCCTTATGATTTGTGTGCATCCTTATTGCTACGGCTCACTTGTTCTAATAGCTATTTGTTGTTGGTTTTTTTTTCACGGTTACAATGTCTGAAGTGTCCTTTCCAGATTTCCCTTAAATTGTCAAATCTATTTTTCTTTGCATTCTCATGAACCCAAGCCAGTTAATTTTTAGTTCATTGTTTTCTTGTGCGGTTGTTATATCAGTACCTTAATGCAGGCATATTTCCAAGCACTTTTCGCTACTACCGTTTTTTGGATGATTAAGTTTAAAAGCAATTTGCAGGGGGTCCAGTAGGTGACGTCCCAGAAAGCTTTGTAAATCTAACATTTTCCACAATTTCAAACAGCTTTAAAATCAGTTTCTCCATGATATCAATGTAGAATTGGGTTATATATAATTACTATGCTCTTACTTTGCAGAACTCATGCTGAGAAGGATCTTCAAATTTAGTATACCAACATCATGACTACACTTGTCCACAAATCTGTATGATATTTCGGCCATTTAAGTAAAAATTGTCTCCGCGAACAAAGAAAATTCGCTAAAGAACACAGATTCGTGGAACACTGAAGCACAAAATGAGATTGATAATGTTATTTAAATATTTTGAGTTTCAAATTGATAGGATTGAGTTTTGAAATTCAGTTAAGGATTGAGTTTCTGCTACCGTTATACGTTAGTAGAAAAATGCTTGGAAATATGCCTGCTTAATGGCACTTCTAGAAATTGTAGAAAATACAATATACTGTATCTATAAATGCAAAATTGTTTCCTGTACCACGTGCATATTATGATAAAAGAATTAGAACTGACTATATGTAGTTTCTTTAATAATACAGAATTTGATATGTCATATACTTTGGCTGTTTGGCTGTACAAGGAGGAGGAAGAGGAGGGTATCGTACCTTCAAATTGGATCAAAAATGATTATGTATACTATCCAAATTCAATAAATAACATAAAACATTTTAATAACAAGACTGATCCACAGCCAAGTTGGCTTCAACTCAAGTTAGTTAAAGTCAAATATGCAGGTTAGTTTTGATGGGATTTTACTAACATTGATCAGGGAAATCTTTATGGGATTTATTTATTTATTTATTTATTTGATTTACTTTAATGACAGAATATTTTGAGTTTTAAGAGAATCATATTCACAATATTGAAATAATTCAATTGAAAAGTAAGAGATATAAACCTATTTTGTGAAACTTGTATTACAGATGACTATTATACAACTTTTAGGTGACCTCGATGCTTGTAAGGAACTAGAAACTGCTGGTTACACCACGGCTGAGGAATCTCAGTTCACTGTAACAAGTGTTACAGGTAAAAGATATTATGTAAAATTACTGCAATAAGCTTTTTAAAATCCAAACTTTTACAGATTCTGATAAACAAATTCTGAAAAAAAAAATTTTTAAATTTATTTTGGAAATGTTGGCTCTTGTCCTCAAAACTTTTGCAA
The DNA here is from genome assembly GCA_039566895.2 of Turritopsis rubra. Classification (NCBI taxonomy): domain Eukaryota; kingdom Metazoa; phylum Cnidaria; class Hydrozoa; order Anthoathecata; family Oceaniidae; genus Turritopsis; species Turritopsis rubra. The sequence goes on along the minus strand of CM077629.1, from coordinate 14,949,251 downwards.
TTGGTTTATTCCCCATTTAAAACTTCTTTGCTCTTTTTTTTGCTGTTTCAAAATCTACAAATAATTTTTCCTGAAAATTGCAAATATAATTTTATGTAGAAGTACCTGCATCTCTGAAGCCACCATGCTGGCCTGCTGAAAAGTGTGCAGTGAAGTCAACCAAGAGAGATAAACCAGGTCTAAGATTTTATCCATTTTTCATTGGAAGCTCCTTTTTCAACACAAACAAAAATTTTTTCCTAATTGTCTGCTTAATGTATATTTAGTTTGGAGATACAATGAAAGTCCAGATGGTTCTGCGTGCAAAAGAAAAGGTAAAATTGTTTCTTATGTCTATGACTTTCCTTGAGGAAGCTCGAGGTGTTAAACTGATATCCCATATTTTCAGCCATACCACCAATTGTAGCATCATCACCTCTTCCCGTTCTGCCAAGAACACCAACTGATTCTGCAGATGAAAGAATCAGTTCAGGAATTGCTCAAGAGCTGTTTGTTGGTACAATTGCTAGAAAGTCTATTTACCCCATGAGCAGTGAAAGTAAGCATGTTATTGAAATTGCATTGATGAGAGCCTTCCATAACACAAAATCGTAACTAAAACAATTGTGTATTATTTGTTTCAGAATTTCAGCGAAAGACGATAACTCTTTTGACAGAAATCAAAACACTTCTGTCCAATCAAAATATCTTAGATCGTGATACTGAAGACGATGAATGCATCAACATTATGCTTTTAACTAACATAGAAGAATTCCAAGAATTTGATCGAAAGCTTGTTGGAAGGAAAGAATATCAAGAATTGGTACGTTGATGAACAGTTCTTTTGTCACTTGGAACAAATATAGTATTTTGTTTTAACAGTATCTCTATATATGTTAGGTAGCCAAGTTTAAAAGAATAGGTGGCAGCAATTATAAGGAATACACAAAGAAGCTTGTGCAATTGTAAGTTTAGTAGATAGGTTTAGTTACCCTCTTCGTAGTTTTCAAGCGAACTGCAATGAAAAAGTTAACACAGTAAGCAAACGTTTCTTGTTTTTCCTTCTATTAGAATGATGTCAAATTCCTTGCAAGCTAAATACAGCATGACTGGTTCCAAACGCAAGGCCGTCAAAAAAGAAGCTTTTGAAGATACTAAATTATATGATGCAATAACAAGTATTAACTTTTAATCATTTAAGTATTCGATTTGGATGACCGTATTTTGAATTGGACTGCATCTGAAAAGTACTTTCGTTTTAGCCGCTGTAATGGACACTTTTAAAAAAGTAACTAAAGCGAAAGTTCGACTTATCATTATGGACCAGCTGAAATATGCACCAGATCGCATGAACGGTGGAGGGCGAAAAATACGAGAGTGCATCCCTGAGAAGGCTGGCGGCGATGCAGAAAATGATATCGACGATGACGAACTGACTGATTAGCTATTTTGTTCTTTTTTCTTTTTTTCAATGACAATAGTCGTAAAATTAAAGTATTCAAGGAATAGAAATTATTACAAATATTCTGCAATTCTTAAATTTGAAGGTTGATTAGCTACTTCATTCAGAATTTCCTTTGTATGAAAATCGTTTTAAGTCAAATTGATTTTAACTTTCTATTTCTATACGTCACTTAACCTAGAACAAGTCACACGGAAAGTTCTTCTTTTTTTATCTAAGTAGTTATTGTAAAAAAGTATTTAACTATTATTTTGTATGTATTGATAGGATACAACACAAAAGAATTTCAGCATGAATTAATATTGTTTTTTGCGTGTTGTTAATTCCGTGTGTTAGCATTATCCACTTTCCTAAAAAAGAAATCTGTCAATGATAACACTAAATCGTGAATCATCCGCTCGGTTGACAGAGACAATTACGTGAAGCGAAGCTATATGTTGCGCTCGTTATTCAGCATTTTCAACGTTATATCAACGTTATTCGACATTGTTTCAACGTTGTAACAATGTTGAGAATCTGACGTCGGATTTTGTTTCATTTTCAACTTTGAGTCGACGTTTGTTCAACGTTCGACGTCAACTTCAATACAACGTTGATACAACGTTGAAATGCCTGCTGGGCAGTACTAAGCATATTTCTTGGATAACCTGACCAACTGTGCAGCGGGCAATACCAAATGCATTTGCAGTCATATTCATTGACCCTTGGTCTTTCAAATAGTAAAGGGTTATGGCAACTCGTTTTTCTAAACTTAGTACATCACCTCGAACTTTGGAGGATCTTGGCTTGACGTAGGGTTTGATCATATTTACTAACAAATGAAAATCTTCTTTTGACATGCGTAAATTCTTCTTCCATTCATCTGGGGATATTTTGTCTGTGTTTAAATTTCTCCACCATTGATCTGTCCTTCCAGGTTTTACCCATATTGACCTTTTTTTTCGGAGATATCTAAAAGTAACAGCAATTTTTTTGCAAAAACTGAGACAAGAAAATTAAGGACATACACGTTGTTGTTTCTGTTGTTGTTGTTGTTTTTTAAAAAATTATAATATAATTTTCCTTACCGTTGTTTCATACGTTGATATCGAGATAAAGCTAAATTTCTTGATGTTACGGCTTCATTATACAAATGTTGAAGGCCTCTTTGCTGGCTCACGATTTTCATTAGTAAAACACTGTGAAGTTGTAATACCACAGAAACTGAGCTTAAAACTCCACTCAAACACGAAAACAACACTGCTAGCTGTTTACGTTCGGCCATTTTGTGTTAACCCTTTCCTGCACCGAGGTGCCATATGGCATCAATTACTTTGAGGGACATTACATTTCCTTCTATAACCAATCATATTGCAGAAAAACTATTTTCGTGTACCACTTTACATGGAGTTTCTACGCCTTGATAGTTTTTTACTCATTTCCTTACGATTTTTGGTAAATCCAGACAAAGTCAACATGTGCTCTCGAAAAAAAAATTATAACGCAAGTGAGGTCTCTTTCACTTTAAATAAAAGAATGGCGATTCATCCTTTCGGCATGATTCTTTTTTTGTTTTGTAGTCTATATGTTATATTTTCATTCCCATTTTATTCCACTTGAATATGTTGATTACACAGTTCAGAAACAATCTTCAAACTTTTATGTGCCATATGGCATCATTGTGAAGAACGGGGTTAATTTTTGTACAAAAAAACGTAGGGTTTCATTCTTTGGTAACATTCTTTGGTAACGGTCATTGTTGTTGTCATTTTACTGCTTGTAACTGAGCTGTTTTTGCTTGCAATTAGTTTGAATCTTCAATTTCTGTACTTCAATTATCTGTATTCTACAATCCCTACTACGACACGAAATAGGAGGGGATAAAACTAGATCTGAGGGGGCTAAGGCACTTCTCACCTCTATTTTTCAAGCTTTTTGCCCAAATATTTATTATTTGTCTAAAAGGTAAGGGTCTATGGCCCCCTGGCTGTAATTGCTTGTCTTGTATATCACTTAGTAGGGGCCTAATACCTGATAGCCTACCTATTTTCCCTAATCCTGATCGAGAAATATTTACTTTATTTCAGTATTTCTGTAATAAACAAAAATGAATATTTGTAAGGATATGGATTCAATAATAGACTTTGTCACGTCCGGGGATGTCTCAGATCTGTCTGATTTGTCTTCTGATGACGAAGTTCAACAAGATGATATCATTGAAAGATTAGATGACGAAGAAGAAGAGCTATCCAATGATGATGACGACGATGTTGAAGATAACATACCATTAGCCTTGATTGCAGGCGACTCAGCAACAGATAAAGATCCAGCAAGTACGGAAGACCAGGCACGTGTTTACAGGTGGAGGAAAAGGGACCCACCAGCTGCAAACGATACCTTCCTTGGCAAATTTAGTGCACCACCATTAGAGGATGTGACACCATTGGGATACTTCAAAACGTTTTTTACTGAAGAAATCTTATCTCTGATTGTTGAACAAACAAACCTTTACAGCACCCAGAAGCGTGACAAGTGCATAAACACAAACATAAATGAGATCCGTAAATTCTTTGGTATGCATATCCTTATGGGAATAGTCAAGGTGCCTAATTGCAGACTACTTTGGTCAAAGAATCTTCGATTCCCTCAGATTGCTGATGTAATGCCAATCGGTCGTTTCGAATTACTCAAACGAAGCTTACATGTTGTAGATAATGCTACATATAACAGAGAGAACGATGATAAACTCTTCAAGATAAGACCTCTGATCGAAGCATTGAGGAATGAATGCATCAAGGCGGAACCTGAAGAGTATCATTCTGTAGACGAACAAATTATCCCCTCGAAAACTAAGAGAACGAAAATTAGGCAATATAACCCTAAAAAGCCTAAAAAATGGGGATTCAAAAACCTCGTCAGGGCAGGTGCATCTGGATACATGTATGATTTTTACATCTACGCAGGGAAGGGAGAACCTGATCCTGAATCGAAATTGCAGAAAAGTGCACAGGTTGTATCAAAATTATGCCGAGATCTACCGCCAAAAATGAATCATAAAATCTTCTTCGACAATTGGTTCACTACTGTTGAGCTTCTGCACTATCTGAAAAGAAAAGGTTTACTTGCCGTTGGTACGGTTAGGCAAAACAGAATCCACAACTGCCCATTGAAATCAACAAAAGATCTGGAAAAGGAAGGTAGAGGAGCAATGGACTACCGTACTGACCAAAACTCTGGTATTGTCATAGCAAAGTGGGTTGACAATAAAACATTGCAACTCTGCTCAAATTATGTCGGTGTTGAGCCTGTTGGATCTGTTCAAAGATGGAGCAAACCAGATCAAAGTAGAGTGCAAGTTCCATGTCCGCAGATCGTCATTGCTTACAACAAGTCAATGGGTGGTGTTGATCTCGCGGATATGCTGATTTCACTCTACAGAATACCCTGCAAAACCCACCGTTGGTACATCAAGGTGTTCTGGCATTTAGTCGATATAGCAAAGGTGAATAGTTGGATTCTTTATCGGCGACATTGTGAGCAAAAACAAATCCCCAAAAAGAAGCAACTATCCCTTTTGAATTTTTCGATAGGTTTGGCTGATGCTCTCATGAATTCGAGCCAAACTACAACACCCTCTAGAGGAAGACCACCAAAGAGACCCCCTGAAAATGAGGAAGCGGCACCGCAGAAACCGGGAAAATCACCAGCGCAACCCAATCCCTGTACCGACGTGAGGTATGATGGAGTTAATCATTGGCCACAAGCAGTCAAAGATAAGAGGAGATGCCGAAACTGTCAGGCATCAGTCCGTATGATGTGCAGCAAATGCAAAATTTACCTCTGTATTTTACCGGAAAGGAACTGTTTTAAGAAATTCCATTGTAAATAAACGTTTATATGATAAAACAACTTCATAAAATAGGCTTTACTTACTTCACCTTTTTATTGAAAAAAATTAGACATCATCCGAAATTACCTGTTTTTTCTGAACCTTGACGCTCAATGATGCCATTTGGCACCATCCCTAAATTGGCCCAAAAAATTGAAATTTTGGGAAAATTTTTTTTTTCACGTATTTTGTACCAGAAAATAAGTGTACTACCCAAAAATCAAATTTTTATCATAATTAACCATAATTTGTGCATGAAAGGGTTAAATGAGAAAAAAAAGTCGCTATAAAAGATTTTTCAATCATGAAATCATGCGGCAAATAGTCAGTATTCATTTCATGCCGGCATGAGATTCAACCCGGAATGAAACACGCGTGTAACGTAAAAAAATTTCGTGCCGGTATGAAACCTCATGCCGGCATGAATTTCATTTCACTTACGTGTAACCGACCCCTTAATGGTGTATGGGTACGAAAGTATTTTTCTAAAATTTGTCTGTTTGTGAGTTGGCGTTGAATCCTTTCGGATTGATTGGTTTTTCTTTTCGATTTTGCGAGAGATTGATTTTTTTTACTCTCTATTTCATGTTTTTTCTATAAGAAGCACATTTTTCTTTAGAGAAGTTGGTTCTTTGTTAAGGCCCCATTACACGAAAGAATAATCGTGAAGAATAAGACGATATTTTGAGCACACCTGTTATTTTTTAAAATTTTTTTAAAATTCTTTCGTGTATTTTATATACGAATAAAACTTGGGGGTTTCCACTTTCTATTGTTTCAATATTCTTCACGTAGTGAATTCATTTGAACTGATTCAATTGAATTCACGACGTGAAGAATATTGAAACAATAGGAAAGCATGCGAGTTAATTGTGTTTTGAAATTTAAAGGGAACTTAAAGAGATGTAAACGAAAAACGAGGAAAAAGTAGTGATTTTTATGTGACGTGTTTTTATTTAAAAAATGGATTTATGGCAAGCAACAACGGGAATTGAGCAAGAAAGCTTGTTTCAACGCAATTTAAATAGGTAAGGGATAGTTATTTCCACAATAGGTTTAATCAAAAATTCTAATTCTGATAACAACCCAGCAGGCATTTCAACGTTGTGTCAACGTTGATTGGAAGTTGCAACGTTGGGTAACGTTACAACAACGTTGCCGTAACGTCGGAATTCTAACGTGGGATAAATGACATTAAAACAATGTTTAAACAACGTCGGAATTCTAACGTTGGATAAATGACATTGAAAGAACGTTGAAGTAACGTCGGTTTTCTAATGTAGATCAAACAACGTTAAATCAACATCAGCAAAAGGTTCATAGTCATTGCCGATGTCTACCTTTTTGTCCTCCACGAAAGACTTTCCAGAGAGTAGAGATTTCGTGTCGTAAACACAATAACAAAATTAAGATGAGTGGAAGTGGGCCTAGCAAGCTGATCTTTTTTGAAAAAAAAAACAGGGAATAACTTTCTTATCACATATTTTTATTGTTCATATTTCAATAAAGACATTGTACTATCTTATTTTTCTCAACCTTAAATGTCTCTAGCTTTTCCATTTTGTTTTTGTTTCTTATTATATTTTTTCTACGATTGCGCGCTTTTTGGTTGTTTTCCCGCCAAATTATGAAATAATCCAATCAAATTAATCCAGAAAAATATTGAACGATTGAAAGATTCACCAAGCAGCAAGGCTCCTGAACTGAATAATTAGTGGTATTTTTTGTAAATTTTATTTCAAATTATGATTCTTTCATTTAAGTTAATAGAAGTTTATTCGATTACAAACATTTAACTGCTATTCAGAATTCGTTTTGGACTTATACAGTGTTTATTTATATACTAAAAGATTTTTGTGCATGAGCGAGTTTCTGGCCACTAATACTAATAAGTATATGTATATATGTAGAATTTTCACTGAAAAATGGTATTGTTGAAAGCAGTGGTGGCATCACACATCTAGTATAGTATATATAGCTGATTATGTCGTTGGGATCCATCATATATTATTATCCCACATTGTCAGTTCTCTCATTTTAACTTTGTGTTAAATTCATAAAGCTTAGCTAGCTACTTATTAATTAAAAATTTCTCTGTTTTCTTCAGTCTTCAAAATTCACTATTAAAATCTAGAGTTAAGAATTATGAATAACAAAAACGACAACTCCCTAAGGTTATATACTGTAGGAAAAATGCACACCTTTGGTTTTTACGCAACTTTGAAGTTATTATAAATAATTATCATGTAAAAGTATATATTTCTGAAAAGCTCTGTTTTTTTGGGTTTTTTTGGAAATTTGAGCTGAAAACAAAAAAGTTTGTAGTTGTGTTTGACAAGTTCCTGTGAAATTCCTTTCTAAAAATAAATTATTGCATCATGTTCTCAAAAGATAGAACTCAGAAACCGTGTCAGCGTTTTTTGAATGATTAAGTCTTTCAGAAGATATGATGAAAGAAGTTTTAACTAACATTACGCGAACTCTAAAGCTAAAACAACGATTTATTTTTGATTGGCATAATTATTTCAAAAACTGTGACACGGTTTTGTTCTACAGTCTGTGGTGATTCACGTGGATATAACTATTTCAGCGATTCAATAAATATTCGTGTCACAGGACCTCCTTATTGGTAGAATTTTTGCTAAATATATATAATTTTGAGAAAACGTGGTTTTAAAAAATTACTCAGCTGTAAACTTTAAGCATGCTAAACAAGCATGTGGAATGGTGCTCTATTGTTATAAATTTTCTTTCTCAACCATCTAATGACTTCATTTTAATTTTGATTTTAACTTCATTCACATTATTATACATACTGAATGTGAAGATCAATGTGTACATGTTCAAGGTGTGATTTTTATTTAAAATGTTCCTGCAGAAGTTAATCTCTAAAAACGTTTTTCCTTGTATTATGGGGGATAAAAATACTTTTGGCCAAAAAAGTTATTGCATACGGAAGATTATCCTGTGGCTTTTTAATAATATCTAAAAATCCGAACATATGATTATTAATGGTTTTTTCCTTTACAGTACCCTTAAGTTGCTCTGCAAATTAAAAAATTTAATTTCTTTTGCAAAACTAATTATATATTTCACTTTTATTTCTTTAGTAAAAAAGTTTTCTTGAGACAAATTGCATATTGTTTCAGTTAGATTTTGAGTATGTCATCACGAACAAGTAAGTGGCGAAAGCGTAAAAAACAAATTCAGGACAATGTTGCCAGTACTGATGAGGAGAATGACACAGTCAGTGTAATGGCATTAGACAATTGTTGTGAAAACAGTTTTGAATCAGTCTGTGACAATGATCCGACTGTTTCTGTCATGGAGGAAAATTGCCAAATGTTGGATGATAGATCACAAATAGAGACTTTAGATGAACATCAGACAGACAGTGAAATTGATGTAAGTTTAAGTGATACAGGTGATCAAAAAAATTGTCTAAGTCATGATCTGGCTTCGTGGGCTTCACGTAACAGATGCAGCAGAAATGCTCTGGCAGAGTTATTATCTATTTTAAAAGATAATGGTTGTGAAGTCCCAAAGGATCCTCGTACTTTGCTGGGAACTCCTTCTTCTGTTGAAACTCTTTCAAAGTGTGGTGGTGAGTTTATATATTTAGGCATTGCCACAGGTTTAACTCGATTATTAAATCATCTAAAAGAAGAAGAGTATGAAGGAATAGATCATATTGAATTGATCATCAATGTAGATGGTGTGCCTTTATATAAATCATCAAGCTTACAATTGTGGCCCATCCTTGGAAAGTTTCACACATTTGCCCCATTTACAATAGCGTTATTTTGTGGAAACCGTAAGCCAGATGACATAGATTTGTATCTAGAGGATTTCCTCTCAGACTTGGCAGATACCAAGGAGAAAGGATTTTTTTTCAAGGAAAGAAAATTTGAAGTTTCCCTTAAAGCATTTTCTTGTGATGCCCCTGCAAGGCAGTTTTTGAAATGCATTAAAACACATAACTCATACTATGGATGTGAGAGATGTACTGTGCATGGCTCGTATCATGGCAGAGTTGTCTTTGATACAGAAGAATGTGATCTAAGATGTGATTCTCTTTTTAATGATTTTGGGTATCCTGAACATCAACATAGAGTTTCTCCACTTTCTACTTTTGGTGTACAATGCATTAGTCAGTTTCCATTAGACTACATGCATCTCATTTGTTTGGGTGTAATGAAGCGTTTGTTATTATGGTGGATCGAAGGTCCTCGTATGTGTAGATTGTCAAGTGCACTTACAGACCAAGTGTCGGCTAAATTGATAGAATTAAGAGGTTCTCTTCCATCAGAATTTGCCAGGCAACCAAGAGGGTTACATGAGTTTAAAAGATGGAAAGCAACTGAATTTCGTCAGTTCCTTCTTTACACTGGCCCTGTTGTCCTGAGAGGTATATTAGATAAAGAATACTACATTCATTTTCTATGTTTAAACATTGCCATATCTATATGCTGTAATGATGATGATCAGATGCGTTCTTCACAAATGTTGTCATTTGCTAAAGACTTGTTACATTGGTTTGTAAAGAAATCAAAGTTACTATATGGAAACTCTTTTCTCTCTTATAATGCGCATAATTTAATTCACATTTGTGATGATGTAGCATACCATGGGTGTTCACTTGATCTTATCTCTGCATTTGATTTTGAAAATTATTTACAAGTCTTAAAGAAGTATGTTAGAAAGTCTCAGAGCCCTTTGGTGCAGGTTGTAAAGCGCATTAAGGAACTTGAAAACTGTGGTGCAACCTATTCAAATAAACAGATTTTTACAAGAGTTTCCACAGACAGTAAAAATGCTTGGTTCTTATTAAAAGACGGTTCATTGGCAAAGATAATTAAAGTTATTGATACAGAAAGCTTTCAATGTGAAGTTGTTAATCCACAGATATTAGAAAGCGTATATATGGAACCAGTAGATTCACGAAAATTGAATGTCTACTTTATCCGGAATGTAAACCGTAGACATAAAGTCAAAGCAATTATTAAATCAGATATCAGGAGTAAAGTTTGTTCTATCAGAAAATCAAACGGATTTGTTTTGGTGCCATTGTTAAGCAGAGTTTGCTGGAAAAAATGAAAAGAAATAGCAAGGATAGTTGGTATTCTGATGACAGTTTTAGCATATGATAGTGGAGTTTTAGTGATTGATAAGTCTTCTACACTGTTAAAATTTTATTTTTTGATGTTTACTTTTTCTATACAGTTCCTTTTGTATATTTGCTTGTGGTTCCTTATTTTTGTGTACAGTTATTTTTGTGCTATTAGATTTGTGAGAATATATGGATTGACAGGGTCATTCCAGTGTACATCACTCTTCCAGTTTTGTAGTCTGACATATACACAGAATACCCTAGTAGACAGGCTATCCTTTTTAATACTATGCAATTAATGCTATTGAATGTGCTCTTCTATACTTTTAATGGACCCTTATGATTTGTGTGCATCCTTATTGCTACGGCTCACTTGTTCTAATAGCTATTTGTTGTTGGTTTTTTTTTCACGGTTACAATGTCTGAAGTGTCCTTTCCAGATTTCCCTTAAATTGTCAAATCTATTTTTCTTTGCATTCTCATGAACCCAAGCCAGTTAATTTTTAGTTCATTGTTTTCTTGTGCGGTTGTTATATCAGTACCTTAATGCAGGCATATTTCCAAGCACTTTTCGCTACTACCGTTTTTTGGATGATTAAGTTTAAAAGCAATTTGCAGGGGGTCCAGTAGGTGACGTCCCAGAAAGCTTTGTAAATCTAACATTTTCCACAATTTCAAACAGCTTTAAAATCAGTTTCTCCATGATATCAATGTAGAATTGGGTTATATATAATTACTATGCTCTTACTTTGCAGAACTCATGCTGAGAAGGATCTTCAAATTTAGTATACCAACATCATGACTACACTTGTCCACAAATCTGTATGATATTTCGGCCATTTAAGTAAAAATTGTCTCCGCGAACAAAGAAAATTCGCTAAAGAACACAGATTCGTGGAACACTGAAGCACAAAATGAGATTGATAATGTTATTTAAATATTTTGAGTTTCAAATTGATAGGATTGAGTTTTGAAATTCAGTTAAGGATTGAGTTTCTGCTACCGTTATACGTTAGTAGAAAAATGCTTGGAAATATGCCTGCTTAATGGCACTTCTAGAAATTGTAGAAAATACAATATACTGTATCTATAAATGCAAAATTGTTTCCTGTACCACGTGCATATTATGATAAAAGAATTAGAACTGACTATATGTAGTTTCTTTAATAATACAGAATTTGATATGTCATATACTTTGGCTGTTTGGCTGTACAAGGAGGAGGAAGAGGAGGGTATCGTACCTTCAAATTGGATCAAAAATGATTATGTATACTATCCAAATTCAATAAATAACATAAAACATTTTAATAACAAGACTGATCCACAGCCAAGTTGGCTTCAACTCAAGTTAGTTAAAGTCAAATATGCAGGTTAGTTTTGATGGGATTTTACTAACATTGATCAGGGAAATCTTTATGGGATTTATTTATTTATTTATTTATTTGATTTACTTTAATGACAGAATATTTTGAGTTTTAAGAGAATCATATTCACAATATTGAAATAATTCAATTGAAAAGTAAGAGATATAAACCTATTTTGTGAAACTTGTATTACAGATGACTATTATACAACTTTTAGGTGACCTCGATGCTTGTAAGGAACTAGAAACTGCTGGTTACACCACGGCTGAGGAATCTCAGTTCACTGTAACAAGTGTTACAGGTAAAAGATATTATGTAAAATTACTGCAATAAGCTTTTTAAAATCCAAACTTTTACAGATTCTGATAAACAAATTCTGAAAAAAAAAATTTTTAAATTTATTTTGGAAATGTTGGCTCTTGTCCTCAAAACTTTTGCAATTGGTTTATTCCCCATTTAAAACTTCTTTGCTCTTTTTTTTGCTGTTTCAAAATCTACAAATAATTTTTCCTGAAAATTGCAAATATAATTTTATGTAGAAGTACCTGCATCTCTGAAGCCACCATGCTGGCCTGCTGAAAAGTGTGCAGTGAAGTCAACCAAGAGAGATAAACCAGGTCTAAGATTTTATCCATTTTTCATTGGAAGCTCCTTTTTCAACACAAACAAAAATTTTTTCCTAATTGTCTGCTTAATGTATATTTAGTTTGGAGATACAATGAAAGTCCAGATGGTTCTGCGTGCAAAAGAAAAGGTAAAATTGTTTCTTATGTCTATGACTTTCCTTGAGGAAGCTCGAGGTGTTAAACTGATATCCCATATTTTCAGCCATACCACCAATTGTAGCATCATCACCTCTTCCCGTTCTGCCAAGAACACCAACTGATTCTGCAGATGAAAGAATCAGTTCAGGAATTGCTCAAGAGCTGTTTGTTGGTACAATTGCTAGAAAGTCTATTTACCCCATGAGCAGTGAAAGTAAGCATGTTATTGAAATTGCATTGATGAGAGCCTTCCATAACACAAAATCGTAACTAAAACAATTGTGTATTATTTGTTTCAGAATTTCAGCGAAAGACGATAACTCTTTTGACAGAAATCAAAACACTTCTGTCCAATCAAAATATCTTAGATCGTGATACTGAAGACGATGAATGCATCAACATTATGCTTTTAACTAACATAGAAGAATTCCAAGAATTTGATCGAAAGCTTGTTGGAAGGAAAGAATATCAAGAATTGGTACGTTGATGAACAGTTCTTTTGTCACTTGGAACAAATATAGTATTTTGTTTTAACAGTATCTCTATATATGTTAGGTAGCCAAGTTTAAAAGAATAGGTGGCAGCAATTATAAGGAATACACAAAGAAGCTTGTGCAATTGTAAGTTTAGTAGATAGGTTTAGTTACCCTCTTCGTAGTTTTCAAGCGAACTGCAATGAAAAAGTTAACACAGTAAGCAAACGTTTCTTGTTTTTCCTTCTATTAGAATGATGTCAAATTCCTTGCAAGCTAAATACAGCATGACTGGTTCCAAACGCAAGGCCGTCAAAAAAGAAGCTTTTGAAGATACTAAATTATATGATGCAATAACAAGTATTAACTTTTAATCATTTAAGTATTCGATTTGGATGACCGTATTTTGAATTGGACTGCATCTGAAAAGTACTTTCGTTTTAGCCGCTGTAATGGACACTTTTAAAAAAGTAACTAAAGCGAAAGTTCGACTTATCATTATGGACCAGCTGAAATATGCACCAGATCGCATGGACGGTGGAGGGCGAAAAATACGAGAGTGCATCCCTGAGAAGGCTGGCGGCGATGCAGAAAATGATATCGACGATGACGAACTGACTGATTAGCTATTTTGTTCTTTTTTCTTTTTTTCAATGACAATAGTCGTAAAATTAAAGTATTCAAGGAATAGAAATTATTACAAATATTCTGCAATTCTTAAATTTGAAGGTTGATTAGCTACTTCATTCAGAATTTCCTTTGTATGAAAATCGTTTTAAGTCAAATTGATTTTAACTTTCTATTTCTATACGTCACTTAACCTAGAACAAGTCACACGGAAAGTTCTTCTTTTTTTATCTAAGTAGTTATTGTAAAAAAGTATTTAACTATTATTTTGTATGTATTGATAGGATACAACACAAAAGAATTTCAGCATGAATTAATATTGTTTTTTGCGTGTTGTTAATTCCGTGTGTTAGCATTATCCACTTTCCTAAAAAAGAAATCTGTCAATGATAACACTAAATCGTGAATCATCCGCTCGGTTGACAGAGACAATTACGTGAAGCGAAGCTATATGTTGCGCTCGTTATTCAGCATTTTCAACGTTATATCAACGTTATTCGACATTGTTTCAACGTTGTAACAATGTTGAGAATCTGACGTCGGATTTTGTTTCATTTTCAACTTTGAGTCGACGTTTGTTCAACGTTCGACGTCAACTTCAATACAACGTTGATACAACGTTGAAATGCCTGCTGGGACAAGTCCATGATGAGATTGATGTACCAACCGAAACGAGGAAGGCCATAAGTGCTACGAAGAAAAGGGGACGACCTTCTGTCAAAAACGAGGCTGCCCGTAATTGGACAGATGAGGAAACAACCCTTCTAATTGAAATCTGGGCTCAGCATGAGAACATGTTTAACACGAAGCACAAAATGTATTTCAACAGGGATGCCAGACAAAAATCTCTTACATCCATAGAAGAAATGTTGAACGAAAACAATATTCTAGCGACAACAAAACAAATTAGCAAAAAATTGACTGATTTGAAAAATTATTTTGGGGCTCAAAAGAGGATGACTGAAAGCTCAAAAACAAGTGGCGCCGGAGCAGATGAAGTATTTACAAGCTCATGGAAGTTTTATGACAATCTACATTTTTTGAGTGACGCCTTTACCCCACGCAAGACTACAAGCAACGCGGATCTCGGCACAGAAACCACACTGTACGAAAACGCTAAGCCACCATCAGCAAAATCGGCAAAAAAGATTACTCAAAACAACGACATGCAAAAGGTCATGAGCACGGCTGCAGCTGCTTTGGAATCTATTGCCGCTAAACGTAATGTACCAGAGCTGTCCGTTGCAGAAGATGAAGATGGTGCCTTTTGCAACCTTTTGAAGAAGCAACTCAAGCTTATACCCGACTGTGATGCAAAAGATGACCTAAAGTTAAGTATGCAACAAATGGTGGTGTATGGTGGCCGAGAACTGCCAACGCGAAAAATACAAACAAGAAAACCAATGTAATTTCCAATAATGATCAAAGTCAAAACAATTTCCATAAAAAAAGAAAAAGGAAAAGTCAAGTCAAAGAAAAAGTGAAAGTCGTAGTCAAAGTTTAAGTCAAATGCAATCGCATGGCAGTTCTCGGCCAGTCGTGTGGCCGAGAACTGCCAACAATTTTCGTTTGCCGTAGATTTGGTATAATGGGTGAAATCGTGTTAATGTTCACACGAAGTAGTTTTTGTTCGTGAATGCTATGGAGTGTATGTAACCCACGTGGTTGCAAGAAGGATTACTGTGGGTTTCTATCCCGTTTTTATTATTTATCGTTAGAAGGAATATATACCAGGTTTTAGATGAGGGGAACTTTAACTATTTATAGAAACATTTTCTGTAAAAATTCTTCTGTAATAAAAAGGTATGTATTGCTGTTAAGGTAAACTTAAATTTTATGTGATGTGATGACCTTAAATAACAGATAAAGTAACAACAGATCAGCAGCATAATAGTTGTACCTCTAGTAGTATACTACTAGAGTTAGAGGTTGGTAAGAAGATGAATTGTGGGACTATAATTGTGTTATTGTTATTTACTACAGATATATATGAGATGAGTTGGAAAGGGGATGTTGATCTGAAAGATCAGCTAGAAAAATTTGTGAAACATAATATAAAGAGAACAGAAATTTTAGATTACATAAATAGGGACTTTTCTCATTATTTCACTAAAAATGGGACTTGTAGTCTGAGAACATTAGATAGAATGCTTTCTTTTTTTGATATCAAATACATAAACTATAATATCAGTGCAGCTGAAGTGAAATCAGCTGTTGAATCTGAGCTTAAAGGCCCTGGCATACGCCTTGGATATAGAGCAATGACTGCTAAAATCAGACAAGAGCATAATTTAAAAGTTACTCGAGATGTTGTTTATGCTACAATGTCAGATATTGATCCTGTTGGTTTAGAAAGGCGCAGGTTAGGGTTCAAGCGAAAGAAAAGAGAAGGTCATTTTGTTACTAAAGGTGTTAACTGGTGTTTATCAATTGATGGACACGATAAATTAATGGGTTATATGAATTCAACTTTTCCAATTGCTATTTATGGCATTATGGATCAAGCCAGCAGAAAAATACTGATGCTTAAATGTTGGGTAAGCAATAGCGATCCTTGTCTTATTGGTCGTTGGTACATAAATTATTTGCTTGAAAGTAGAACCTTAGCAGCAAATGTAAGGTTAGATTGCGGAACTGAAACTGGAAAATTAGCATCAATCCATGCATATCTTTTGCAAAAAACAGTTGACGATATTGATGATCCCATGGATAGGATATTATATGGACCTTCAACATCTAATCAGGTAATTATATGTACTTGGAATTGTGAAAACAATATCAATCTAAAAAATTAATTAATTGACGATGCATAATCAAGTTTTCAGTCAACATTTTTCAGTCAACATTTTTTAGATTCCTAAACTAAAGTATGGCAATTTATCTGTAGATAGAAAGATGGTGGCGGGAGCTACATGACAGATTAGAAAAATATTTCAAGATTGATTTGAATCAACTTTTGTCAGAAGAACATTATGACCCAAATAATGCAAGGGACAGGTAAATTAGACTTGTTCTCTTAATGTTGCATAAAATTAATATAATTGTCTATAAACTGCTAAATCTTTATCTTGGAAAAATACCAACTGATAGGTAAAAGTTAGATGAAGCAGGGAATTATAAAGGGAAGAATTATTAGCTAGGGGCATTTTTTCAAAAGAAGCTTTTTAAGGGAATAATTTTTTCTGAAATTCTGTTAAAATTATTTTGTTTTCAAAAAAAAAGTTCCATCATTATTCTGTTTTTGTACGTTTTTCTATAGGGATCTTTTAGCATTTGTAATGATTCCTGTGATTCAGCGTGAGATCAATATTTTCAAAAATACTATTTGGAATTCACACAGAATAAGAAAACAAAATAACACCTTTTTGCCGAATGGAGTTCCGAATCATATTTATGAGTTCCCACAAAATTATGGATTACAAGAATGTGGTTAGTAGTTGTGTTCAAACTTCTTTAAGAAAGTTTCTTCCCTAGAAGAGTAGGCCCTGTCAAACAATGTTTTTGTATTTTTCATAAGCTATAGTTCTTATGGTGCTTTAATGCAGTATAACTAGTATATACTTGAATGAGAGATGAAAATTTTATGCTTAAAATCGTGGTGAGAGAGTGGATACATTGAATAAGCCTTAGATAATGTTGCTGTAGATGTTGTTCTTTTTAAAATGATTTAGGGCATCATCTAGATTTACAAAGTATAAACGAAGCTGCTGCTTGTGCTGCAGTGTATCCAGCAACTATTGATTTTATTTCAAGTGATTTGCGCAAATGTTGTCAAGATATTATTCCAGATCCAGATGACATACCTTCTGAACACATAAAGACAGCATATATGTTGCTTAAAGATAAAGTGAATCTGCACAGTTCCAGTCTGTGATTACAGTTTTAAAGAACATTGTACAAAATCTTGAATTTTATATGGAGTGGACAGGGGAAGGAATTTAACAAGTAGAATTATTAACAGAATTAAGCTGTGAAATAAAAAATCCAGCTGAGAACTATACTTGAAAGACCTTATTTAGATGTGGGCTTAGCTATCCAAGCTTTAAATAATATATTAAAGGTTGATACTCATTTTCCCTGGATGTTTCATAGGTATACGATTTGTCTGTATGATTTCAATATATACTATTTTTAGAAATAAATAGAAACATGTCTAATAAAAGAAAAAATCCAGATTGGACCAAGATTGAAGCTAATGCTGCTAAAAAACGCACTGGGAAATATCAGATACAACCGAAAAATGCAAATGCTGGAAAAATTATATCCATATTAGCCAAACAACAGCCCTGAAAATTAGCGTCGGCATTCGGCACTGCCGACGCAACTGCCGACGTGAAACACAAAAATATCATCGTTGCGTCGGCAAAATAATTGCCGACGCAAGAATTTTTTAGAATTGTTAAAAAATTCTTTTCACCAATGATCAAATTTTATATCGTGCATCTAATCTTTTAGAAGATGAGAGAAATTTAACTGAATTAATTGAAAATGAAACATTTTCCCGAAAGTTCGAAACCGTTCTCCCAAGTGACTTAGATATCATGCAATCCTCTGATCGCGTGATATCTAAAGCAGGGTTTACACGTTTCAACTAGTTGAAGCAACTTTGAGTTGCTTCCACAAATCGCCATGTGTAAACACGATGGTTGAAGCAACTTTTTAGAGTTGAAACATGCTTTCAACTGCTTTCAACCGAGTTGAAAGAGTTGAGCAGTGTTCAACTCTTTCAACTAGTTGAACGGAAATTTCTATTGTTTTCGACGAAGTCATTGGGGAATTGAAAGAAAAAATCATTTTTTTTCGAAGAAATTTCGTTCACAATAAAGAACTTGTGTGTAAATTTGATTCAAAATGTCTTCAAAAAATCAGGAAGAAACAGAACGATTTATTGCTGCTTGGGAAGAGGAAGAACCGCTGTGGAATTGTAAATGTGCAAATTACAAAATACGCGGTGAACGAGACAAGTGTATGGTGGCCGATTGGAGCAATAGCAGTTTTTATCACTTTTTTTTTTTTTTTTTATGTTTTCCTGCTTAAAATTTGTTTTGTTTTGTTTTTATTTTCTTTTTTCTACTTTTTTGTTATTTTTTTTTTTTGTTACTACATTTTTCGGTATTGTTTTTTTTTACTTTTTTTCAATTCGACATTTTTTCACAATTTGTTTTTGTTATTTATTTTTGTTATTACGTTTCTGCTTTTTTTTCGTTACTGTTTTTCTACTTTTTTGTTTTTACTTTTTTTTGTTACTTTTGATCTATTTTTTTACAATGTTATAACAGTAAAAAGAAAAAGTAACAGTAAAAGAAAGTAAAAGTGAAAGTAAAAGAAAGTAAAAGTGAAAGTAAAAGAAAAACTTGTTCGTGGCCGAGGAGGGCAATAGCGGAATACGAAATGAAAGCGTGGCCGAGGAGGGCAATAGCGGTATATAAAAGGTTTCTGACGAAAGTTGGAGCACATTCTCATTGCTTATGATCGAGGTAAAAGTAATTAAAACGGAAAATTAATACACACCATAGTGTGAAGAAACGAAACAAAATTACAAGCGGTTCATGGAGATGAGTATTCTTGTTTGGAGGGTTCCTTGTCTGTTCTTTCAAATTCATATCAAACATTTACAGCGACAGAAAAAGCCCCCGAAATATGTCAATTTTGGAGCCTGGAGGATGACAAAAGTTGTTGGAATGATATGCTAAAGATCGTCTTTTGTCTTCCAACAAAACATAGTAGGAAAACATCAAAATATAATAAGGGATCGTCTCAAAAATGTGGCTACAAAAAACGTCTACCTTAAATACTAGATTTACCGGCCCGGGCGCTTATTTAAAATTTTGACTTTTAGGGTGTGAGCGATTATTCGAAATGCGTTACACAAGCTACCGACAATATACAGCATAGGTACACTACTTTGATCAATTGGGACATGGAGCTCGAGCTGCTATACCTTCTTGCAATGTGCGAAAAATCAGAGAAAAGTATCCGGATATAAAAGGCGAATATAAACGATTTTCAGAATTTTCAGATTTTTAACATCGGTCAAATTTCCAAGAAATATTTATCATCAGTCCTTAAAGCTAGCGCTTTACTCTAAAATGTTTTTCTAAAATATCATTATCATTTACACAGCATTTCAATAAAAATGCACTTCGTCGCAGGGATATTTTGACGATTTTGCCCACTGGGTGCAATTCAAGACAGTGTCGTTGTAATCAACACCTCTTTCAACAAGTGTCAAATCATTTTCACATTTCATGTTTTCAATCTTGCGTGATATTTCCGAAAACAAAAGAATCTCATTTTGTTTTGTCACAAACAACGTGCTCAAAGAATCTCTCGATTGTTAAAGTGTTTTTAAATTTTGCTGATTCTGGGCTTTAGAAATGCTTAAGATTATTTTCATCATTAAATTAAGTAATTAAATTATTTTGATTAAATAAATTATTATTTTTAAAGAAAAAGCGCTTTCAATGATTTTTTTTATTTCCCCCAATATATTTTCCCCAATATTTAATGAAAAAATATTTTTGGGTTTGATTACCCTTTAAGACAAATATTTCAAATATTTCCTTTTTTATATAATTTCATAGCTTTTATGCGGCGTTTTTATTTTATGGAAAGGATGGAATAATAATTTTATTTCTTATTTTATCCAAGTGTAAAGGCAGGTTAACAGACCAACACTGCAATAACTTAGAAATAGAAAGAAGAAAAAAATTCTGATTGGCTGAAAATTTTAATTTTTTTAGTGTATAAATAAAACTCTTACAGTCTAACTCTCTTTTCTTTCTTTACATTCGTTCATCTATCTTTTCTTTCCTTTTATCTATTGTATTGCTTCACGCCTATATTTCTGTATTCTATTTTGTATTGTTTCGCAGTTCACTTTTTGCAACAATACTGTAATTATCCTAACACTTTCTGTGTAACTTGTTTTGATCTTTGCAACTATAACCTTTAGATAACAATATTTTTACATTGTGTTTTAACTTGTAAATAATATTAGTTGAAGATGACATAAGCATGTCGAAACATGTACTAAAGAAATAAGTGGTTTTTAGTAGAATTTTAATATATATATCTATATTTTTATTTTGTTTATACTGATGATGACAGAAGAAATGTCGAAATGTGTCTATGAAATAAGTTGTATTGTTTTAAGAATAATCTTACAAATGTTTTGAAGCTAGAGATACATAAAGGTCTGGTCAATGATTTTTCTTCTAGAAATGGCGGTTAACTCATTCTAGTTATCTTAGGTTAAACTAATATGAAACGTGCTAATTTCAAGGAGAAGGTAGAAGAATTGCGAAACAAATTATCAAAAAAGCGACGGGGAGAGAACATAACAGTCGACAAAAGTGAAAGTAAATTTTTAAGTGTGCAACTAGTATCCGCGGAACCTCAAGGAACGTTTCAAAAATACAAACGGCTGGGTGCATTAGAAAGTGTTGAAGTGACTGATGAAATAACTTTACAAAGCATTAAAAATGCCTGTAGTACTCATTTCAGTAAATTAACGGAAAAATGCGATTTATTAGTTAGTGAAAGAGGACCATCAGTCAGAAGTTTATCTCAAATTAACCTTAAGAGAATCATACATGTTCGCTTTATTGGTAATTCGGATTCGGATTCGGATAGTAGTGACATTGATTCTATTGAGTTCAAAGTGCCTGCAATCCCAATGGTTCTTCAGCAAGATAAAAGAAAACAATCAAAAGAACTGCATGCAACTTCCGAAAAGAATGAGAACATACACGCAAGTGTACCTATGTCTTTGTCTGCCAGCGAACTTTTGAAAATGGGTCATGCTGTCGCACCTTCTAAAGAACTGGTAGAAATTACGTTAGAGGAATTCGAAATCTCTTCGAAAAATTGGATTGAACCAGTCATCCAAAAAATTCTTTTGGATAAAGAAGTTTTTTCATGTGGGGGTTTCCGATTAGCATACTTAGGCAAAGGAATTGGAGGACAGCTTCGAAATAAAAAATTAGTTGTAAAGAAATATAAGCCCGAGAAAAAAGATGAAATCCTAGAAGCAGTTAACGAGACTGAAGAAGTACATGTACGAAAGGTTGTGCAAATGCACATGGTTGCAAGGCACTTAGCCAAACAATTAGAGTCAACTGCACCAGAAGCGTATGGTGAACATTTCCAATATCTGAAAGTATATTTTGGTAAGTTAAGAGAATGTCCTGTAACGATAGAAGAGTATTTGGATGGAGAATTTGTCAAATTCATTAACAACAATGGAGTAGTTGTGTCAGCAAAAACAACTATAACTGAGAAAGCAGAGGCATTCGTCCATTTTACATACAATAAATCAAAAGATCAGTTGATGGTTCTCGACATCCAAGGATCTGGATACTACCTCACTGACCCAGAAATAGCAACATTAGAAATGAGAGACGAAAAAAATTCTTGGAACTTTTGCTCAGGAAACTTGTGTATGAACGCAATGACAGAGTTCCTTGATAAGCATGAATGCAATAGATTTTGCACCATGCTTAACCTTTAAGTATTTGCATGAAATTATGTATTGTTTCTTAAACCATGTACCATTCTTTCAGTTGGCAAGATGTCTTAGACTTTGTGTATTTATTTTGACTAATTCTTGATGTATCTACAGTCTGTGTTTTCTCCGTTAATGTGTTTTGAGAAATAAAATTTCATCAGTTGATTACGTGATTCAGAAACAATATCGAGTTAAGATTTCTTTTGAAGCCGACTTAACCGTAATGAAATTGTGTTCAATGATCTTAATAATATTTCCACTCTCTAGTAACAAAAACTGAAAATGAACAGAATAAGGAATGCAGATTGGAAAGAAGATGTCGCACTTAAAGAAAGTTTGCAGGAATTTGTAAAACGCCGGTACAAACGAGTGGAAATCTTGTCCGAAGTAAAGAAACGTTATAACCAGTATGCATGGAGTCTTAAAACATTGGCAAATAGATTATCGTTCTTTAAAATAAGTTATATTGATAAAAACGCTGAACTTAGTGACGTGTATGGTGCTGTGTTAGATGAGTTAAAAGGGACAGGGTCGAAGCTTGGGTATAGAGCTATGAACAAAAAATTAAGAGAAGTCCACAACGTAAACGTACCGCGAGATGTTGTATACATGGTTATGGAAGATTTAGATCCTGAAGGCTTAGAAGAACGAGGTAACGTAGGTGCTTCTAAAAAGAAGAAAAGAAACAAGGCTTTTATATCAGAAGTAAGTAAGCTATTGCAAGGAAACTCTTTCGGTAGTAATATTTTTCTTGCTTTATTACAATGCTTACTTACATTATTATTATAGGGACCAAATTGTACATTATCATTGGATGGCCATGATAAACTTTGCGGATTTCAGAAATCAATGTTCCCTCTATATATATATGGAGGGCAAGATGCGTTTAGTGGAAGAATAAACTTTCTTCGAGTGTGGACATCTAATAACGATCCAAGAGTTGTCGGGCGTTTTTACTTTGAATACATAGCAGAATGCAAAACAAGTAGGTTTTGAGTTTATCGAACATGTCACATCTAACAATTAACACTACCGGTACTAGTTAGCAAGTATTGTAATTGAATAGCTAAGTCAGACCAACCTCGTCGCGGAGTGTCTTCTTATTAGTGTTAGACAAATTAATCGTCTTCAATATTTAGCTCTGTAGTGCTTTATCTTAAACATTTGACAATATTATTATATTTATTTAGTTCCTAAAACCATTCGAGTGGACCGAGGAACAGAAACTGATGTTTTAGCAACGATACATTGCTACCTGCATAAAGTAAATGGTACCTTCCCCAGTGAGGACGAGGTGATTGAGAACTGCGTGAAGTACGGTCCATCGACTGCAAATAAGATTGAACGTTGGTAGAGGGAGCTTCACCATAGAATGGAAGTATTTTTTAAAGACCAGCTAAAAAAGTTAATTAAAGATGGTCATTATGATCAAACATTGGAACTTGACAGGTACATTAAAAAGTATGTGGAGTGCTGTCCCATATGTTTTATTAAGTACATGTTTAAAGTATTCTTATCCTCTATTTTAGAAACATGCTTGCATTTGTATATATCCCAGTTATTCAGAATGAATTAAACATCTTCAGAACAACTGTTTGGAACCACAGTCGAGGAAGGAAACAACATAAGAAAGAGTTGCCCACCGGAATTCCAGAACATATTTTTCATAACCCAGAAGATTTTGGTGCTGTTGAATGCGGAACAAATGTGAAAGAAGATGATTTGGTGGATATTGCGGATGAACTTGGGATTCTTGATAATAATGATGATTATCTAACACTTGAATTACGCCAGAAATTTGAGCAAATCATTGCAGATCCAAGTGAAATCAAAGCTGAATCTGCAGACGTTGCTTATATTTACTTGAAACAGAATTATGCACAATGTACACATTTATTTTTTTCCCATTAAAATCTTACTTGCATATGTTGTATGATCATGTTATTACTTGAAAAACCAGTTTTGAAAATAAATCTAGTCTAAGAAAAAAATATCTGTCCCTGAAAACTTGAAAAATTTGATATTTTTCTTAAAAACTCAGAAATTCTGGTCTGTAAAATACCCAGATGTCACGTGACCATGATAAAACTTTCCATACTTACAGCTGTTGTATATATATGAAGAAGCATACCAAGTTTGGTGAAAAGAAAAAAACTTTTTTACTACCCTACCCCCTCTAGATTTTTTCGGTGAAAATTAATCACAACCCCCACTTTCAAGTAATATTCTAAGTTATTGCCACCTGGTTAGCCCAAACACCCTCCTAATTCATGCTACACAGGTATTCAGGAACTTTGTCCTATCCAAGGTGGCCTAACGCGCCTGATGCCTGGCCTATAAGTCATACATTAAGTCTGACAGTCAGTCACTAACACGAGCCCTGGTGGTCTTTTAGACAATACGATAATTAAATTGTATTTAAAATTTTAGTTGCTATTGCCCTCCTCGGCCACGTCTTTATTTTGTATACCGCTATTGCCCTCCTCGGCCACGAACAAGTTTTTTCTTTTACTTTCTTTTATTTTTACTTTCTTTTACTGTTACTTTTTCTTTTTACTGTTATTACACTGTAAAAAAAGTTGAAAAAAAACCTAGAAAATAGTAATGAAAATAAAGAAGAAAACGTAAAAAAGTAACGAAAAATAAAACAGAAAAATATTAACGAAAAAAAGCAGTGAAAAAAGTAGAAAACTATATAACAAAAAAAGTAGCGAAAAAAATGATGAAAAAATGTCGAATTGAAAAAAAGTAAAAAAAACAATACCGAAAAATGTAGTAACAACAAAAAAAAAATAACAAAAAAGTAGAAAAAAGAAAATAAAAACAAAACAAAACAAATTTTAAGCAGGAAAACATAAAAAAAAAAAAAAAAAGTGATAAAAACTGTTATTGCTCCAATCGGCCACCATACAAGTGCCTCGAACGTTTAGCTGGACAATTTGAAATAACTAGTAAGCTTCGAAATTATCATTCGTTGACATTTTTGTGGAATATTTTTGTACAAATATTTTCGTTTTCATTTGCAGAAAAAGAAGTCAGCCAGAAAATAAAAACTCTACGAACGTACTATTTAAGAGAATTGAATAAGGAACTCAACAGCAAAAAGAGTGGGGCAGGAACAGGTGAAATATACAAGTCATCGTGGATCCATTTTTCTTCAATGAACTTCATACGTGATGTGGTACAACCAAAAAAACCAGAAAATACAATGGTAAGAAAAATATCATCTATGTTAATAAATAACCGTAATGTTATGCTTGGAAGGTTTAATTATCTATTATATACAATTGTCTTGCCAAGAAACCTTTCCAGTTGAATTGAAATACTCTGAAAAACTATCACGAACGTCTTTGGCTGTGTTTGAATAGTTGTTGCTTCCTTGCATGACAAAAGATCTCAAAGGCGTACTTCCATCATCTCTCCAATCCCCTTGTAAGAGTTGATGTTCATCGTCTTCGCGATCCAGCGAATTGGGTGGAGTGTAACGGTTCGGTGATTTTTCTCTTAAAAAATTATGCAAGGCACAGCTTGCTAAAACAATTTTTTCAGCATTTTTTGGTTGCAATAAAATCGGTGATGAAAATATGCGAAACCTACTGGTCATAATTCCAAACGCATTTTCAACAATCCTTCTTGCTCTGCTGAGACGGTAATTGAATATTCTCTGCTCGTATGAAAGATTTCGTGTGCTATACGGCTTCATAATATGCTCTTGAAGTGGAAATGCATCATCAGCAACAACAACATATGGGATTTTTCTGTGTGGCTCTATATTTTCCCGTGATGGGATGCCTAAAGGATTGTGGCGGGAATTGAGAGCAGTCGAAATAGGGGAGTTTCGGAAAACGCCACCGTCTGATACACGCCCATTGCAACCAACATCGATAAAGATGAATTTATAATCAGCATCTACTATCGCTAAGAGAACAATACTGAAAAAGCCCTTGTAATTAAAATAGTAAGAACCAGACTTTATCGGACATCTCAAAGTGATATGTTTTCCGTCCATGGCTCCCAAACAGTTTGGAAAATTCCATCTCTCCATAAAAGCTTCTGCAATCTTTTTCCATTCTGTCTGGGTGTTTGGTACCTAAAAGGTAATGTTTTCTTTTAGGAAATATGGGCAGATGAGGGAAACAAATTCTCAACGGAAGATTTTGATAATGAGGAATTACAAAGAGGAGAGCCTGGCGAAGAAGTAACCCCGATACCATGTACGAAAAAACCATTATCAGCAAGAAAAAGACCTAGATCGCCTTCCTTAACTTCCTCTGCTGCTGCTGTTATGTCATCAGCAATGGAGTATTTAAATGAAAAGAAAAACAAGGGCAGCGACACATGTGATGATGCTGAAAAAGTATTTGGTCAGCATGTTGCGAACAGTTTGCGTTCCATGAAGGATGAAAGAACAAGAGAATTTGCAAAATTCAAGATCCAGGAAATAATTTTTCAGTGTCGCATGGGTAATTTGTGTTTGCCTAGCAACAATCATTTTGGAAATCCTAGTGTGCAAATGGCAGTAACAAATTGTAATCCAGTCGGCATGGCTCAAACGCAAGCTACATTACCATCTAGTCAACAATTTTCGATGTATTCCATAGATCAAAGATTTAACAACAATCCTTCGCGGAATCAAAACAATGTTACACCTCCGTTAACCCCTGCAACTACGAGTCATGAAATGTATTAGTATTATTGTTATGTAAAAAAGAAACGCTAAAAAAGATTGTTTACTTTACCTTCAAGTATTTTTCTTTTAATCTTTTATACAAAGCATCACAAACTTTAGGAACAAATATCGAATAAGTAGATTTGTTGATTCGGAATTCATACTGACTATCCGTGTAAGTTCTACCAGTAGCAAGAAAACGAATCGTCGCAGCCAATTTTACTTCTGCCGGTATCGCCTCTCTCATCAATGTACTTTTTTTCTCAATATCAGGACGAACCAATTCAAGCAATTCCAAAAAGTTTTCTTCACTCATTCGAAGATAATTTTGGTAGCCATCGACATCATTTAGTTTCATTTTTTCAAGCAAAGAATCGTAGACTCCAAAAACACTCCTTTCTAGCAGCCACGGCTTTGCCCAAACGGTTCTTTTTTTCCTCTTTTTTTTCGGTTCATCGCTTACAATAGCTGCAGCTGCTGTAATCACAGCGAGAACTGCTTCGTCTTCACTGCTCGAAGTCATTATTAAGAAGAGAGTTTCAACACATTCCACAAAAAAGTTGTAAAGCTGTTTACACGTACATGTTTCAACTACAAGTTGCTTCAACTAGTTGAAACGTGTAAACCCTGCTTAAGTCGCTTGGGAGATTTTTATACTGATAAAAATAGAATCTAGGCGACGGCTTCTACCTTGGCTAATATAATCCTTTTATTCATTCTTATCAAATCAGTGTAAACCAGGTTACTTGAAAATTTTAAACAGTAAACAAAATGAATAATTAATGAGTTTATATCCTGTATCTTATGATATTCATTCTGCACACTTTTTGTTCGTAGCATGTTCAAAATAGGCTGTTTTAGAAAGACGACGGGAACGGCAATTGGGGTTTACACGGAGGTAAAAAGGTCTGGGCTCTATAAAAACAGACGTCGTCTTATCGCGAAGAGACCTTCAAAATGCTGGCTCTAGTCGCGTCTTGAATTCGAAAAAAAACATGGAAATCAATATGGATTCTCACCATGCTGGTGATGGAAAGAAAAGGTTTGTTTTAAATTATTTGTTTCTTTGAAGCCTTAACTTTTATGAAAAATCAGTTTTAATTACCAAATCAGAACTTGGTATGATTTCTGTGTTGTTTTTGTTTCTGAAAGGATCAGTTTTATCTCAGTCTGAGTGTTTTGAAAAAAGTAAAACTTAAGCAAGCTAGCTATTTTTCATTGTTTATAGATGTATTATGGCATGGAACAATGAAAAAGATGTAATATTAATGAGAGAGATGATGGTTAATGAAATATTTTTGCATAAAGTGGGATCACGAGAGCGAGGAAATGTGTGGCAGCACATAGCCACCACATTAAATTTACTCGATGGATTTGCAGTTACTGGACGATCTGTGCGAGATCATTTCACATCAATTTCTCGAAAATATACAGTCCAAAATAACAAAGACGAACGTACCACAGGGGAAGGAGGGGATCCACCTAGTGAATTTGACATGCTTATGGAAGAACTTATTGCACTGTCCAGGGAAAGTGACGAAAAAAATAATACTGAGGCAGAAAGACAAAAGGCTTCTGATAAACTTGAGAAAGAGAAAGCCATTTCTATAAGAAACACAGCCATGGAACGAATAGGTCAAACACAAAAGAGAGAAAGTGACAGTAGCGAAAGTGATACAAGTTTTGAAAAGAAGCAACGACGTAGTGCAGGTGACACCTTGGAATTTCTTAGGGAAAAAATGGCAGTAGATCAAGAAATGAAAAGAGCAGAAAGAGAGCTTCGGGAGAAACAAAATGAACAATTTACAACCTTATTACAAACCTTTCAATCTACAATGCATCGGCAGCAAGAACAATCAAATCAGATGCAGCAACAAATGCTGCTTTTAATGCAGCAGCAACAGCAGCAATTACAATACTTTATTCAAAAGGAACAAAAGTGACTTATAGCAATATCCTGTTTATAATTTTTTTGTGTTTATGCCAAAAACCCTTATGTTGCTGAATCTTCTGTTTTTCATTATTTTCTTTTTGTTATGCAGAAAGTTGACATGAAAAGCTTTTGTTGATGTTTTCTTGTTCATTATTTTCATACTTATATATTTTTTGAAATGTTTTGACTGAATGAGATTTCTTGGTCATTTTTAGAGAAAAAATAAAATACACTCACTGATAGTGTAAAAATAATGTTTTCGCAAAAAAGAGACACTCATTTTTCATTTTATTTATACTCTGTACATAGTTGGTTTACATAGTTGTGTTTTTAACAATGGAAATATTATTGAAAATATTCCTCAATTGTTGGTGGCTTCAGTCCAAAGTAGTCTGAACTTAGGTTTCCATAAAGGCATGCTCTGGCATTATGAAGGAGACCACACACTAAAAAGTACTTTCCAACTGAACTTAATCCAATTTTCAGCTGCTTGTTAAAGTCAATGAATTTGAAAAAGTTCTTTATATCTCCAAACAACCACTCTACTTCAATCCGAACTTTACTCATGGCTTTGTTGAAATCCCTTTGTTGAGCTGTATTTGGTAATCTAAAGGGACCTTGTAAATGAACACTAATTGGGTAGGCTGGGTCCCCATAAACGCATAAAGGGTTTCCATTGGACCACGCATTTTGATGTAGTAATGGAAGAAGTCCAGATTCCCTTAACATACCACTGTCATGTTTTCTCCCTTCATAAGGCCCACTCAAATGCCCTATCAGTCCATTTGGTAAAGCAACACTTTGAAATTTCAAGGCGTGTAATCTCTTATGTCCATTGTAAACTACTCTTTGATTCCTCTTTGGTTTTGAAATTGGCATTCGTGTACCGTCAATAAAGCCAAAACAATTATCCAGTGGTGCTCCCTTTTGATGGACAGTATCAGCATATTCTTGAAGTTTATGCGGCCCAAGATGAGGTTGGTTAAAGCTTTCCAGTCGAAAACCATGTAGCTCATGCATAAGATCAATCATAGTATTAAAAATAAGACACAGCTCTGGTATGCTCCTTCCAAAAGCCCATACCATATCGCAAAATCTACATGGAAAGGCAAGTCTTTTTAGCAGTATACATAGTCCTTCCATTCCACTACAAGTTGTTCCTTGGCATGTAGTTATTTTATCTGGGATTCGAAACACATGTACCAGTACAAACAAATCACGTTTATAAAACCGAGTTTCGCTGAGACATCGCGCATCATCCCATGAAGACAAATCAAATTTGTCAAATTTCCAATAAGGATACAATTCCCTCGATATATTCAAATCATATAAAATTAGAAACTCTTCATAATCGATTGAGTCATCAGCAAAAGCAATCAGAAGGGCAGACCGAACATCTGCAAGGGTAGCCATATTTGTTTACTTTTTTCCCCGCACTTTTTTCCTAAATCACAAAGTTTTCGAAGACGCCGCTTTACACGAGACGTCTATTATTGCCGTTCGCGTCGTCTTTCTAAAACAGCCTAATGGCTGATAGAAACGGCGATAAATTCCTATAGGACATCAAAATTATTTATATGGAATGTTGATCGTGGCGTGTGGTTTATCGCACGCCTTGGGGTTTTTCATTAGCAATCAGAAGGGCAGACCGAACATCTGCAAGGGTAGCCATATTTGTTTACTTTTTTCCCCGCACTTTTTTCCTAAATCACAAAGTTTTCGAAGACGCCGCTTTACACGAGACGTCTATTATTGCCGTTCGCGTCGTCTTTCTAAAACAGCCTAATGGCTGATAGAAACGGCGATAAATTCCTATAGGACATCAAAATTATTTATATGGAATGTTGATCGTGGCGTGTGGTTTATCGCACGCCTTGGGGTTTTTCATTATTTTAGGTGTGTGTTTTTTCACACGCCTCAGACATTTTTGGCGTGTGTGGAGGCGTACGCGTGCGATCGCACGCCTCATATGCCAAGGCCTGTAAAAATCTTTTAATCAATGCATCTGCTATGTATGTGCACGTGTATCGTAATGAATTAATGACGAAATGTTCGAAAAAGTCGGGTCACGTACAACTGTTTTATTTTCATTTTTATTAAATTTCGATTTGTGGTTGAAACACTACTTGAGTAAGTAATACGATGGTGAAAACGAAAACGGTTCTTTCGTGGAATTTTCCTGAGTTAGGATATGAGGAAAATAACACAAACGACATTACTAAATTGTATTGTAAAATTTGTAAGACCTACTACGCAAATAAAGACGATAACACTCTTCGAGGAACTGCTGGTGCTCGTATCAAATCATGGACTGAAGGTACAGACGTTGTAAAGAAGAATAATTTCAGTGATCACTTGAAGAGTAACTTTCACAAAACTGCAGTTCTTGGTTTAAGATCTTCCTCCATTACAAACCCTTTGACAGCAAACGACGGAGAGTCTGCTCACCAAAATGCCATTGCTGTTGCGTCAGCCAGCTCTATCGCCCAGTCGCAAAGCAATATTGTATCATTAGTCCAAGTAGTGAATGCTAGACAACGTGAGCAGCTACGCAAGAAATTCCAACTAGCTTTTTTTATTGCCGACAATAATTTATCTCTTAAGCAGTATGAGAAGTTTGGTAAATTTGAAAAGGATGTTCATAAAGTGGACATTGGTAAGGGATACTTAACCAGTTTGGCTGGAAAAGAAATTTTGAAATATCTTTCGAAAGTTGCCGTCCAGGAAAACATCTCCAACCCTCTAAACAGTGGTGAAAGGAGATATTTCAGTGTGCTGTTTGATGGATCATCTTCCGCCACACTTGTTGATGAGAAAGAGGTTTACGTACTAAAAACTTGCAAAGATGGTCGACCGTCTTACAATGTTATAGCGCTTGAAGAGCCAGAGGAAGCTAGTGCCGAGGGACTAAAATGTTCCTTGGATAACGCACTCGCCAAAGGGAATTTCACGTTTGACCGTCGTGATCACGAGATTGGCCTAGGATCTGATGGTACAAGTACTAATGTTAAGCTATATCGATTGGAAAAGGCTGAAATTGGCGACCACCTTCTTCAAGTTTTATGTCCTTCACACAAGGTTGAGTTAGCGGTGAAAGATGCATTCAAAAACTGTGAATTAGCAGTTGCCTGTGATAAGGATATGGCTAATGTGTATTATTTGTTTAAGAAAGCTCCTTTGAAGTGGCGTCTTTTCAAACGACTTGGAATTTTCTTGGAGAGAACTTGCTATCGTTTCAAACGGATTGGTGGGACTCGATGGGTGGAACACCAGGCTTCAGCGTTAAATGTGTACCTTAAAAACTATCCATTGGTACTTGCGTTTTGTGACCAAGAGATTTCTCATCCTCATAACACAAGCATGAAAAAAGAATCTGCACGTCTCAAAGGTATAAGGGATGATTTGGCAAATATTAACCGCTTAGTCTTCATTGCGATAAAAAAAGATGTTATCAGCTACATTGCACCGTGCTCCCTAATTCTTCAACGTGAAGATTTACTGCTTCCAGAAACTATCATGTCCATTGAAACATTGATTTGCACGATCTCAAAGTTACAAAATCATGTTCGAGAGGTTGGAGAGGATGTATTTCGCAACAAAAGTCTTTTCCCAACAATCAATACATTAGTACTTCCTTACATTACTGAAGAAGAGGGAGTCATCACCTTGCATCGAGTAACGAGGGCAAACATTGAAGCCGAAGATAACGATATCTTGCTAACAGAATCCTACCATTCGTATGTAATGCGTGGTTCATTAACATCCAGTATGACACAGGCGAAAAAAGAATTTCTAGAGATTTTGGACAAACTGGAGAAATCTTTGAAAGCCAGGATGGAGGAAATAATCGAAAATCCGATCTTCGTTGCTGCCGCCACTATTCTTGACACGAAGTCGTACAGATTCAAAACCGCTCAGGAAATCATGAACTCTGTAAAAGTTGTTGCCGACCATTTCATGCATCCCTTGAAAGCAAATGGTTGTGATCTTTTGAAACTTGGCATGGAGATGGAAACACTGCACAGTTATGTATTGAAATTTTGTTCTCCTGGTAATCCAACCAAAACATGGCAACAAGTCTTCACATCAAATCAACATAACTTGAATAACATCAAGCATATTGTTGAGATATCAATTGTGCTCCCAATATCCAATGCGGAAGTGGAAAGAGTTTTTTCTTCGTTCACAAGGATAGTTCGAAAGGATCGTTTATCAAATAAAAATGACACGTTGGAAATGCTGATGCAGTTACGTGGCTGTAGCTTCACTGATGACGCGTATGACAAGGCCATAGATCTTTTTCTCTGTACGTATCCAAATGGTGAGGTGCGTAAAAGACCTCGACGCCCAGCTGGTTACAACACTAAAAAGAAAGGCCAAGGTGTTCCAACTAAAGAAGTTGGGTTATTCATGAGCAGTGAAAGCAGCAAGGATGACGATGGTGCTAGATCCAGTGTTTCTACTCTCTTATCAGACATAAATATGGACGAGATCAGTGACGACGATTGGACAGACGACAGTAGTGACTCTGATTAAAAAGCGAACAATATTATACAAACGATATACAGTGTTTCTTCTAAACATTAGGTTTTACGATTAAAAGAAAAGTTTTTTAGTGTAGACATATTGTTATTGTTGTTTATTCCCCCGTATCGTTTGCACATTATGTGAATGTTTTTTTCTTCTTTTTCAAACAACAGACATAACACGATGAATAATTAATGAGTACCTGTTAAGTCCGATACGAAAAATAATGATGATTGATGATCTTTCTCTACTTTATAAACTTCGATTTGACTTTGATCAATAAACATTTTTTATAAAATCTTTTACTGGCGGCATCCGTTGAGTTATAAAGGCAGACATCAAATTTCAAATTTTAAAAATTGCCGATGCAATGCCGACGCAAATGAGGAGAAAAACATCTTGCGTCGGCAATTTTATTGCCGACCTATAAAAATCCTAATTTTAAGGGCTGAACAAGAACTTGTTGTTCAACGTTTAAGTGCACAGTTTTCTGGAAAAACGCCCAAATTTTCTCCTGTTGGACCGAGAGAATTTGTGCCTTATCTTGAAGAAGATTTAACATTAGAAGGCATTAAATCCGCATGTATCAAGCACTATTCCAAATTGGACGAGGATGTTGTGCATAGTGATTGTGATGTGCTAGCCACAGTTTATGGTCCTACATGTAAAACACTAGATCACATACCAAACCTTACACTGATTCATGTTAAATTTATCTATAAGAAGTTGAATCAACTGAGCAATACTGAATTTCAAAGTCAAAGTTGTTCGGATATACTTAAACCTACTTTTAAGAACTCTTTGCCTGGTCTGTTATCGTTGCAGTTACGCCAAGGAAACAAAGCAAAACAAAAAGTATTATCAAGCTTGTCATTATCAGAGATGATGAAACTTGGTAAAGAAGTCAAGACAAGTTTAGAGACTGAATGTTTCTGTATAAAAGAGTTTCATCTGGACTCTATGATGTGGAATGAGGTTAGTCCAAGTATCCAATTTTATGTCAATAAAGATATCTTTGGGTCTGGCACGTTTAGAGATGTTTATAAAGTTTCATCAAGGCACCAACTTTTCACTGGTGAATGGGTGATGAAAAAATATAATGAAAATACCAAAACCGCGATAACTCAAGAATACAAACAAACTTTAGAGCAACACACAAAAAAAGTGGTTCAAATGACTGCTTTAGCTAATTATTTTGCTCAAAAGTTAGCTGTGATCTCAGATGCTCCACAATTTAACTATGTTGACACATACCTTGGTCAAATTGTTAACACTGGTGAGTTCGTGACTATTGAACGAATGCTAAATGGTAAATTTTCAAAATACCTCAATAATGACGGAAGTTGTGATGAAAATCCCAGTGACATTGTACGAAAAGCTGAATGTTTAGCACATTTTTCTTTTGAAAAATCTGGGTCAGAAATATTGTTAACTGATATTCAAGGATGTGATCTCATGCTAACAGATCCCGAAATTGCCTCTTCCAATTTAGCAGACAACAAGGAAGTTTTATTTTGCATTGGGAATTATTGCAGAAAGGCAATAAAAACATTCGGTTTAACTCATAGTTGTAATGAATATTGTAAAGTTGCTAAATTGCAGCCTTTGAACAAGTTGAAGTTTGAGGAGTACGATGATGCCATTGAATTTCCAGAGTTCTCTAAAAATTTGTCTGACTGTTGAGGTGGACGCAGGCCATCTTGTTTGTCTGAACGAAGCTTTAATCCTTCATTGGTATGGTAAAGAATAATTGAATACCGTAAATGACGAAATAACCGCCTGGGGCGCTTAATTTTTTTTCCCTTACCCCATGGCGCTTAATGGGCAAGGGCGGCCAATTGGCAGGGATCGCTTATTTTGTCATTTACGGTAGTCTATTTTCAGTCTGCCCAATAAAATCTTTGGTTGATAACATTTTATAAAAAGACAAACTACTTTCAGAGAGTTCGTTCCTATGAAAGTGTTGTATACGCTCATAGTTTATCTTTCGTCAAATAATTGTGTTCTCTTATTGTATTCTTGCAAGTACTATCTATAGCTACATTTAACAAGCTTGAAAGCTTCGCTTTTTAATTCAACTAGTGTACAGACACAGCAAAAGGAAATCCCCCTTATGCTACAAGGGAACCCTTACATACAAAATAAAATTTGTTCGTTTTGTATCAGGGTTCATCTGGATTCTGTTGAGTTTGTTTATTTCAGATCTTTAAGTTATTTTATAGGTTTGCTACTTATTTATTTGACTTTTAACATAAAACGCCAAAGTGATAAACATATATATTTTATCACATATTTATGTTTTACGTCATGTTTTACTGACGATTGTATTTTTTAATATTTGTTCTGAAAAGTTAACGATAACGGTTTTACGCTGTGTCTCGTGATTTATTTGCAGTTTAATACTCGCTTATAAATTTAGAAATCTTAACTTTGCGAAAGATTCAAAAGGAGAAAAGTCAAGAAAGAAGTTTATTTGATTTATTTGATTAAAGAAAAAAATCATAATGAAAGCTTGCTTTACTTCCAATTTCTAACCCTTTTCGAAAAAATAGGGAAATTAAACAAAATTTCAAAAAGCGAAAATCGCGAAATACCCACAAAAATCTTTAAAATTGTGATCCTGAGAGTAAATATTGCTATCTGTAAGGTTTTTGGACATCGCACAAAACAGTATATTTTCCAGAAAAAAGAAATGGCCAGGTAAAAATCCCACAAAGGAACATTCTTCTGACTGGATAATTCCATGGAACATGAAACATTTCATAGAACAGAAATTCTTCTGTTTGAATAAGTTTTATAATAAGAATTTCTGCAGTAGAAACAGGCCCTTTTTCAAACGCAGAAAATAATACGGCAAACGAAAATTGTTGGCAGTTCTCGGCCACACGACTGGCCGAGAACTGCCATGCGATTGCATTTGACTTTAACTTTGACTACGACTTTCACTTTTTCTTTGACTTGACTTTTCCTTTTTCTTTTTTTATGGAAATTGTTCACCATACTATGGTGGCCGAGAACTGCCAACACGAAAATAACAAACAAGAAAACCAATGTAATTTCCAATAATGATCAAAGTCAAAACAATTTCCATAAAAAAAGAAAAAGGAAAAGTCAAGTCAAAGAAGAGGAGCATGGTCCCATAAAGCTGTTTTATTGAAAGATAATCCTGGTAAAAAATTTCGTCGTCATGAAAAGTCAAAATCTCACGAAAAAGCAATTTCAATGAAAACCCAAGCAAGAATAGAAGAAGGACTGAGCTGTGCTGACAACTGTACAAGATCAGAAAAAGAAGCCACTAACGAACTTTACATCGCTAAGCTTGTCAAAATTGTTCACTTTTTAGCTAGGAATAATTTGCCAGTGAAAGAGTTGTACCCAAAAATGATTAAGTTTTTATCAGATGAGATCGAAGAGCCAGTGATAAAACAATATCTGGAATCAGCAGCTAGGAATGCAACCTATGAATCATCAGATAGCTGTGATTCTCTTCTTATTTCTATTGACAACTGTTTAAAAAACAACTCTGATTGTCGTTTGAGAGCTGCCGCTGACATTGTTCTATTCGCGGATGAAGCAACCTCTGCGGCTCGAAAAGAAATGATGGGTGTTTTTTTAAGCTATTTCGATGAAGAAACAAAGTCTCCTCAATTAGAATTTGTGTCATTAGTTTCAGTTTCTTCCACAAAGTCTGAGGTATTGATTGAAAAAAATGAAAGAGATCTAGAAAAATCGAGAAGTAAATATAGTCAATACAAGATTTATTTGTTTTGATGGTACAAACTCTATGAGTGGAGTACATCATGGTGTTCAGCGTAGATATAGAAATGAAGCACCGTTTTCAATTTACGTCAACTGTCGCTGTCACCGATTGGCGCTATGTTTTAAACACCTCATGGGAGATTTTCCGTGGCTTCAAAAAATTGATAAGATTCTACTGGGACTGTGGAAAGCATTTCATTATAGTGCTCTTAATCGGCACATATTCAAATCTTTACAAGAAGCATATGGCATGAAAGCTCTTAATTTAGTAAAAGCAGCAGTTACACGTTGGTTATCACATGGAAGCGCATGTCGAAGATGTAGAGAACGATACAGCGAGATCGTAGAAGCGTTAGATGACATCTTAACAAAAAACAAAAACCCAGAATGGATTGGCTATCGTTCTGAGCTATTAAAGGATGTTACTATTTACGAAATAACGTTTCTGGAAGATTTTCTTTCAGTTACGAACTCTTTATGTCTTCTCCTCCAGAGTGATCGGAAAGACTTTGGAGCAATATCTAGAGCAGTTAATATGTCAATCAATATTTTGCAAAGTATGCAAGACAACCCAAACAGTTCCTACTTTAAAAGTTTTAAAGATTCGGCTGATATAATTCTACGTCTCTCCAGTTCAGAAATGCGGCATACTATCACTGGTGGTACTAGAAAAAAAGCACGTTTAGAAACCGTGTACAGTAACGATCCAATGAACGATTTTCATTCCGACGTTATCAAGCCGTTTACAAACGCTTTAATCAAAGAAATTTCATCAGCATTTGACCTATCGGATCTTCCAATTTTGAATTCCTTTCTCAAACTTGATCCCGTTTCAATCCCTGAAAGTACTTCCTCTGAATTTCAATCATATGGTATCGATGAGCTGAAAATTCTCCATGATTTTTATGGTTCAGACGCTTGTGATAGCTATCAAGGTAGGACAACACGATGTGAAAAGTTGCTGAATTGCCCATATCAATTGGAAATGGAGTATCTAGGCTACAAGAATTACGTGGTAAATCGAAGACAAGATGTCCAGTCAGAAATCTCTACAAAGCTGATATCGTTAAAGCTTGGTTCCCATTTGTGGTTTAATCGCGTTTATTGGCGTTAAGCAGGTAGATTTTAATCGCGTTAGGTTTTTAACTCCAGTGGGAACGTTTTTGACCTTTTGACCCTTAAATATTAACTCTGTTAAACGCGAATAAAATCTCAAAGTTGGAATCAAAATTTTTTGATTTCAAAAATGAATTAAACCCCGCGTTTAAATACTCATTTGCCGAGATCAAAAGAAGCCGAGAAAAATCTTATTCTGGATAAAAAATTATCCTGGTTTTGTAAGAACATTTTACGTTTTCATAAAACAACATGGCAGACAAAAAATGTTACTCACTTCACGAAGAAGAATTATTGTCTGAAGAAGTACGTTTGTACCCTTGTCTTTATGACAAATCTCAAAAGAGTTATAAAGAAAAAGATGCTGTAAAAAATGCCTGGAGTGCTGTTGCTGAAAAGCTCGAATTTATCAATTCTGGTAAGATATCAAAATATTTATTAGGCATTTTACTGAACTCGAATGTTATACTGTACGAATAAAAGACTTTAATTCTTTTAGGCGAAAAAGCTCAAGCAATTTTCGCAAATCTCAAAAAACGGTATTTGAAAAAGAGAAACGAGCTCAAATTGTCTAAGAAATCTGGTACCTCTGCAGATGCTGTAGCGAAAGCTGAGAAAAATATAAAACCCTATCAGTTTCTTGCTTGGCTTGACGACTTCGTACAAATGAGGAGAGGGAAAACAAATATACCCTCCTCTCATTCTAACTTGGAAGAACTCAGCGAATCAGAAGAGTACTCAGAGCAAGTACAGGAAGAAGACATCAACCTAGAGTCATACGCTGACGAAATCTTTGCGGAAGAGGAAGAAGCAGATTCTGTTGAGAATAATGATATTAGTAGACCTAATATCATAGTCTCTAAAACAAAGAAAACCGAAAAAGTTGGCAAAAAGAGGGCAAGAGAGGATATCACCAGTGAAATGGAGTTCTCTGTTATAAAGAGTTTACGTGACAGCATTGTGGAAAGGAAGAAGGCCTCAGTCATAAGCCACAAAGAGGATGACGCAAATGATCTGTTTTGTAAAAGTTTAGCCATCGATCTTAAAGGTCTTTCCACAAAGTTTAACATTAAAGCTAAACATGAGATAAGAAATATATTATTCAAATACCAAATGGAGGACCTTGAAAACAAGGAAAAAGATCGTGGTAATCCATCATTTCGAAGAGGTGCCTATAATATAGGACTATCCACGCCGATGTCACCGCCATTTTCACCTATTTTACCCAATATTATGCAATCAAGTCATTCGCACAATCCAAGAAACGAAAATATTCATGTTGATGGAAATAGCAATATTCATATGTTGTAAATATATGTTTTATTAGATAAAAAAGCATACATGAAAGCAATATCTTTTTTCTACCCTTGTTCTGAATAATGGGAAGTTCTCCTGATATAAGCAAGTTGCCAAGGAACACTTCCTTCCTCGCTGTTGACATACTCTTTTAACTTTTCTCTCGTTTCTAATCCACTTCTACCATATCTTGAACCACGCACTGGTCGAATATCCATCAAACCATTTGTACTGGCAGTCACTGAACGCCAATGACCTTCAATAATGTTCCCATTCTGGTCTTCTGAGTCTACAAACCCAGTTGGAGAATAATAAGCATTTTCCGTTTTCCTTAAGTAATTGTGGAGTGCCAAACAAGCTAACGTATACTTTTCAACATTTTCAACTGCTGCCCTGATAGGCTTTTGAAAAATTCTCCATTGCGCTGACAAAATACCAAAAGCATTCTCAATTACCCTACGACATCTCGAATGACGGTAGTTATAAATACGCTGCTCTTCTGTAGCATCTTTTCCTGGATATGGTCTCATCAACCACTGTTTAAGAGGAAAGATTTCATCGCCAAGTAAGAAATACGGTAGCGTTACATCATTTCTCTCCGATAAACTGCTCTCAACTGGAATATTTAACAAGTTATCATCAAACTGCTGGCCAATTTCCGAGTTTGCCAAGACACCGCTATCGTTATTGCTACCGTATTGACCTAGATCAAAAACAGTGAAACAATAAGCAGCATCACAAACGGCCAGAAGTACTATACTAAAGAATCCTTTGTAATTGTAATATAAAGTTCCACTTCCTTTGGGACATTCAATTCGTATGTGCTTTCCGTCAATGGCACCAATAACATGAGGCATGTTCCATCTCTCATCAAATTGCTTGGAAATAGATAGCCACTCTTCTTGTGTTTTCGGAGCTACCAGATACTCATTTTTGAGGCATTTGTATATTGCTTCGCATGTCTCAGCAACGATTTTGCTGACAGTAGCTTTGCCAATTCGAAATGAATAGCTCAATGATTGTTGTGCGTCACCGCTAGCCAAAAACCTTAAAGTTAAAGTCAAACGTTCTGCTGTAGGTATGCATTTTCTCAATCTTGTGTCTTGTTTTGTTATATATGGAGACACTAGGGCAAGTAAGTGCTCGAATCTTTCAGGGGACATTCGTACGAACCTAAACCAAACACGGCAAAGAATTAGGTCGATAAGTATAAGAAATTACATGATAACTATTGGTACATAAATATGATTTCACAAACATACATAAACCAACACAACATGCTACATTACAGCTTTTTAGTCACAAAATTTGGTGAAGGAAATATTTACCTAAAAAATATTCCCTATCATGAAGCTTTAATTCCAACACAAGCCGATTATAGTCTCCAAGTTCTTCTCTTCGTTGATATATACTGCGAACCCAGAACTTTCGTTTTTTACGGATGTTTCTATTTCTTCTTCGACGTCTTCTCAAAAGCATCAGCAACAATAAATATTCTTCAACTAATTCTTCCATCATCTCTACACTCAACACTCTTTTTATTTATCAACGCGTTTAATTCGGTATTACCCCCAAAAATTTTTAGATTTTCAAAAAAATTTTTTTTATTGAAAATGATAGACAATTTATCTAGGAAAAAGACCCTTTTTACTGCTTTCAAAAATCTTTTCTCAAAAAAGAGATATCTAAATTTTTCTACAGGCAGGTAGAATGAATTTTTCTGAAAAAAGTTAAAAAATGGCGAAAATTTTGGGATATTTTGAGCTTTTTCCCCACTTTTTCGACCCAATTTTCTCTATTATCTTCTTTGTTTTATCTTCTTTGCGTTTTTGCGAAAAGCTATATTCTGACACCACTGCCATAAACATTGCCCTAAGTGTGTTTTTGTAGATGGTAGGGCTCCTATAGTCATATACAGTGTATATACTATATCTTTTGCTATATATTGATAAATACTTTGGTTAAATACATTTTGCAATGGGAAAGACAGATAGAGTTAAATTCAGCACAAGAAGACGTCCAAAAAGAAGGTTCAGTGGTAATCAATTCACTAAAAAGAAAGATCTCAAAGAAGAAGCATCAGCATCAACCACACCATCCTTCGCGGGACCATCAACTGTTGGTGACCAACCAACCTCTCAGGTTTTATCTACACCTTTAAATAACTCTAATTTTGAAGATATTCATACAAATACCCCAAAAAGTAGTGACAAACAAGTTGATGGATATAGAATTATTGATGTAGAACTGCTTTCAGAATTCATTTCGTCCTCCATGGTGTGCCCGGAATGTTTCAATCACGGAGTTTTATTGCGTGAAAACTTTATCAAAAAGCAGGGACTCTGTTCATTCAAATCGCGTTTATACGCGAGGTGTTTGGAATGGAACACGCTCCGTCTTGAGGCAAAAAATAGCCTGTATACCATAAGCCACAAACATCGCAAATAAAGTCAGGCTAAGCTTTCATGCTTTGCGCGAAACTTGACAAGAACATTTTTTCAAGCACATGGTCTATTGAAGAAGGGCGAAATTGAAAGTAATTCCTGTGAGTCTCCTTTATCAATTTAAAATTCAATTGAATAACTATTCTGACGTTTCTCTATGAAATTACTCTGCTCGTTATTTAAACCCAGCATTACCTAGCATTATTCAGCACTTATCTAACCTTAATCAGCAAAAAAAGCTCACCTTAGCAGACATCATTATTTTGGAAATTATATTTTTTACATTTTTCTGTATATTCAAGCTAATCTATATGCATATTCAGTATATATATACTAGCTTATTTTTATTGGCTGAGATTATATTTTTCATATTAGTTGTTGTCACTTTTTTTTACTCAAATTTGCTTCTGCCTGCCTGAAGTTTCATTTGTTGGTTATGCACGGCATTGAAAGTAATCCAGGTCCAAACTTTTCCAAGGTAGTTCAAGGATCTTTTCATCAAGGTGATCCAAAGTTTGGTGAGACTGCAGGGTTTCAATGCACTGGTAATTCCTATATTGCAATATGCTTTAGTGCTATCAAGAAAGTATCCATTTGGAAATCATGGGACTTAGACTACATTTTGAATCAAGGTGATGCACTATTTAA
Organism: Turritopsis rubra; assembly: GCA_039566895.2. NCBI lineage: Eukaryota > Metazoa > Cnidaria > Hydrozoa > Anthoathecata > Oceaniidae > Turritopsis > Turritopsis rubra. Next base: position 14,906,703 of record CM077629.1, on the reverse strand, counting down.
ATTGTTGCAAGCTACAGGGCCTCTAGCAGTTGATGAAATGCCTCATAACATAATGATTGAAAACCAGTTAATTCAAGTTGATTTTTTAAGAATGTTAAACGGTCTGTTTTTAGAAGACATGGACCTTTTTGAAACTCATCAAACTCTTGCACTCAGTGATATTGGGAACGGTGCTATATTTACATGTGCTGGATACAGTTTTGCATTAATATGGGATTTAGGAAAACATTCGGTGTATTTATTTGATTCACATAGTAAAGTTATAGATGACTTTGGGTGTTCATCTTCATCAAATGGTAATTCTACCTTACTAGAATTCCCTTTTGTGCATGAACTAAACAGTTTCATCCGAGGAATGTTGGAGCCTATTGCAAGCCATGAAACACAGTATGATATCCAATATATTCAAGTTAACGTGACGGCAGATGCTATCTCTTCAATCCTCTCAAAATTGAATCGCAACAGAAAAACTGAAAAACAAAAAACACAACGTAAGCGAAAAAGAAATTTCAATGTTGCTAAAACACAATGTAAGCGAAAAAGAAATTTTGATGTTGCTTCAGGAAACAGAGTCTTAAAATTTACTAAGCTCGTTAAGCAAGGCCCAGTCTGTATATGTGTTATATGTAACAGGTCATTGTATAAAAAGTCAGTTCGTCAATTTAACAAGCAAAAATACGAAGACATTGAACTGATGATTTCTGAAATCCCTAAGAAGAAAAGTGAGATTTGCCAGACATGCCATAAAAGTTTAAAGAAAGGTAAAATGCCTCCACAAGCTGTTTTTAATAAATTAGAGGTACCTTGTCAGCCAGAACCTTTAAAAAAATTGAACAGACTGGAACGTGTTCTTATTTCTAGAAGAATTTTATTCAAAAAAGTTACAATTATGCCAAAAGGGCAATTTCCAAAATTGAAAGGTTGCATTTGTAATGTTCCCATTGAAACAACTGATGTAACAGATGTTCTACCACGTGGAGCTGATAGCAATGGTTTAGTTATGGTGAAACTGAAAAGGAAGTTAGCTTTTCAAGGTCATGTTTACTTTGAAGCTGTTTCTCCAGAAGCTGTTGTTTTAGCTCTTCAATATCTGAAAAAGCACAACCCATTGTATGGTGACATTGAAATTTGTTATGATAATATCCAAAGTGAATTGCTAGATTTATCTGAAAGTAAAACTGAATGTTTTTCTGAAGAACCAGCTGAGAATTCAGAAAACTTGTTAGAAGATGATAATCCACTAGATATATTCAGGTTAAATGCCCAAGAAACTATGTTAATTCCTATTGTTTCAAGTTCTGAAGAAATAAGTATTGCTCCTGGTGAGGGTCAGCAGCCTTATTCTCTATTAACTGATAAGCATTGTGAAGAGTTGTCTTTTCCATACTTATTTCCACAAGGAAAATTTGGTTATTCTGTGGACCGGGAATTGAAGTTGTCACCAACAAAATATTTCAATCAAAGACTGTTAAACTACACTCAACGTTTTAGTTCTGATTCAGACTACATTTTTTTTGCATTGTCGGTAGTGCAGCAAAAAATGCTGACAAGCCAAATTAATGTTGCGATGAAGAAAGTTTGCTCAAATCAGATGACAGCTGGTATGTTATCCAACAATTTTTCTGATACAGTAAAATCAATTGTGTCAAAAGATGATGGCTATCAGTTCATGAGTGCTATTAAAGGAACACCAGCCTATTGGAAGAAATTTTTGTTTGAAGTTTTAGCTATGGTAAAACAGCTTGGTTTACCCACCTTTTTCATGACTTTAAGTTGTGCAGATTTACGATGGAATGAACTTATCTCTATCATAGCTGAGTTACAAGGTGAAAATTTGACTGATGATGACATAAGTGAAATGGATTACTTTGAGCGCACAAGATATTTGAACCTTAACCCTGTATTGCTTGCTAGGCATTTCCAGTACAGAGTAGAAACTTTCTTTCAAACTATATTAGTCAATGGTCCTCTTGGTAAAGTTCATTATCATGCAATTAGAGTAGAATTTCAGGTTAGGGGCAGTCCACATATTCATTCATTTTTATGGGTTGTTGATGCACCTATCCTAACTGATGAAACTACTGATGAATATATTGCCTTTGTTGATTCTATAGTTAAAGCAACTGTGCCAGATATAGCTCTTGAAAAGGATCTGTTTAACTTAGTAACTACTTATCAAATTCATTCGCATTCCAAGTCATGTCGAAAGTATAAGAATCAGTTGTGCCGATATCGTTTTGGAAAGTTTTTTACTGATCACACAATTATTGCTAAACCTTTAGCAAAAGAAATCACTGAAGAGCAGAAGCAGAGCATTCTACAAAAACGAGACAAAGTTCTTTCGTCTGTTCAGGATTATATAGACACATATTTGAATCCAAAGAAACGAAATATTCTTGATCCTTCAAAAGAAAATTTTGAAAGTCCTCCATCCATTTCAGAAATTTTGCAACATTTACAAATATCCCAAGAAGAGTATTACAATGCACTGAGCATTTCTTGTGATTTGTGTTTCCAAATACATTTGAAACGACCACCTAATTCGTGTTTTGTAAATAATTATTTTGCTGAAGGACTATTAGCTTGGAAAGCAAACATTGATATACAACCTGTTTTCAATCATTATAAAGCTGTCACATACATGTGTGCATATTTTTCTAAAGCAGAAAATGAAACCTCTAATGCAATGAAACAGGCTGCAAAAGATGCTGTAAACTGCAATAAAAGTCATTTTGAGCAAATGAAAGCAGTAGCTAGAGCATTTGTCACAAAACGAGAATGCTCTGTGCAAGAAGCTATCTACTTACTTATGCCAGAGTTGTGGCTCAGGAAAACATTTCCACGTGTAATCTTTGCTAACAATAATCTACCTGAAAAGCGTTACAGAATATTCCGAAGTAAAGAGGAAATTGATGAGTTACCAGATGATAGCACTGACATATTTCAGCGCAACATGATCGATCGCTACTTGGACAGGCCAAACATGTCATTTAAAAATGGTAAATATAAAGTTTTGGATAGCATTTGTTTTGCCCAATTTCTGTCACATTATTATCTCACAAGTAAGAAATTTGATGAAATTGAAAATGATTTTCAGCCTGTGGTGCTAAATGATGAATTGATGGAGTCTAACCATGAAGATTGTAACTTTCCCAAAGTAATTCCTCTGATGTCTTCTAAAGAAAAACTGCAATGCAGAAAAGTTAAAGCAGTTCTGCGTTATCATGTGCCAAACAAAAATAAGCATCCTGAAGAATATGCCCATCATTTGCTTTTTATGTTTCTTCCATTCCGAAATGAAGATGCATTAAAATCTGCGAATGGCTCATATGTTGAAAAGTTACAGGATCCTGGAGTTATAGATATAATCAACCAAAATAAGCAACTTTTTGAACCATATAGTGATTTAGTGCAAAATGCTTTGCTGAACTTCCATACCAATCATAACAGCAGTGATGCGTATTTACAACAAGAAAATGATTCAGTGCAACAGGAATTGCTTGATACAGTTAATGAAATAGTAGGTGAAGATCCTTCTGAAAATGCTGTAGTATTTGATGAACCACGGATGTCTGTAGCAGCTCCAATTTTTCTTTGTGATGATGAATTAAATGACAAAATAAGATCATTGAATAAGGACCAAAGAAAAATATTTAATGTTATTTATAACTGGGCAAAGAACAAAGTCAAAAATTTGAATACGTTGTCTCCAATCAGTATAGCTCCCTTGCATATTTTCTTAACAGGTAATGCTGGGTGTGGTAAATCTTTCCTTACTAATGTAATGCATCATTCCTTATCTAAAATATTTTCCTATCGAAACAATGACATTGAAAACCCGAAAGTTCTACTTATGGCACCAACTGGTGTAGCTGCTATTAATATAGATGCGATTACTATTCACACAGCACTAGGTATTCCAGTAGGAAATTTTGGAAAAAATTTACCTGCATTAGGTGACAAAAGGAAATCATATTTACGCAATAAGTACTCAGATTTAAAGGTAATTATTATTGACGAAATATCAATGGTTTCAAACTATACACTTCTCCACATTCATATGAGGCTGTTGGAAATTTTTGGTTCTTCTTGTGAAGCTCCTTTTGCTGGCTTAACTGTGATAGCTGTTGGTGATTTTTTTCAGTTGCCTCCTATTGGAGCAAAACCTGTTTATGCAGAATACAGAAATACTTGGGAAAACTTAGACCACCTATGGAAGTATTTTAAAATTGCAGAGTTGACACAAGTGATGAGGCAACAAGGTGATAACACTTTCATTGATTTACTGAATCATGTTCGAATAGCTAAGCTGCAACCAGAAGATATTGCTATCTTGAAAAGTCGGTTTATATCTTTGGAAGCTCTGAATTATCCTAAAGATGCAATTCATCTTTTTGCAGAAAACGCTCCAGTCACTGATAGAAATTTATCAAGACTTGGTTCTGTTTCTAAACCTTTGTATCAAATTCCTGCAGTTGATATTTTGCCAAAAAATATGCCTGTAAAAAGAATTGAGGAAATTTTGAATCAAAAGCAGTCCGATACTGGTGGCCTTGCTACCATTTTGAAAATAAAAGTAGATGCCCGTGTAATGTTGACAGTAAATATTGATATTCAGGATAGATTAATTAATGGACAAATTGGTACTGTAAAGCACATCTTAAGTCAAAATGGAAAAGTGTCAATGATCTATATAAAATTTGACGACCCAAGAGCTGGTATTAAAAGAATGAATGTAGATCCATTTGCAAGACAACATTCTTTTGTTCCTATCGAAAAAGTAGAAGCTTCCATTCCAATGAGAAAAGGTAAAGAATTATCATCTCCTGTAATAAAGCGAACCCAATTTCCATTAACATTAAGTTACGCATGTACATGTCATAAAGTTCAAGGACTGAGTCTTGACGAGGCTGTTATTAGTTTTGACCTGGTAAAGCAAAGAAGCTTTAATTATGGCCAGATGTATGTAGCTCTAAGCAGGGTAAGATCACTTGAAGGACTCTATTTAATTGGAACATTTGATCTGAATGCAATTAAAGCTAATCCTAGAGTGACAGCTGAATATATGCGCATGCACAAAGAATGTCCACTTGAATTTACTGATGAAGGAAATCTTCATGAAACAAGTCTTACTATTTGTCTACTTAATATTAGATCATTTAACAAACATGCAGCTGATGTTTCATTGTGCAATGAGTTGGTGTTATCTGATATTTTATGCTTCACAGAAACTCAAGTGCTACCTTACCAAATATCACAAGATGCAGAAGAATCGTTACATAATTTTGGAATTCATCATAACATTTCGAATGATAGATTTCAAAGTTTAGCTTTTTGCTTTCGAAAAGAAATAGATATTGTGGAGAATCTTGTTGGGAATGGTACAACCATTTATACATTTCTAAAGCGAAAATTTTACAACAAACCAATAAAACTATTACTATTGTATAGAAAGAATGGTACAAATCTAACTCAGTTTTTCAGCAGTCTGGCAACTCTTATCGCTCATGAACAATTAGATATAATCTTAGGGGACTTTAATATTGATGGACTTAACTTAAATCTAGCCTTAAACCAAGTTATGGCAAATTACAATCAACTTGTCTCTGCACCTACTCATTTATCTGGCTCATTATTGGATCATGTTTATGTCCATAAAGACTTCATGTCACTATTTGATGTAAGCACTCAGGTGTTGCCAACTTATTTCAGTGACCATGATGCTGTGAAGTTAAAAATGATTTGCCAGTAACATAAAAATAAATGCATTGAATTGCTCATTTTATTTTGTTATTTTAGATTATTCTTATGCCTTAACTGTAATCCTTTCTTAGTTTCCTGTTTTCCTATGTCCAGTTTATGCTCAACCAGGACTTTGATTTGTCATCTTTTTCATCAGTTTTTTTTAACATATTATTATCATTATTTTCCTTTTCTTTTCTTCTTTCTATTTTTTTTAATTGGTTTCTTTTAAAATAGAGTAAAATAAATACTTATTCATCTTATTGCATGTGTAATTTGAAGTCTCTCACATGTGCTGCTCCCTATAAAACTATTCCCTTTTCGCTAAGATTGCTCTCATAGTTAGGCTAGGAGTATTGTTTTTATTTATATAGCATTGTATTTAAATTTGAAAATAGTAGTTAAAAATCAAATGTAATTTTTATCATTTGTTTGTAAAATATTAATTGTTTGGAAAGTTTCTAAATGGATGTTTACACAGAATTGATGTGGATAGTAAATGACAGTAATTGCAAAAATTTATTGGGATACACGTGAAGCCAGTATGTTCTGCTATAATCCTGATTTATTAATTAAGCATCAACTGTTATTTTGGGTTGTAAGTTTGTTTCTATTCTTTTAGACACTTTGTTTGACATCCAATAATGGCAACACAGACAAAAACAACACCAACAAAAGAAGAAAGTATGCATATAACTTTACCAAAACTTTTGAACTAAATCTATTCAATATCTTTTATCTTATTTGATTATTATTATTTTTAGCTACTATTTGTGGGTATGTTTCAAATGTATCTCCTATTAAACTTTCCAAGGACAGAAAAAGAAAGTTTTTTGATTTCGATCTAATAACTGAAAATGAAGAAAAGAGGAGCATCTGCTTCTCTCCTGAGAAACATAGACTGATTTCTAATATTGCAGAAACAAAATCTGCCTGTGAGATCCGCAAATTTAATGAAAATCTTTCGAATGAAGTGTTAATTGGCGATTATTCTTCGGTGAAGAAGACGACACTCGATTTTGGTATGACGTCATTTGAAAAACAATTGAAAACAATGGAAAATATTATTAATGAATGCGCACTCCATGAAATCGTGAGCACGTCCGGTGTAATTTTAAATTTATCCGAACAATTTTCAAGGCAAGCAAACAATGGCATGGAAGTTGTTTTGCGAACGGGAGTATTAAAGGACAACACTGACAGTTTGCCAATCACTTTCTTTGGAAAGTTAGGAGAAAACATTGTTGATGGTGCATGTTATATATTACACAAGTTCCAAGTTAGTCGCTACCTGCAACAGAGGCAGCTACGATCAATTAGTTCATCAACAGTGCAGCTGCAACCAAATCATGAAATTGTTGTAGGAGATGATGACAAAAATAAACAAGGTCAAAGAATTTCTGGAAAAATAGTACATGTAGACTTGAAATCTCTGGAAGCGATTCATTCCTGCAGACAATGTAAGGGAACTGTCTTATTGGATGACGATACAGCAGAATGTCCGAACTGTGAGATAATGTGTACCATTGAAGATTGCATCACTGTGGCGGACGTACTGTTTGCAGTCAAAGACAATATAAGGGTAGAATTGAAAGCAAGTCATGCTATCGTAAAAAATTGTTTCAACATAGATATGGCAGAGAAAACAAACCTTGCCAAAGCAATGCTAAAAGCAAACGTGGAAATTGTGTATGAAGATGTTGACGCATCTGTAATAAGCATGAAAATCGTGTGAAAAACATTAACAAAGCTTTTTCCCTTTATTTTCTTTATGCATTTACAAAATATTTGAGTTGAAAGTCTTTTGTTGTTTTTTGATTTTGTTGTTTTTTGCTTTTGTTGTTTTTGCTTTTGTTGTTTCTTCTGTTAAAGTAGAATCAAGTCATTGATTTTCTACCCAAAGCAAACGTGGAAATTGTGTATGAAGATGTTGACGCATCTGTAATAAGCATGAAAATCGTGTGAAAAACATTAACAAAGCTTTTTCCCTTTATTTTCTTTATGCATTTACAAAATATTTGAGTTGAAAGACTTTTGTTGTTTTTTGCTTTTGTTGTTTTTGCTTTTGTTGTTTCTTCTGTTAAAGTAGAATCAAGTCATTGATTTTCTACCCAACTTCCTTGTAGATATATTTCTTCTTCGTAGTTTCCTTATCAAACGTGTTATTTCTACAGTTGTATTGTGTTGACACGTCTGACATTTGTATTCATTTTTTAAACTGAACATTTTGAAGTAAAACATGAAATTTTTTTCTTTCACCTTATTCCTGGGTTAATGCCAATAAATTTAAATCGCAGTTCAGGTGAAAATCTACACGAATGCTGTGTACTCTAATCAGGTTTTCGATGCTCTTCTCCGTGCGATTTGTAAATATGCAAAGCATTTTCTTGTTTTTGTTTGTTGAATGCTCTTGTGGCTATAAGCAGGATTTTTATTCATCAAAACCAGCTGGGAAATCATTCGATATAAACAGAAGAATGATTTACACTATGCGAAATCTCGGACAAGGTTACAGCGGTATCCAAAAATTTACAACATACATGAATATGCCCGGTCCGATGACTGTGAAAAACTTTGACCGTTCTATGAAATTTATTGCGAAAAAGGTTGAAGAAGTTGCTGAGAGTTCCATGAACAAAGCTGCTGCTGAGTTGAATCCTTCATCTGAAGAAATTGTTGATACCAGTGTTTCCTGTGACGGTACATGGCAACGGCGAGGTTTTTCATCATTGAACGGTTGTTTCACTGCAATGTCCCTTGACTCTGGAAAAATTATCGACACAGAAGTTATGAGCCGGTATTGTAAGGGATGCAAAAATCACGAGAAAATCAAAAAGACAAACCCTGATAAATTTGAAAAGTGGCAAGCAAACCATGTATGTAAACTTAACCATTCCGGAAGTGCAGGAGGAATGGAAATCACTGGGGCTACTCGCATTTTTAAGCGAAGTGTTGAGAAAAGAAAGTTATGCTATTCGAAATATCTTGGGGATGGAGATAGTAAAGCCTTTTCTTCCATTGAGAATATTTACCCTGGTCGAAATGTCGAAAAACTTGAATGTGTGGGCCACATTCAGAAGCGTGTGGGCAATAGGTGTGGTAATTTAAAAAAAGCTGTCAAAGGTCTTGGTGGGCGTGGGCGTTTAACCGATGCAATCATAGACAAATTGCAAAATTATTTTGGCATTGCAATCAGATCCAGCTCAAATATTGAAACAATGAAAAAAAGCATATATGCTTCCCTATTCCATGTGGCTTCATCAAGAGTGAATGACTATCACGGCCATTGTCCTGATGGAAAAGAAAGTTGGTGCCGTTTCAAGCGGGACAAGGCGACTGGTCAGCAAACCTACAAACCAGGACCTGGTTTACCCATTAATGTCATCAAGTATGTGAAACCTATGTATGAGGACTTAAGTAGTGACAGCCTGTTGAAAAAATGCGTCCATGGGAAGACGCAAAACCAAAATGAGGCGTTTAACGCCCTCATTTGGGAACGTGTGCCGAAAAGTGTGTATGTCTCGCTGACCCAGTTAAAATTTGGAACTTACGATGCAGTGGCATATTATAACATGGGCAGGAAAAGTTCCATTGAGATTTTTAAAGCCATTGGAATGAACCCAGGCCGTTTTATGGAAAAACATTGTCAGGTTTTGAATGCAAAGAGACTTTTTAACAAAACCCGTAAAAGTAGTGAACCTGTACGCAAGAGGCGTAAAATTCTGCGGGGACATAAAAAAACTAAGCAAGACTCAAATGAGTTGACTGAAGGTGTCACATATGAAGCTGGAGAATTTGTTTGATTTATATTTTTCTATTGTTGACTTTATTTGATGGTTTATACCTTTTTTATTGTTAGTTATAACTTTAAAGGCTTTTTTCTCAAAATGTGATTTTTCAAACTCCCGGCGCAAATATCTCAGGAACCGCTTGAGCTTTTTCTTTCAAATTTTCAGCAAATTTCCACTACAGAAAGTACTTTGCAATAAACCTTTAAAACTTGAAATAAGGTTTATGATTTTTGCATATTATGGCATCACAATTTCAAAATAATCCCTTTTTAGGAGTTTGGAATGTCAATGTCTGCCATTTTGAATTGAAAAATTTTTTTCAAATATTTTTTGGTTTATTGTATAGCCCCACCTATTAATATTTATTTTACCAATTTTCAACATAGAACTATGTCTAGTTTTTATTATTTTTCTGCCGGGGTAACTGTCCGGTTTGATAAAAAAAAGGCATATTTTCCATGTTACCATGGCAACGAAAATTTTTTTTTTCCATTTTTCCCCCCATTTTGAAATATCTTCACCCAACAAGTGTTTTGGAACAAAAAATTCCAATGAAATATCAATTTTTTAATTTAGGGGGTAATACCACCTTAATTTCGTTTCGAGTGGGAATGTTAGCAGGTATTGTACCGAATAAAATTAACGCGATTCTTAAAAATAAAATCCTCAAAATTAACTCGATTAAACCACAAATGGGAACCAAGCTTAACCGCGCGTTTGAAGTGTTTGACAGCTGATAAGTATGCCACGAAAAAATCTGTGAAAGAAATCGAAAACAAGATTAAACTAACAGAGGAAAAAATTAAAGAGCCAATTTCCGTGGAAGATATGTTGAAGGATAATGTTGTAGAACAAGCTTTCCCCAAAATTCGTCGTCTCTTGTTGTTGTACATTCTCATACCACACACAGAGGCTGTCGTAGAAAGAGGGTTTTCAAGAATGTCACAAATAATGACAAAAAAAAGGTGTACACTTGATGACAAAAGTTTGGATATGTTGATGAGGATTTCTTACAGAAAGGGACCATTGAATCCAGTGGAGGTCAATCAAATACTTGATACATGGAAGGGTTTGAAAGAGCGAAGAATCTTTAACAATGACTTTTAAGACGTGTAATATATAAATATTTTTTGATGACTCTTCTTCTTTGCAAATATTATAGTTATTATGACGATATAATTCATTTGATATGATTGTAGTAGTTTATATATTTGTTAACATTGTTTTGCCGTAACGTTAATCTGTGTGATCCTCTTCCGAAATGAATTCCCAATGAAAAAACCAACAAGAAAGCTTTAAAATTAAAATGAAATTTGATTAGTTTAAAATCTCCATCCTAAAAAATTTTCTTACATACGATCTGGTGACGAGATTGAGTAAATAAAATAATGTAAAAACGTCATGTATCATACATTAAGGATCGTCAACATCGCCATTTAGTTTAACCCTTCGCCGGTATGGGGAAAAAAAACCGAATTTAAAATTATCTCAACTGTGTCTGTACAAAAGTCATGTGTAGATGGGCTGCATGTACTTGCGTTCTAATAAGTACTTGGAATTTGACACTTAATGCTCTGCACTGTATGCTCCCAGAACTTGGTGTGTTTTAACAAAAATATGCCATAGAGCGACGTAATGTATTGGTCAATTTTAGACATATTTTAGCTATTCTGGATAGTCAAAATAGCAAAAAATCTTAGGGGGCTTTGCCCCCTAGAACCCCCATGTGGGGGGCTTACAGCGCCCCCCAAAACCCCCAGCTGTTGGAGGCTCTAGGCTAAAGGGTGCCCTTTTTCCTTCCGCCGGACGCTGCCTTTCAATTCTAAAATAGGCCCTGACGATACCAATCTCCTACAATTTAGCAAGTCATTGAAGTCACTAGGCAAAAGAATTAACATAGATTTAAAACTCCTTTCTAATTGGCTAAATGCCAACAAAATCTCTCTCAATGCCAGTAAAAACGAATTTATTCTTTTTAAACACAAATCTAAACTAATTAATTTCAACCTTAAAATTAAAATTGGTGGGAGGAAAATTCAACCTAGCGAATTCATCAAATATCTTGGTATATATCTTGATGCCGATCTCTCCTGGAAAAAACACATCCATGAACTATCAATTAAACTTCAACGAGCCAACTGTGCACTAAGTAAAATCCGCCACTTCATACCTGAATCTGTTTCTTTATCTGTTTATCACTCAATCTTTTCCTCCTACATGCGCTATGACTGCCAAGCCTGGGCTCTACACGAGTCTACCAATAACAAACGTATTCTACTTCTTCAAAAAACTGCAGTCCGTCTTATTACCTTCTCTTCTTTTAGAACACACTCAAAACCACTTCTTTCTAAACTTGGTTTACTCTCTATCTTTGATTTGACTAAATCTTTAAATATCTTATTTATTCATCAAGTTCTCAATCTCAAAATTCCTAATCACATTCGTAGTGCTTTCAATTTCTCTAAATTATTACATACAATCAATACTAGAGGTAAGTCAGCAGGATCCCTCTCTAAACTTAGTGTAAACACTAGATCGTTTGGAATACACTCCTTCATCTATCAATCCATATCTTGGTGGGATTACTTTCAGTCAACCTATAATCACCTTGATCTAGCTTCCCTTTCATATAACCATCTTAAAAACCTTATCACTAATTTCTTCTTAAAAAAATACTTATCATTTGACTAGCTTCACACAAATGGATAGTATTTCTCCATTCACAAACTTTTTCTTTTTTCTGTTTTCTTTTATCAGTTTTTTACCACTTTATAGTTTTGTTTTATTTATCTATGTAAGCAGGCCTGGAAATTTGGCGGAACCGATCGTTTGGGTTCCGTAACGGTTCCGCCATCTTCAAATGACGGTAACGAAAATTTGGTTCCCCCACTGACTCCGTATATAAATGTCTAACTAAAGAAAATTGGTTTTTGCTAAAAATCCACGATCATAAAATAAAAGCCTATTTATTAAAACATAGAAATGAATATTTACTCAAACTTAAAATTTACTTGTTTATTTTTTTTAAAACTTAGCGTACATGTACGTGCATATCTGTTATAATGTTTGCATACATTGTGCATTGCTTCGAAGACTTTATTCTCAAGTGACTTCCAAAAATACACTAGTTGAAAATAGAATTATTAATTAGCGGTTTCTATTTGCAGCTGCTATTTTAACCTGTTTTCTCAACAAACCTTCCTTTCAGTTTTAAAGTCAATGTGAACTTTATTTTAAAAACACATATAAACCAGTATCAAAATAGAATACACACCTAAATTGTAATCGAACACATTTTAGAATGTTTTGTTTTGAAATTTCAATTCCATCATGAAATCATGGCAGCGAAACGCAGCACAGTATCGAAGAAAACTTTTTTAAGATGGCAAAATAACGATGACTTTGATTACGAAGTTGATGAAAATGGAGATATTAAATTATTAAAGTGTAAAATTTGTACAGTCCACCTAGCCTCAATAAGGACTGAAGCAAGGAAACGAAGCATACGAGGGCAAGTTCTAGATGGCATTTTGAACTACACCGAAGGAGTCAAATACATACATAAAACTAATTTTGATAAACATATCAAACCTGGGTCGTTACACGATTGGGCGAAACAAAGATTTTGCACCCAGAAAACCGATGTACCTAAACCTTCAGTTGAAAAAAATCAACCAACGATATCAGCCAGCCTTGGGAATGCAAACAAAGAAAATTACTCTCGTTTGATACGAACAGCTTTGCATATTGCTATCAAGGAAAAGCCTTTGTCAGACTTCCCTGGACTGGTTGAATTGCAAAGAAACAATGGCTTGAAATTTGTAATGGGTAAAACGAACAGAAAAGCCTGCGCTGAGTTTATTGAGACATTAGCTGAAGTTATTAGGGGTGACATTAAGAACATCCTTCAGGAATCAAATTTCTTTTCATCTCTTTTCGATGGGTCACTCCCAAAGAAAACGCATTCCGAAAAGGAACTCTTGTATGTTAAAGTTGTTATTCGTGGCCAAGCAGTTGAATTATTATGTAAATGCATTCACATGGATGATTACGGCAATAATGCTGATGATCTAAAGAAAGCCTTTGATGACACAATGAAAAAGGATTACAACATGCCACTCGAACATTTTAATGATCTTATGATTTCCGTTTGTGCAGACGGGGCTAGTGTGAACATGGGGATTTACAATGGTGCGTGTACCCAAATTAAAAATGATGGTAGAGATTGGATGCTAATCATTTATTGTGCAAATCACCGTCTTGAATTAGCGATCGAAAGTGCATACAAAACAGAGCCAGAGTTCAAAAACATTGACACATTTCTGCTAAATCTTTATACCCTTTTTAAGAATAGTGGTAAGCTAAAACGTCTTTTAACAACTATTGCTCTGAACTTAAATGTCACTTGTGTTTCGTTTGTCAAAAGCCAAGGCACAAGATTTCAAAATCATAAGTATCGAGCAATAAAGGCTGTATTAATCAACCTTGTCCCTTTATATCTGTTATGTGAAAATATTGTTGTTGGACAACGGGATATTTGTAAGTCAGGAACAACCTTGGCTACCATGAAAGGATTCTTTGAAAAAATTCAAAGCTACAAGTATCTTGCCTCCTTGCATTTCTATCAACAGGCAATCTGTATAACTGCTCATTTATCATTTACCATGCAGAAGCAAAAGTGTCTGGTCACTGACATTATCGATGCAATTAAAGATGGCAAGGAAAAAATCACAGAGCTTCAATCTAAAGAGTGTGAACTACCTTTTGAGAGTGTTACGTTAGATGACGGTTCTATTAGAATCGATGCTTCCGCCACAAATCTACCAGCAAATCAAACCTTCAAAGCACAAAACCAATTATCAGAGAAGCAAAAAGCTAAAACACTCAAATGTATCACTGTCTTCAAAGAGAGTATCAAAGTTAAAAACGTCTACCAAGGCAAACAAGCTGCAACAACAATTCGAGATAAACTTCTCCCGCGCATAAACGATTCAATAACTGAAAGATTCCAATCATTCGAGGAGGAGATATTCAAAGCTATGGTCATCATTGATCATCACCGTTGGGATTTTGAGGACGTAAACTATGGCATTGCAGAAATACACTTACTTGCAAATCACTTTTCAACGCCGTTAGCATTTCATAAGTTTAACCTACAATCTGCTTTATTCGAGTTTCGCCAGCTGAAGAAACTTGTTAAGCAAAGATACCGTCATATGCAACACTCGTCATCATTGTGGCAGGTCATTTTTCAACAACATAATGAGCAGCATCTAAATATTCTTTTGATCATGGAATTACTTCTATCAATAAGTTTCTCCTCAAGCAACGTTGAACGCGGTTTTAGTACCATAAACCGAATCCTTACTCCATCCCGCGTTAGTCTCGGAAAGAAACACGTCGATGACCTAATGATAATTCGAATAAACGTACCAATTATTTGCTTACTTGATCCTAACTATGAAGAAAAGCTCGTGCTGAAAGCCACAAATCGTTACTTAGAAAAAAGGAGGTACAACACAACCTCAAAGAGTTCGTCCAAATTAAAGAAAGATTATGATGTTTTGGCAACCGAGGATCTTTTCTTACCGAAAAAGATGTCTCGTATCGAAGTCAACAGCTTATTAGCGGATGAAAATTATTTGGTAGTCAGTGAGTCTGAAAGTGAGCTTGATAGTTATTCAGAAAATGGTTCGACTGATTTGGAAAATGATTCGACAGATTCGGAAAAAGAATGACTCAAACTGCTTAGAACATAATACTGAACAATGTTAACTGATTTTTATTTAGACTTTCTTTCGGTTAGTTCACATTATCGTTTTTCTGTTTTTAAGATCTATCTTTTAAGATCTAGGTTGATTTTGTCTTTTTTTTCTTAATCCCCTTTTCCTTGTATCACAAATAGAAACGGTAGATAACAATTATTGTTATGTTGAGAGACAAATGTTTATGTGACAGCAGGTTCCGCAAAATTATTCATAGGAAACGGAAAACTCGTTTCCATCGGTTCCGTGAAGCTAAAATCACGGTAACGATGAATCGTTATCGTAAAGGCCTCAAATTTCCAGGCCTGGTAAGTATTTTGTTTTAGGTGGCCGCCTCCTTTGTTTAGATTTATCTATTGTGGTGGTCTCCTATTTGTATTTTACTTATTTAATTGTATTGTATTTCCTTCTTTTTGACAAATAAATATTATTCTATTCTATTCTATTCTATACTACTTACGCAGACAACACCATCATATACTACCAATAAAAGCCATCAAAACAGTAGTAACAAGTTCAACATCTTGTCTAACAGGCTGAGAGACAACGAATTAATATTGAATTTTAAAAAGGACAAGACAGAAATTATGGTTTTCGGAACCCAAAAACGACTAGCGAAAATAGACAGAAGCTTAGATGTTGAATACCAGTCATCAAAAGTCAACACCACACAATCTTACAATTATCTGGGTGTCTTCCAGACTGAGACTACTGCAAAGAATCCGACCATACCTAACAAATGTAGCATTCATCGTGTCAAAAATCATGTACTGCTCCTTTACCAACTACTTTCATCAGAACTACCGTCGGAATCTGTTATCTTCACTTGAATGTCGTGGAAAGGTCATTGTGAACACTGGCGGTGATTTTCCATTGATTGAGCAGATGCAGAGGAGAAAAGTATGCAAGATCGTACGTAAATGTTTAGATGGTCAAGAAGACAACTTCATCAAACACTTCGAGTCGGTCCGTCATAACAAGAAAACTAGAAATAATAATTGCTCAATGTAGCTACCACAAAATAATGACGATGAAAGAGTTTATGATCATAACAGATAGGAGTTATGTTCCTAGTAAAGTTAGATCTAAAGTAGTTAAGGAAATTCTTTTAAGATGACTCTTCATGTAGATGTGTTCTTCTTGATAGAGAATGATCAATTGAGAAAAAAGGTTTATTTTACAGCAGTCTATAGGTGTGAGCAAGTGATGCCCTCTGTCTTGCAGAGGTGGTTCTCAACAAAGTGAAAAAATATTTTCCTGGTTTGAAAATCCTTTTGCAAAGTCAGATAATGCATCATCTTACCATGGTAATTACTATACAGAAACCCTTTACAAAGTTTGCAAAGCAAAACAATTCTCCCTTAAAGGTATGATTACAATGAACCATCACGTGGCAAAGATCAATGTGATAGAGAATCTGCAGGAGCAAAATGTTGGTCAAGAGTTATGTTGATGCTGGAAATGATTTCCAGACTGCGGATGATGTATACGAGGCTCTTCATTATGGCAGAGGAGTTCAAAATGCTGATGTTGCTGTAGTAACAATCGATTCCCAAGGATCATCTTTATCAGGGGCAAATCCAATTCCACAACATAAGCAGATATTGCTGATCGTAATGGTGATGTGGAGGTATTTTCGCATTGGTAAAGGAACAAAATGCAAATAAATTGGTGATTGGGTTATTGTGTACAATATACATGGAGAAATTCAAGATGTATGAGATTTTGAAAATTTTGAGATTTTGAGAATATAAATTTTCTTTCATACACAGGAATTTTTTCATTTATCTTTCGTCTTAAAAGCAGGTGTTCCAAGACACATTGGTCAAGAAAGAAAATATATATTAGGTCAATGATGATGGAATCAATGTTTCCTGTATGGAACATACAGCTGGACAAGGAAAGAATCCCTTCAAGTTGCCATCAAAAGAAGATATCCTCCCTTACTCACGAAATGACATAGTCTGTGGGATCGATGCACCATTGCCCATTAACCAAAGAGGGCATTATGCTCTCTCAAAAGAGGATTTTGTAAAAGTGAAAAATATGATTAGACATAAGTAAACTCTATAAGTCTATTTATTTGTAAACAAATCTTCGAAAGTCATTTATTATTTCAAATTTTGCATTTTTCAACTGAGTTTCCTATTATATTTAGGACATTCTTGCATTGTATTTGATTTTTAATCGCTAAGATACGAACTTTCATAAGATATGAATGTTCATACCCTGACCATGATTTGTTGACAACAAAAAGTGTAACCATGTCAATGTTTTACTTTTAGTGTAGAATTTCAACCGTAGTTGCATAGAATTAAGACAGGAATGGTTCTTTCACATCTATGTGGCTAAATTTGCATTTCAAAGTAGCCATTTCATTCTGTGGGGCCAATTTTACCCAAAAATGACCAAATTTCCAGGCCTAATATCTCCGGAATGGAAGGGAATTTTCAAAAACAATTTCAACAGGTGCCAACTTCCATTGCTTTATACAAAATAACTGAAAATGAAGAAAATTTGATGATTTTAATGATTCTGTTTTAAAGCCAGATATTTTACAATTCCTGATTGTAGACGTTTGCTCGAACAGAGCAGTTTTAATTTGTAACAAAACCCTGTAATGCCAACAAACGAGCAAGATATGGTAAGAAATGGAAGGCATATAGGATTAAGAAAATGATGCGATACGCAAAAATGTGACAGGAAAATGGAGAAAGAGCAATTAATACCTATGATGAACCAAGCTGGAGCACCCAACATTCTTTTGACTTGTATAGTCTTGTATAGAGCCAGAATTGTCCAGAATTTCATGCGTTTTCAGACAACAAAGATCAAGATGGCAGCAGCTTGCGTAATAACATTGTGAAGAACCTTCATAGATTGCTTTTTACTATTAGAGTTTAACTATTAGGTTTATTATTATTACAGGTTGAAAGGGAAAATGCCGCACAGCTGCTCACTCCTGCCACAGATTCAGAAAATGAAATAAATAAAAAAAATAAAAATGATTTGGAACAAAATGATTTGGATCATGAAGATCCTATCCCACTTTGACATCAATCAAGAAGACATTCTTCTTGACAGAGTTTAGGACGTGTATGTGAAAGATCCCAGGAAGCGAAGACTTTCCAATTTAATGATGAACTACAGAAAAGGTCACCTGACGCTGATATCACAGCATTTTACATCGATCTGTTATTTGACTGGTAACGACAGAATAATGGTGATAGAAATTAAAGAAAGATTTGGGTTTAATTTTCTCAGAAATTGGGTGTGCACTTATTGGAGGGGAGAGCTTAAAAGAGACCAAGTTTTAAATAGAGAAAATATGGTACACCCAAAAATGCTATTTATTATTGGTACAGTCCAAAAATGCTATTTATTATTGGTACAGTCCAAAAAAACACTCGCAAGACATAGTTTTCATTACAAGTAGCATAATGCCTAGGATTTGAATGATAAAGCAGAGCTCTTCTGCAAGAACTGGTTTCTAATTTAAAATAACTTAATTACAAAAAAGGACACATAAGTAAATAACAACAGGTATTAAAGTCATGTGAGAGGCAGAAGGGCTTGCATGACAATTAATTGCAGGATTTATTATTGCAAATTGAATACGTTAGTGTGCCAGGTTGTGTGTGGATATCAAATTTCCATAAAATTATGCTGATTCACCCACAATATTCTACAAACTAGTTATCATTTAACATCATTATTACCTGGACTAACTTCTTGATATATAATATATTTTAATGACATATCTTTAAGCATTTTGACAGTCTCCATTAACATTATCCTCATTGTAAACTGGCAGTCTCTTCATTTCCCAATTTCACGACCTTTATTTTTGATATAGCTTTTGAAACAACTAGAAAAAAAAGAAGAAGAAGAAATCAGTCGTACCTGAGGAACTTACTCTTTCTGCACCACCAACAGGGTTTCAATTTGAAATCCATGGCCATTGCAAGGTTTTTAAGGGTATTTATTTGTATTCAGTTAACTACTAACTTTAAACTGTTGTTATAGGGACTGGATGCCTCCTAATAGGTTCTTATTAGCAAGAAGGCTCATAAGGATTTGGTCTGCTGTATCAATAATAATAAAGAAATGTCACATACGGAGGTGATAAAGGAAAAAGCTTCAGGTAACTTTCAATGAAGGAATGATATAATCCCATCCCGAAACATTGGTTGGTTTCATGATTATACTGAACCACTAATCGAATATTGCATCATCATACTTACTTACCGTTGGTAAGAGAACCACCATCAAATGGAAACATTACCAGGAACCCAAGACAACCAATAAGAGAACAAATAGAAGGAATGCATAACTGAACTATATAAGCGAAGGATTCACAATCACCCCTATGAAATAAAAAATTAAATCACTTTTTATCATCTCTGACAAAAATTAACTTATCCCAGTTAGCTTTTAACAACATTATAAATTCCTTTGTGGTGCTAGCAAAAGCAAAAATAATTTAAGTTGAATATTCTGTCTATTTTCATTAGGAAAGTGCACTGCACAGGAGACTAACTTTAACATGTTCGGGTTTCTTTTACTGATTTTGAAAGATCTGATATATTTCAAATAACTCAAATTACTTTTGGAAATTCAAATAAGTTTATCAAATAACATTTACTTACTCTGGTCGTACTTGCTGTAAAGTGAATATCATCATACCAGTAGAAATTTTGTCAAGAAAGCGGACCAAGGAAAATATGAATACAGATGATTCCTATGAAATCATATAAAAAATAGGGTTGTGGAAAGCACCACAGAAACGAAATTTTATTTGGAGAATAAAAGAACAGTAAGTAGGAAGAATTATATTATACTTTTAAGCCAAGAAGTTCTAATCCTTTTCTGGATGCTGTATCAAGTATGGTGGCTATTCCAATACCAACTAAAATTGCTCTGAAATACCCAAGGTGCGGATACTTGGTAGATGTTTCAAAGTATGTCCAAGTGCATGCTGCAATCAGATGGAAACTACCTATCATATACGTAATCTACAACAGTAAACATATAAAAATAATGAACCACTTTTATGACAGTTAATATTTGTAAGGAAAATTAATTAAACACAAACATATAGTAGACGAAAGTCCAAGTTAAAACTGATGACAGAACTGATATGACAGAATAAGAAATGTGTACTCTCCAGGGAAAGCTAAAACCAGTTCTCAATGCTGTTTGTCATTACCTGTTCTCCTATCCGTTTGGTGAAGAAATTAAGTGATGCACGTACGATGATGCCACCGATGGAAACAAGTAATGGGTAGTATGCAATTCCTTCCTTTAAAAAAAATCACAATTGAAATGCTTTAAAAATGGCCATAGTTGTATTCAGACATTTAGGGAGGGCTTCAGAGTACAAATTAGGAAAGGAATACGATGTCGTAAAAATAGAAGAAATTTGTACTAGGTAAATAGTGCACACAAATGCATAGAATTATAATGTTTTTGGAGATGATTCATAACTTCACATTTTTCTTGTTTAACTAGAATAAAGCTTTACAGAAAATTAGAAATACTTCACATTTTACAAAGTGCGATCCGCTAATTTGTACCCTGGGCTTGATCAGTTTTGATTCAAAATTAGAAACACAAATGATAAAAAGAGCACCCCTAGAGATTTTTGAAAAACTCTGATGTTGTTTTCAGTCAAATAACTGTTGAATTATCAAGTAACAGTTAGTTACCATACCTTTTTGTTCTTCACAACATCAGTCAAGAACACAGGGAAGTACGACTGGAATGTATTTTTTCCCAATCTTGTGATAATGTACAGAAATCCAATCTAGAAACAACATTCTTATGTTTACAAAATTCTTATAAATGTTAAGTGTCTGTTAATTGTCAAATATTTGCATGCATGGTAAGTCTTTTCTTTCAGTCAAAACTTGGAAAATGTTGAGATGTTGAGATATAATGATACCCTGCTAATAATATTATTAGTAAATCATATATAATAAAAGAAGAACATGCATTTTCATCATCAATATTATACAAAATCCTCTATTCTACCTTTCAATGTGAAATAACACTTTTTAATATGTTCAACTACTCATTAGACAACAAATTAGTACCTGATAAATTAGTTTGTTTCCAAAAGGTTTCTTTGATATCTTGTTAGCAGTCTTGATGCATAAGTCTTCCTTGCTCTCACTACAATTTGGTTTACCTTCTAAAGATGTTGAATAACTTTTTTGTGTATCTCAAAAAACAACCATGGAAATTATTGAAAACAGGAACAAAATGCTCATTGAAAAAACCTTCACATCTTTCTACACAAGGTTCACTCATTAGATGACATAAACAAACTTAAACTCAGAGAGGGTATACAGACAATGTAGATCAGCTGCAATTTATCTCGCTGATGTATTTCTAATACATTGATTTGAAATTTGAATTGATAATTAAAAATGTTTATTTATTTAATTATTTCAAAATATTTATACAGGATATTAAATAAACTACAGTAAAAATATATTGTAATTAATGTGTCCTGTGTATAAACTAAGCAAAACACCACCTGAATACGAATAGTGAATAACGAAGCAAGTTCGGTTGAACGCTTTGATTGAAATCCAAGTTGGTATTTCAATAAGAGTTTGTTCTCATCCACAACTTGCCTTTGGACAATCCTTTCTCAAACTATTTTCGACCAGATCATTCTTCCAATCGGTTGGGAATATCCCACTAGATAATGATAAGTTAATTATATGTTAGGGGCTGGCTTATGATTTTTGAACTGTCCTTTAGAAGAAATAATTGGAGGTCACCTTCTTTCTTTTCAAAGATCTTAGTTCACGGTTCACTTCAGAGGCTGATACTGCACAAAACTTGAAAGTACATGTGGTCTTAAGTTTGATAAATTTCCATTACAGGTTGTGAACAACACTGTAAAAACATTTTTACGTCATGTATTTCTAGAATTAACTGTAAAGGTCGTAGCTGAGTTTTTACTGGTTATTTTGGATGGGTAAACTTTCTTGAAGCAGTTCTAGAATTGGTCTGGGATTGAGAAATTACCACATAATAAATTACGGTGATAGTTTCCTCCAGCTGATTTTAAAAGATTGTTGACAGAGTTATGCTTTCTCTTATATGCAGAAATATTGCTTAGTTTTGTGGGATTTTCGGAAAAGTTTATCTCATCCGTACTGTGTTTTATTTTGGCGGTTATCCATGGTGTAGGTTTTCCCTTACCCATTTTCTTTTTTAAAGGTGCAACTACGTTGAATACTTTTCATGTTATTCCAGGGAGCATGACTACACAAATATTATATATTGTAGACCAATCACTGTTTTCAGGTTTCATGCACAACTCAACTGCACTATACTTGGAGTAGTCATGGATTGAGTTTCTATACACAACCCACCATCGTGTGACTGTTGGTATGACAGTGACATCACTGATAACCTCTTTTCAGTTTGATAACACATCAATTAGTGTATTAGAATTCCCTTTGAATCATGTTGTGGTTTTAACCAGTTGTTTACATCTGTGTAGAAGATCTAAAACAGTTTTAATTACCTTGCTGTCTTCGTTGTCTAAAAAGTTACAATTCAAGTCCCCAAGGAGTTTACTTTTGTAATTTGTTCCGTTTAGAAGTTGTGCATGTTAATATGATGATATTTTGATCTGTTTTTTCCTCCTGTAACCACAATTTCAATCCAGATAGACTCAAGATGCTCATCCTCAAGATCTGCTCTACGTTTGAAAGTTATTCTGTCACTAATATACATTCCAACCACTCCACCACGGCCAGTCTCTCTTGGTTTGATAAAAAAATGTATCTGGGAAGTTTAAACAATTCCTCTGGGTCATCACAATTTGTGTATGTTTCACTAAGTGTTAGTATGTCAAGTTTGTAAAATGTTGATAACGATTCATACACCGAGTTGAAATTTGAAAACCTCTAACATTTTGGTGACAGATTTTTACACTGTTCCGCTTTAGTATACGTTCCATCTATGGGACATTTCTTCCATAAGGTCCAGGGCATAAGGCAATCTTTCAATATCTAGGACATCATAGTCTAATCCAATAAAATCTGATGTACAAAAGCACTGCTTGTTTACTTGATAAAACATAAAAACTAACTTAAAATTTAACAACTGAGAGAGAGGCATAACCAACCGTGTCAATAATGACAAAAAAAGGCTTAAATTAAATAATTAAGACCATAATCAGTTATCAGTCTGGTAGATGTTGGCACGTGCCTTAGATGTGCATTTATAATGGCCCACATCAGCTTAATGCGGAATCGATCACTGAGCAACCAGTCTGGTTAATAGAAATAAAAATATCTATTATGCTTATATATTAGATTCAAAACTACTTGAAATGTTATTTCATAAAGAATATGGAAAGACCAGTGGAGAGACAAGTTAGGAAAACAAAGTAAACAGTTTACATTAAACATCACACATTTCACAAGTTTTTTTGTGGTTATGCCTTTAAAACCTTTTTAAACATATTAATAGCTAATAACAAAAGATTTGGGATGGGGCACACTGTATTTACGTAAATGTTTTTTTTGTTTTTTATTATAAACTATAGTAAAGGACCTACAACCCAAACACACAACTTACTGCTATAAACAACATTCCTGCATTCCAGTTCTTTTTCCTTGATTCCAATGCAAAACAGAAAGGAAGAAACAAAACCAACTCCAACAGTTACGTAGGCAAATGCCTAAAATGGAAGTAAATAGAAATCATTACCTTTCGGATCATTAATTTTTGAGAGTCCAATAATAAAAAATTTGGCAAAGATTAATTTTCGCAAACTGATAAACAGTTAAAATGTCGTTTACAGAAAGGGAAATTCATGAAGATTTTCTCTTCTTTTATAAAAAATTTGCGAGCATGCATATTCGCGAATCCAGATAAAAATCATGAAAAATTAATGATCGTGAAAATTAATGATTGTGAAAATCAATGATCTTAAATTTATACTATAAATTTATTATTTACATCATTGACAAAGATTCGCTTTAAACCAATTTCCACTGATGAGAAAAAATTTCTATGATTATATACCTCAAATTGTTCATATAGCTCCTTTTCAACATAAACAATTGATGACGTTTGAAAAATTGCCCATCCAACACCGTATAGAAAAACACCAGAAAGGACTCCAAAAAATGCCCTATTAAAAGGATATAAAATTTTAATAAACAAAAATAATCATCACACTCCTCAATTTTGTCAAAACTTTTAAAAATGAATTTTAACAAGGATCATTTGTTGTTAAGGAAATTTTAAATTTTAGAAAAGATTCAAAACTTACTTAATTTCATTCAACTGTGGCTTTTTTGAT
The DNA here is from genome assembly GCA_039566895.2 of Turritopsis rubra. Lineage (NCBI taxonomy): Eukaryota > Metazoa > Cnidaria > Hydrozoa > Anthoathecata > Oceaniidae > Turritopsis > Turritopsis rubra. The sequence goes on along the minus strand of CM077629.1, from coordinate 14,882,068 downwards.
GCTGATACACTTGATAACAAAGCAAGATGAGATGTTTGCACTAAAGCCCAACCAAATTGAAACATTATGATAAAAATAGAATATAATAACATGCGATGTTCTGCATCTGTTCTCGCACTGTCATCGAGAATAAGATTGAAAATAAATGGAAAACAAACAGCAACACATAAAGTTCCTAACATGTAGGAATATCTTTTCTTCTTAAATAGCCAGTTATTTTGAACATCGAGAAGGTATCCAATCACTAGCGTGGCAAAAGCATCCGCAAATTGGCCAACCATGTACAAGACTCCAGCAGAAGAATGTGAAAGTCCAGCAATTTTTGTCATGTATAAAATAAAGTAACTAAACCAAAAGTTAGCACAGAAATCATTGAAGATGTGTCCAAAGCCATAACAAACTTTTTGAAATATTGTTAGATTTGTAGTGTTATTCGTTGATTCAGATGCTTGCATGTTCTTTATCTAAAGACAAGTAGAAAATAAATGATAACTTTTTTACTTTATCTCTTATCTTTTCGTTGTCAACAGTTTGTTTTTGATATTTTTGATATTTTTTATTCCATTCAGTTCTGACTGTATAATGAAGGTTAACGTTTTAAATTATCCTCTTCAAAATGCTGCAATAATAAACCTGCACTGAGATCTTTTTTTGTTACCAGGTAACAACAAACAACAGGTTCTCCTCCTACTTCTAAGAGGATGTTTATCCAGTCAGGTGGAAATAATTGTCCTACGTGGGAATGTGGGTGGTACTTATCCACTATGATCTTTTATGACCTTATGGGATATTTCATTTATATTTCAGTTTGTTCCAACAGTGGTTTTGTTGGCAGAAGAAAAACAAATGTGACAGCTCAAGGGGAAATCACTACAAGCGCAAATAGCGATAATCAATGACAGTATTGATAAATTTACCAATAATATATATATATCATATTTAAGAATTTTGTGATAATTATCGCAAAAAAATAATATTATGGCAAAGATTTATTGATATTTGCAATAATAGCGGTAATTTCTCAATTATTCTACAAAGATCTGGAATAATTAATCAGCGTTTATTCGGTATATTAATGTTGACTGTAATGAATGAAATTATGAGTAATTATCATGAGAAAATTTATTGACAAAGTTTGAGATAAAAAGAAAGTAATTATCAGAATTATCGATAAATTTCATCAATAAAATTATCGCAAATATTGATATTGTAAGATTAAATCAAATGTATAAACAATAAAATCTATTGTTCTTTTATCAATATTATCCCTTATATTTATCACTATTTCCGATTGTAGTGATTTTCCCTTAAACCGACAAATTGCCAAAGGGATTTGATAATTTTCATATATATAATTGTCTGAAACAAATTATTATTTCAGTTAGAGGCTCTTTACATTGAGAGCTGCACTGAACTCAAACCGGTTACTACTTATTTATATTTTCATTTTTGTATTTTATTATTTCACGTTCTACGTTAAATAAATTAATAATAAAAACAGTATTATAAAGGTAGTGGTGTATAGTAGCGGACGATAGGAAACTTATGGAGGAAAATGGATCCATAAAAAGTTTTTTACCCGGGAAATCTGTTTTTATCATTGCAATGCATTCTTCATTCCATAAGCTCTTAATATGATAACTTCTTTCTTTCAAAAAGTCAAGTAGTTCGAATAAATTTCTTGGTCCCCTCATGCTCATATGCACGAACGTTTCTCCTCAACAACATTCCACACGTGCGCGCGATATTTTGCCAATTCAGCAATTCATCTCAATCCTATCCATTGATTCGTTAAATTTGACAGCGGACTTCGAGGGGACAAGAAACTTGAAAAAACTTGAAACTTGAAAAATTAGTCACTTTACCCCGACCAGAGTATAGAGAAGTATTGTGTCACGGAAAATATAACTTTCATTTTCACAGATTGTTCAAGGGAGTGACTGAACGTTTTTAGTTACTGTCTCAACCGAAACTAGATCGCATCTAAAAATGGTTTATTTGCTTTATAGTCCTAGTTTTATGTACGGTGGCATATATCATGGTAATGCTACAACCGGGCAAAAAAGAAATCTTACTGGGTTTTTTTCAATCACGATTTTGAAACGGGAAAATATTTTTGGAAAAATCATAACTTTTTTTCGAATAAATGTAGAATGATGAGTGTTTCCCCCTTTCAAAGAAGAATAATTTTCCTCAAGATAAAATTACTCACAAATGCGTTTTTTCTTCTATTCACTCGTTGTATAAACGATGGAAGTTGAAAAGCCAAGCAGATAGTGTATTGTCAATAAAGGGGGCATCCTTTTGATTATTAAATTTTGAACAGGCAGGAGGATCACAATATATATGCGAGGAATGTGTACGTTCAATTATCAAGAATTCTTGATCATGTACGACGTAAATAATAAAATTATACGTCCTTACCTTACGCGAACTATAAATAAGCGACAGAAATATTGAGTTGCCAAATGAACTTTTAAAATTGCGAGGCCAACGGCACGTAATAAAGATAAACTCGTTGTAATCAAGACCCGGCAAGTTCGGTAAAATTTAACGTACTTCACACTCTGCTGCTGTCATCAAAAATAATAAAGGGAAAGAGGAAAGTTTTTAGCAGCAAGAGAGGCTTCACTCTCATTTTCACTCTCATTTTCACAATTACTTTCTTTGTTCTTATCACGTTGAGGGTGTGGTTGAACTTTCCATAAGAACATTTATTTCAGTTATATCATTTACTTCCAACACGTGTGCGCTGAAAGAGAAGAACATTCATTAAAAATATGGTGACCGAAAATATTCAATTTTGCTGACCTCCTTTTTTATCTTTCAACCTATTTACATGGTGTATATTTATATATTATATTTATATATTATATTTATATTTTGCTGACTTTTGGCTGAGATTTTCAAAGAAATGTTTAAAATGTTCTGGTATTAAACTGTGAAAATTGGAGAACACACCACTAAACAAAGGTTTGCGATAAACACTGGTAACAAAATGACCATTTTCTCCAGTTATATTAACATCAAGAAAAGAAAGAACGTTATTAGATTCCTTTTCAACAGTAAAACTAATATTCTTACGTTTTAAATTTATGTATGAACTTTATCGTCTACGTAACGCCTATAGTATAACGGTTTGATATCTTCGGGACAATTTATTTAGAGAATAAACTCAAAAATTCTTATAAGGGTTTATTAAGCAAAAAATATATAACTGAAGACGCATACAAGAAACTCTGTCCATCAGGCTGGAGCCTGGTATTTTATATGGTTTACCTAAAGTACATAAACCTTGTAAAAATGGCGTACCACCTTTTCGGCCCATACTGTCTGCTATCGGAACGCCTACTTACAATTTAGCGATGTTTCTTGTGCCACTATTGTCTGTTTTAACTTATAATGAATAAACAGTGAAAGACTAATTTTGCTTTTCTGATGAAATTTTTAATCAAAACGCCGATTATTATATGGTAAGTGTTGACATTGATTCCTTGTTCACTAATATTCCTCTTGATGAAACCATAGAGATCTGTGTTAATGAATTGTTTCCTGAACCCGACAGTAAATTCAATGGGTTCAGTAGAGAAGAATTTCGGAACGTTTTACGTCTTTCTTAGGTAAATTATCTTTAGAACTTCGCACCCGCTTATCTCGTATTTTTAAGGAAAACTTAAATCATTGTAATTTACGGATAGTTTTTAAATCGTCTAATCGTATCAATACTTTTTTTCAATTTAAGGATAGGATAAAATTTCTTCGTTTTTACTGTTTGTCATAATCTCCGTCCTGACTGGTGTCACCTTTTCATACCTTAAGGTGTTAAGAAAATTTCACTGGAAAAAATGGATTTCACGTATAGTATTCTTGAAATTAAATTCTTGTGAAAAATCAGATTTTACTGAATTTATTTGAAGGAATACTTTTTTCCTCAGTCTTTTAATGTATGCATGGTAGTATTTAATTTTTTTTAAAATGGAAAAGTAATTATTTTCGCAATTCACGAAATTAAACTGGAGAAAGCTTGTTTTATCTCAATTCGCGAAATTAAATTTGCACGAAAACTGCTACTATGTATCAGAAACTTTCGGGCATAGAACTTTCAGGAAAATAACTTTTGTGAATAAATTTATAGCCATTTATAGAACTTAACAACCTTGTACCCAACACTTTCTTTAGTTTTAAGACATCACATATCAAAACAGACACGAAACATTTGGATGTTAATCTGAAGTTTCTTCATGAATATAAACTTCGCAAGTTAACCAAAAGGTGTTTCGAAGATCTGCTTATGGTACGGACTTTCTGATCCTAAAATAGTAGCTAGAGACTATTTGGCTTAATTGGAATTCACTGCAGGAACTATCGACCTGTTTCATAAACCTGTAATGGTTCCAAAGAATGAGTCATTATGACTGGTTTTTGCATGACAAGATAGATGATCCAAGAGTGAACTACAACTAAAGCCGGTTTTCCACTAGACGGAATATTCAGCGCAGAGCAGCTATTGTTTTCTCAACGTGATCACTAATTGAACCATTTCATTGGCTTGCAGAATATTCCGCGGCGGAAAAGTTGAACTTGATCCGACTTTTCCGCGGAAGCTTCTGGCGGAATTTATTAAAAAACAAAAGCCGCCAGCATGACCTAAAATTTGTGAATTAACTATTGGGAGATTAAAGATCAAATATGGCAGTTTGTTTTTTATTAATCAATTTTCTTTGACTTTTTTTTCAGTTTAAATTGCAAAATTCTCATTAATTCTTCCCATAAGTCATTTGTTGGTGGCATCATTTCTGGTTTTATCTCGTATCTACTTCCAGAACTCGTGTGTTTCAACAGACATCTAAACCTATTAGACTTTGTCAGACTTATCTGGACTTATCCGAATTTTTTGAACTTGACCACCTTACGTGAACTGGACCAGATTTTGTTATTTAGATTGGTGATGGTGGTGATGGTGGTGATGTGGTGATGGTGATGATTGGTGATGATTGGTGATGATTGGTGATGATTTATTCAGATTTTCCAAAACCTTATTTTTTACATCCCTCAATTTTGTATAGCTATCTTTGTCACGTGAGAAGTATCATATATATTCTTAAGTTTTCACTTTGACACAGTTTTGTTACATTGTACTATTATTAACACTTTTACAATAGATTGAGTTCAGAGAGAATACACATGCATAAAAATTGTTCAATACTTGAAGACTTATGACCCCAACCCGTCGAGGCTTGCTGTGGTGTGATGTGGTTTTTGTTTTTTGTTCTGGACTTTTATTCTTTCTAATTTTTCTTTCATGACCACGAGAGAGTTTCTTTCTTCTTTTGTTAGGTCTTTCAGGTTTACTAACCTGTCAAGCATTTCTAAAGCTTCTCATGTGCCGATTTCAACAACTCTACTATTGGCCTCATTATCATCGTCATCATCACTATTTGCCACTTCATTTACTTCATTTACATCACCGCATTCCTTTCGAAGATACTCGGTAACACAGGCTTTGACTGAAATTACTCTCCAATCTACCATATCGGAGTTGATTGCAGACAAAGGGCTGCATGTTTCGACATCATAATCGACATATTTTTCCGCTGTCCGCTAAACAGAGGGTCCGCTAATTGCTTGTCTACTTTTTAGAATTTTTTTATGAGAGTTTGACCAGAATTTCGCTGGGAAACAAATTCGTCTTTTAGAGTGTCCGTTAATGAGAGAGAGAACTGTACACAAATTCTAAATGTGACCTATTTTTCGTTAAGAAGATAATGAGTTTTTCCAAACTAATTTTTTCGATTTTCTCTTCGTGTACTTTTCATTTTTCTAAAAAACATACATCTTGAGAGAGCTTAAAAAAGGGCTCTATACTGATATAAAATTTATTGCCAGTTGACAAAAATTCATTGAAATAAATGCGGTTATAATTCTTGGTTCCATTTTTTTGAAACACACTGTATATGTTAATGACATATCTTTAAGTATTTTGACAATCTCCATTATCTTTAACATCATAATATTTGTAAACTGGTAGCGAATATGTGTCTTGATGTCCAAATTTAATGTAATTTCTTCTTCTTGATAAAACTTCTGAAACAACTTAAAAAAAAAAGAAAGAAATCAATCTCATCTTAAAGATTTAATGTTTTTGCAGCACCAACATGGTTTCCATAGGCGTATTCAGATTCAGTCAAAAAAAGTGGGAGAGTCCAACGTTGTGACCTTGCTTTTCAATCTTAAGTGTCGATTAGGTTACTTGCACTATTTCCCTTTTTACTTAAAATGACAAAACTCTCCTCCACAAATTTTGACTAAGCTCTGGCTACACCTCTGGTTTCGATTTGAAATTCATGGACATTTATTTGTATTCAGTTAGCTACTAACTTTAAAACGTTGTAATAGGGATTGGATGCTTCCTGATAGGTTTTTATTAGCAAGTTTCCCTTAATATAGATGGGACTACAAAGGAAATGTGTTCATATGCATTTGATGAGTCCGTGGTATCAACAACAATAAAAAAAGTGTGAAATGCGAAGATGATAAAGAAAAAAGATTCAGGTAACTTTTAATGAAGGGATGAAATAATCCCAGAATTTATATTATTCAGAAAATTTGTCCGAGACATGTTCTTGGATTCATGATTACATTGAACCACTAATTGAATATTGCAACATCATGCTTACTCACCGTTGGTAAGAGAACCACCATCAAATGGAAACATTACCAGGAATCCAAGACAACCAATAAGAGAGCAAACGGAAGGAATGCATAACTGAACTATCTGAGCGAAGGTTTCACAACTTTTACAATTACCCCTGTGAAATGAAAGAATTATCGCAGTGAGCTTTAAACAACATTCTAAATTTCTTCGTTGTGCTGGCAATGTTATTTCAGGGAAAAGATTTGAAACCGTTATCAAGTTAAAACATTCTGTGTATAAGGGATCACTGCACTCATGCAGACATGAAAAAGTTACAGTGTAAAAGTTAATATTTTACTATCATAGTAGGAACACCAAACAACATACTTACTCTGATGTGGGATCTGCCCGCACTTGCTGTAAAGTGAATATCATTATACCAGTAGAAATTTTGTCAAGAAAGTTGACCAAGGAAAATATGAATACTGGTGAGTCCTATCAAAATAAAAAGTTTTGCAAATGTGAAACGACACAAAATTCAGATTTTAGAAAAGAAAGCCTTTATCACCACTGAAACGAAACTTTTTAGATATGATCTCCCGTCCAAATGATACAACAAGAAAGGACAGTAAAGAAGGACAAATATATTATACTTTTAAGCCAAGTAGTTCTAATCCTTTTCTGGATGCTGTATCAAGTATGGTGGCTATTCCAATACCAACTAAAATTGCTCTAAAATATCCAAGGTGCGGATACTTGGTAGATGTTTCAAAGTATGTCCAAGTGCATGCTGCAATCAGATGGAAACTACCTATCATATACGTAATCTACAACAGTAAACATATAAAAATAATGAACCACTTTTATAACAGTTAATATTTGTTAGGAAAATCAATTAAACACAAACATATAGTAGACGAAAGTCCAAGTTAAACCTGATGACAGAACTGATATGACAGAATAAGAAATGTGTACTCTCCAGGGAAAGCTAAAACCAGTTTTCAATGCTGTTTGCCATTACCTGTTCTCCTATCCGTTTGGTGAAGAAATTTAGTGATGCACGAACGATGATGCCACCGATGGAAACAAGTAATGGATAGTATGCAATTCCTTCCTTTAAAAAAATCGCTTCAAAAATGGTCATAGTTGTACTTCGGATGTTTGGGAAGGGGTTCAAGATACGAATTAAGAAAGAAAAACAATGTCGCAAACAAAGAAGTGATTTGTATTAGGTTAATAGTGGACGCAAATGGATAGAATTTTCATGTTTTTTGGTGATCATTCATAACTTCGCATCTTTCTTGTTTAACTAGATCAATTTTGAGTCAAAATTAGAAACACAAACGATAAGAAGAGCTCCAGAATACTTTTTAAAAACTCTGATATTGTTTCCAGTCAAATAATTGCTGAATTATCAAGTAACAGTTAGTTACCATACCTTTTTGTTCTTCATAACATCAGTCAAAAACACAGGGAAGTACGATTGGAATGTATTTTTTCCCAATCTTGTGATAATGTACAGAAATCCAATCTAGAAACAACATTCTTATGTTTACAAAATTCTTATGAATCTTAAGTGTCTGTTAATTGTCAAATAGTTGCATGCTTAGATGTTCAGATATAACGATAAAGAATTTTATTGTTTCTGAACAGAAGTTATGATACCCTGCTAATAATATCAATGAAAATCCCGAGGCGTAGCTAGAGCTCTGTCAAAATGTGTGGAGGAGAGTATAGTCATTCAAATTAGAAAAGGAAAACGTGCAAGTAACCTAATCGACACTTAAGCCTGAAAAGAAAGATCGTAAGGTTGGACTCCTCCACTTTTTTTGACTTACCAAAACGTATCCAGTACGCCTATGAAATCTTATATGTACTATCTACTATTTATTTTCTTATATTGTTCTATTTGGCACGAGTAATTAAACACATAGAAATGCGCTTAACCATATATAATAAAAGGAGAACATGCATTTTCATCATCAAAGTCATACAAAATCTCTGTTCTGCCTTCAATGTGAAATAACACTTTTTACTTTTTATTTAACTGATATATTACCTGATATATATGTTGGTTTTGAAATAATTTATTTGATAACTTGTTAACAGTCTTGATGTTTAAGCCTTTATTGTCCTCACTACGATCTGGTTTACCTTCTGAAAACGTTAAATAACTCTTGGGTGTATCTGAAAAAACAGCAATGGAAATTATTGAAAACAAGAATAAATACTCCATAGAAACATTTGAGGAAAAAGGCTCACTGTGGGATGAAAAAGGTGACATAAACGAACTTGTATACAGACAATGTGTATCAGTAGCAATTTATTTCGCTTATTTAGCAACCACTCTCGTTAAAAGTAATACAAAGAAATTTATTTGGTGATATATTAGATTCGAAACTACGTGGTATTTCTAATTGGTCCATCTGTGCAGACTGTTTTAAGTGAGATTTGCTGAATCTGATAATTGACTTCTGTGATTTCGGACATGCGGGACATTATTTTATTTTATACTTTATTTTATACTGAATTCTAGAATCAGATGAACAGTGAAATGCTCAATGTGGCAAGTTTGGATTCACATATTTGACTTTAATCATTCCTGTTAAATGCAAATAGATAATATTTGGTCCTTGGAATCAGTGGTTGATTGATAGGACGATGTTTGGTAGGGGGACATTATTTTATATACGGTCTATAGAATAATGTCCCAACCTTGTTAAAATTCAACTGTAAGTTCATAAAGTATGCGAAGAGACAAGTTAGCAAAGCAAAGTACAGTGGCAGATCTAGCAGAAATTTAAGTGGTGTAAGCCAATTTGGAGGAGAACTTTCTATAATAGAATTGGCAATTAAATTGCAATTATCCTTTTGAAAACACTCTTCTTCATAATTTTTACACCAGTAAAATTGCTTCTCGATCCGCTGCTGAAGTATTATCCTAGCTGGCACCCAACGTTGGATTTACGTTAGACTAATGTTGTATTTTGGTTTAACGTTATCCAACGTTAAATTATTGTAACTTATTAACGACAACATTATGGCAACGTCAGAATAATGTTACTTAAAAAGTCAAATTTAATGTTAGCTTTAACATTAATACAACGTTATCTAAAAGGAAATGGGAAAGGAACAAGAGAAAGGAAAACACGAGCGTGGAAACCGCAAATGTTAATTGAAACTTCGGGATCCATTGTATTGTTTTTATTCATAGTAGCAACTTAACAGTGTTTAAAATCATTGCCAGTTAGCTTAAACTTCAATCTGTTTATTTGCCACTTCAAAACTGCTGTGTCGACGTTTAATAGATTTTGATGCTTTTATAAATATTTCATTGTGCAACAACTGTAGTGAAAGGAGATGGAAATTATCAACAAAACGGTAACTTGAAAAATCATTTATTGATTGTCGTCAGTTATGATGTCATACGTACACTTTGTAACTTACTCTTTAAAGTTTTCCATATTTTATATACAATATGTTATATAATTTAATTTAATAACAGCGAAAGCGAATACCGTATCCAACACCCTTGGACTCCGGCCGAAATGGCAGTTTTTAGCTTATGCTTTAGACTCTGCGAGATTCCCTTTAAAAAACTATACAAATTGTAATGAACGAACGCAGGTAGAAGGTTTTCAAAACTTATCAAAGCATTACTATATTTTTGGTATTTTATCACTTATTCACGAAAAAATAGATCTTATTCCCATGAAATACAAAAAGGAAGATTTCAGTTTACTTCCAATTCGAAGTATCACTTAAAATTAAGTATTATTTGGATGTAAGTAATGCCTCGTGCCTCGAAGCTCACCTAGAGTTGAATAATACTAAGCTTCATATCTTTTAAACCTCCTTATAACTATTCTTGTTTGTTACTAACGATTTTCTTTTCTTTGTTTGATAAAGTTTAAGCGGATGGATTTTTGGTTTTTATTTATTACTGATATTTTTTCAAAGAAGTTTTTTTTTTCTTTTGGCTCTTCTGCCTTTTTTTTAAAAGAAATATTTTAAAGTAAGATATGTATCTATGGTTACAGCTTACGCATGCATGTTTTCTTAATTAAACCTTATTTACACTTACGAATCGTTTTTAAACATATAACAAAGGCTAACAAATTTTAAAACTTGGATGGATGAGTTTGTATCCCTTTTGTTTATATTGTGTTTTAAAGCGATGCTACCGTTATGCTGCACCATATAGTTCTTGTTGTGATTATCATCTAACCAAATTCGTTAAACGCGATTTTAAGACAACGAGTCATACTTAGAGGGTAACTTCCATGACAAATGTTTGGAGATTCATATGTAAGGCAGGATTTTCGAAGAGTTTTCAAACTTGTATATTATTTCAAACTTCATGTGATGGATCCGATGGATCTTCTAGGGTATAAAGAGTAGATATTTTTTTGTTGATATCCACGTAAACATCTAAATATTTTGTCTTATACATGCCAATGTAAGTATGTATTTATTAATTTGTAATGTTTATAGGAAGAAAATTTATAACTGGATTCCATAGGCGTATTCAAGGTCAGTCAAAAAAGTGGAGGAGTCCAACGTTGTGATAATTCTTTCTAGTCTTTAGTGCCGATTAGGTGACTTGCACGTTTTCCTTTTCTACATTAAATGACTAAACTCTCCTCCACAAATTTTGACTGAACTATGGCTACGCCACTGGATTCCTTATGTTAGTTGTAATATAAAAAAAATATCTAATTCTTCGTTGTTATATTTTTTTTGACAATATTGGACCTTCTTTTATATGATTTTGTTTGAAATATCACAAAAAAGATAAAAACACGATTGAAAATTGACAACAAATGAAAAGCCTGCTTCCATCTTAAGACCTAATGTAGAACATTTACCTGATGCCCCCTCAAAACAGGTATCTTTATTTTCAAGTTCAACGAACATTGCTGTAATGTTATGTTACTTTACCCTAAGGTTAATTGCTGACGTTAGAATAACGTTAATTTTAGTTTTAAAAGACTTCCAATCTAACGAACCATTAACGTTAGGACAACATAAAAATTGATGCTGGATTAACGTTAGAATAACAATGAGTGCCGGCTGGCATTTTACATTCACACACGTCACATGAGTTTTTTGTGGTTATGCTTTTAAAACCTTTTAAACATATTCATAGGTAAAGATAAAATATATGGAATACACTGTATTCAAGTAAATGATTTGTTTCGTTTTTTCACATATTATAAACTATAGCAAAGGATCAGTCTATAATACAAACACAAAACTTACTTCTATAAACATCATTCCTGCATTTCGGTTCTTTTTCCTTGATTCCAATGAAAAACCAAAAGGAAAAAACAAAACCTACTCCAACAGTTACGTAAGTCAATTCCTTAAATAGAAGTAAATAGAAAGCATTACCTTTCGGATCATTAATTTAGTAATAAAAAAAAATTGTGAAGATTAATTTTTGCAAACTGATGAATTTCATGAGAGTTTCATGAAGAAGTACATCATCAATTCTTGAGAAAACAAAAGAAAATAATAGAAGCTAAGAAAATATTCTCCAGTAATTTTTGTTGCCAGCATTGGTTTTATATTTATTATTGACATCATTTACAAAGATTCGCTTTTAAACCAATTCCCACTGATGAGAAAAATTTCTATGATTGATTATATACCTCAAATTGTTCATATAGTCCCTTTTCAACACGAACAATTGGTGACATTTGAAAAATTGCCCATCCAACACCGTATAGAAAAACACCAGAAAGGACTCCAAAAAATGCCCTATTAAAAGGATGGAAAATTATAATAAATAAAAATAATCATCACACCCCTCAATTTTGTCAAAAATTTTAAAAATGAATTTAACAAGGATCATTTGTTGTTAAGGAAATTTTAAATTTTAGAAAAGATTCAAAACTTACTTAATTTCATTCAACTGTGACTTTTCTGATGCTGATACACTTGATAACAAAGCAAGATGAGATATTTGCACTAAAGCCCAACCAAATTGAAACATTATGATAAAAATAGAATATAATAACATGCGATGTTCTGCATCTGTTCTCGCACTGTCACCGAGAATAAGATTGAAAATAAATGGAAAACAAACAGCAACACATAAAGTTCCTAACATGTAGGAATATCTTTTCTTCTTAAATAGCCAGTTATTTTGAACATCGAGAAGGTATCCAATCACTAGCGTGGCAAAAGCATCCGCAAATTGGCCAACCATGTACAAGACTCCAGCAGAAGAATGTGAAAGTCCAGCAATTTTTGTCATGTATAAAATAAAGTAACTAAACCAAAGGTTAGCACAGAAATCATTGAAGATGTGTCCAAAGCCATAACAAACTTTTTGAAATATTGTTAGATTTGTAGTATTATTCGTTGATTCAGATGCTTGCATGTTCTTTATCTAAAGACAAGTAGAAAGTAAATGATAACTTTTTTATTTTCTCTCATATCTTTTTCTTGTCTACTTTTTATATACGCTGTAGCTGTGTCCGGCAGTTTATTTTGTTTTATTAATCTTAAGTGCTGCTGGACAGTTGACTGAGATTTTACTGACTTTACTGGCTAGCTGGCAAAGATCAAATACCTAAAGGATGCAGGAGAAAGAATGCAGATGAAATAGAAATACATTTCACTGAGTGAATAACCTGTGCTTTATACTCACGAAAATAAGAATTAAAAAAATAACAAGTTCGAAATGCTGATGAAAACTCATCTTAAAACGAAAATACCGTTCCTCTGGAATTCCTTTGTATTACGAAAAGCTCGTAAATATTACTCACGGCCTATGATGATAGAATAGAGGGGTTAAAAAAAACGTGAAATGAATACTTCAATGATTTGATTTGAAATACATAAAATTATCTGCTCATTTTATAATGTATTGTAAGCTCGAAAAAGTGCGAGAAAGATATAAAAAAATCACTAATATTAAACGCTCACTATAAAATAAACCTCCAGGGCATAAGAGAATTTGTTGTTGCCACAGCAATATTAGATAGCACGAATGTGAAGCTAGTAAGCAGTCTATTTGAAGTGTATCAACCCGTGGACCTTGTATCCCCTGCAGACAATGGTTCTTATATGATTATGGTATTTTTGAGGATGATGCTGATTACAAAGTTTAATGTTTCCACAATCGTTTATCTCTACAGGTATCGAGTGTGCGCATGTTTTTTTTTTGCATTGACCGTGCCTCGTGAAACGAGTATAACGTTTGATGCAAAACTTTAAAAAAATAATTTAACTGGGTCGGCTTACAGTATGAAAAACATTCATTGCTGGATCAAATATTGCATCAAATAAAAGTTGCACTGTGCACTGTGCAGTTGTCTATTGTTGAAAATTGAGTAGAGAACACTGCGGAATTGTTGCGCTTTTTCGAAGGTTGAAGGAAATACAGGAAGAACATCATGGTTTTCAGAAACAAAAGAAAAACAAGAATAGTTTACATAGTATACTAAAAAGAATAGAATATTTTATTTCTAACAGACACTGTTCAAAATTCTTATTTTAAGTTATCATCGCTCTAAGTCACACTTAAACGAAGATTCTTGCTCAGGGGAAATGTGAAATGGTACTTCTTAACGAAAGTCCCACTTATCCGGGGTGCGGAGTAAAGCGAAGTGTTTAGCTTAACGCAAGTGCGAGAATTTTAGGGGAAACACAAAATGGGTCTGACCAATCAAAAGTCCCAGTTATCCACGTATCACTGGGGGTATATTGTACTGTGTGGATCACGTGATTGGCCTCACATAACGTCATTTTCCTCAAAGAATGCAGAAGATTTACTTGGGAACCTTTTAGTATCAATGTCTCATTTTTTCTGAAAATTAAAATACTTTACCAATTTAACTTACCAATTAAATTTAGAGTCAAAGTAATCGGAGGGTTGTGAGTTGGTGAGTTGGTGAGTTGGTGAGTTGAGCATGATTTTGTTTAGCCGGCTGCCGAGAGAATCGAGAAATCATGCTATCATGCTATCATATCTTGCATGCTGCAACAGATGAAGACAGACAGACTACTCGGGTCAATTCATTGAAAAAGCATTCAACACAGCGCTCGTCATAGCGATCACTTATTTCATTATCGTTCTTATTACAATTATTTTCGCATTTTTTTCTTTTTTTCTTACCGGTGCAATCTTTCAAGAACTTTAACGTTCATTCCTATAATTATGCAGAGGGTAAATCTTCATTTCAAATTGTTGTGAAATAAAGTTTTCGTTCCAGAGTTCTGGAAATGTTTGAAGGCCAACCTATCATCTTGAAAAGGGTGTGGCTAGGAGAAATCTGGTAAACATAATATAAAGAGCTCTGGAAATTCATGTAGAAAATAAAGTAACCTAGCAAAGTTTTACAATGTTTAAAAAGAATTGTAGTTGATTCTCTATGAAACTCTTCCTTTGAATCCGATTTAAAAATGATTTACCGATATTGCATAAAATCGTAAGTTCGTCGCCGGTAAACTGTACAACTCACCAACTCACCAACTCACGACTCGCCGATTATCCACACTCATAAATCTAACAATTTAACTTATGGTTTGCTGATAAGATAAGATCTAGGAAAATTTGTGTCTATGGATATTAATTTTGAACGTTTAATTTTGTATTATGTTTTAACTAATTTCATTCTAAATGATTTTTGTGTTTGTTTTGATAACAGTAAGAAATTGAAATTAAATAAACAGGAGAAGTTATTTCGCAAAATAGTGTAAATAAATAAATAGTGTAAATAAATAAATAAATAAATAAATAAATAAATAAATAAATAAATAAATAAATAAATAAATAAATAAATAAATAAATAAATAAATAAATAAATAAATAAATAAATAAATAAATAAATAAATAAATAAATAAATAAATAAATAAATAAATAAATAAATAAATAATGCATGTGAACCAATGGACCGAAATTACGGTGGCTCACATGTGCGCCACGACAAAAGCAAGTAAAAACATCACGAAAAGCATCACGGGAAAACTGAAAATAAAACCAAAATGTCACTGCATGCAATCTTAAATGCCACGGCATATTGAAATGGCACAGCATAGTAAAATGTCACGGCCAAATTAAATTCCATGGCAACCGCCATAACAAACTAAACAGGTGCAACAAATTAAAATGTTGCGATGTTTTTACTTGTGGCACTGTCTTAAATTCTTAGTTACCTTATTACCACCCATCCATCAATCCAACGATCATTCTGTTGTCAAAATAAATTAAATCTAACCGCATTAATCATTCACGTACAAACGTACATGACCATATTTCATCAAATCACGTGACTGTATGTTGATTTGTTGTTTGATTAGCAATTACGAAGGTGTGGAAGATAAACACAAAATGTTTTTGCTTTAAAAAGACATCTCGATGAAAACTGTCGACATAACTTTGTTAATCCAATAGGCTAAACAATAATCTCCATCACAGTGTATAAATGATAGCAACAATTGAGTCTGGTAATTGGCTGAAAGGGTTTATATTACACAACGAGGAAGAGACTTCGCCGTTTCCTTTAAAACATTTTCGAGACGAACAAATCTGTTCATCAAAACAAATTCATTGAGCATCGAGTAGAGTTGTTGAAGTGTTCATGCGGTAATATTATCACTGCGTCATTCCCATCATGTCCCCGCGTTGTTGGCTTTTGTTGTGTTTGGTTGTATTGAGTGCTTACAAAGGTTTGTTAATATTTCGTATCGTTTCGAGATTTTGGCAACATCGATTTACACGATGAACTCGTTCATAATCGTTTAAAATGTTCGGAATCATTATAATATTTGTTTTTAGCTTTCTGCTTCACAAGTTGTTTTTATAAGAACAATTTAATAAGAACACGAGCCTCAAATATGGTTTAAAAGTAAGAACAAGTTCAAAACAACCTGAGTGTAGGCGTATTCAACGTCAGTCCAAAATAGTGAAAAGTCCAACGTTCTGATCTTTCTTTTCCGTCTCAAGTGTTGATTAGGTTACCTGCACGTTAGTACTAGTGTAGCGTGTAAAAACATTTTACAGTTTTTCTCCATAAATTGTTTTTACACGCAATACTGCCATGATAAGTCTGTATATATACAAAAATTGTTGTTTTTATCCATGTTGGAGTTATATCATATTTAACACAAAATTGATCATTCAAAGAATGCTATAAATCCCTACTTTTCAGTGTTATCTGGCCTATTTAGAGATTTCTAGAGTTGTACAGTTAAACTAAAAGCTAAAATTCCAATGTTCAGAGATTTAGAAAAGAGACAATACAACATATACTCCTACCTAACCAATGTATACTCTTACCTAACCACGATTAAACATCTGAAATATAAGAAAATACCTTAACTAAAGCTAACAAAAACAATACTTTCTCAGACGTTTTCATCTTTCAAATCTTTATTCTGCTATGAATTGTGGAAATGTCAAAACCCAAAACTCCACTTGTGCATCATGATACAAAAACCATGTATATATGTATATAACCATGATTTGCACATTCTCTTCTTGTATTACATTTATCTATACTATTCAATCTTCTAATCTAAAACAAAAAGATATCGATCAAACACTATCAAAACAATATAATAATGATCTTGATACCTTCGTTCTCCTAATAGCGAACCTTAATAATAACAATCCACATACTACAATGAAATACCAAATAAACTCCTAGCTACACATTTCGGCATAGTAGTCAAAAACTAACTGATACGAAAAAGCTACTTCAAACACATTAAAAAAAATAGAAATCGGTAGAAAATGATAAACTGATTACACGAACACATAACAGGTCTACATCGACTATCTCGTCGAATAGAATAGTTACTGGTACTTATCAATGTGGTTATTCTTTATTACTGAACTTAAAGCGTTGAATAAAAAAATTAAAACAAAAACAAAAAATTTTACACATAGCGTCTTCATTCTCAATAAGAAATGAACGTAGAGAAAATTTGATAAAGTTCCGAACGCAAAAAAACATTGCATTGCGTTCTCTTCCGGGTGACTTGTGATGTCTTCTTCACGGCACAAACTCGTAAGATGGAGCTAGAGATTCCCCTAATGGGAGATTTCCCCTATACTAATACGGAAAAAATAAACATCCATTGACGAACTTCCCGAGAAAATTTTCCTAAAATTCTTTCTTTCAAAATTAGGTAAGAAAAAAGCAAGATTTAGTATTAGTATATAGACTAGTATCCCGTGTAAAAACATTTTACGGTTCACTCTCTTGGATCATGATAAGATATGTAAGAATACAGCCTAAAAATGGTTTAATTAACATATTTTCCAGCTATTGAGTGAAACCGTAAAATTATGCCTTTGCCTGCGATACCTGAATCAATTAAAATGTGAATCGTAAAAAAACATTATACCTCCTCAGTATACACAACCAAAGGATCATTCTTCTATGAATTCATTAAATGCTTTATCCCAATTGCTTGTACCGTGATTATGTAAAACCATTGGCACATTGGCACATTCCAATATTCTTCTTCATAATGTTTATTTACACTAAATTTTTAATCTAAAAAGAAAGAAGTCGTATAGAAAAGAAGCAAGAAAAAAATGCATTCAGAATGTAAAATAGCACTAAATAACCAAGATAAGCACTATTGCTTAAATTCAAACTGCGAATTCCAAAACGACAGACGCAAAGCCAGTACAAATAATAAGTAGGCTCCCCTAAAATGTACATGATGCAGCAAAATAGCCACTTGAAAAGAAATCATACATTACACATTACACACTCCCTCTCCCCGGGCCCTGCCACAGACAAAATAAAACAAACAACAAACAAAATAAAACAGAGATAATTTAAAGAAATATGACTGTGGCTATCATGGAATAGGTAGATGTTATCAATGAAAAGTAAAAAGGAAAGATATTAAGCTATTAAGATCCTCTCATCCACTAAAAACAAAACAAAAAACACACTTAAAAATATATATAGCAATATAAAAACATAGGTTAAACAACGAAATGGAATAGCTAAAAAAATGGGATCTGTGAAGTATAGTATAAAAACCTATAATTTAGGCTGGCGGTGTGGGTTGTATGTAGGGAAAGGGTTAGGGTTCAATAATCATATGAGGGTAGGGGGGAGAGAGCTTTAACTTTCTTGAAAACAGCCACAAAAATTTGCTTGAAATATAAACAACAATAATATCTCAGCGTAACACAAAACCCTTTACTGCTTCACATGCAACAAAAAAGCATCAGAAATAACGATGTAGCTCTTCCACACAATATGTTGATAACGTTTCCCACATGGTCGAAATGATTGCAACGACGCAACCATTTTTAATCACAATATGTAAATACCACTTCGTTAACAATCCTCCAATTCCATTAACAGTTTCTTTGCTTTCCAACACACGTTTACTACCAAAAAAAGCGACATATGTTCGTGTTTTGATTCAATTTAATGTAAATACTTCCACTCGTTAATTCCATCTTTACGAAACCATCAGTTCCAAGAAAAAGAAAGAAATTAAAAACCATTTGCTACCATTTGAGAACTTCTTCTGTGCAACCATTAACTGTTTATAACATAAATAAGTAAGATTTTCTTTAGTTTCCAGTATAGTACACGTTTCTGCTATTATAACCATACATTTTTTCTTCCACTCGTTAATTCGTTTAATAATAATACAATATCCTTCGTTTCCTTTCTTCGTTCGTCTCGCGAATCAATCTTTACGAAAACAAAAACAGATTTGTTTACATTTTAAAAACCCTCGTTTCTTTTCTGCATCATCATCATGCGACTGGTAGTAACTTTACTAATACTTTCGCAACAAACAACAATATTATTCTTCGCTTTTTGAAATAAAAACAAACAGAATAAACAACAAAAACAAACAACAAAAAACAGTTCTTCGCTCTTCTTGTTCAAACAAAAATGATCGTTGAGAATATTTCAAACGAAAAACCATTGCATTGCATCCTCCACCGTCGAGCTTTTTCATTGTCTTCTTTCGCGTACAAACACGGGAAAACACAAAAGGCCCATAAGGTGGAGTCCGGACTATTACTAATACGCAAACGAAAAACCAACTTGCTCGTGCCGTTTCAAACTTCCCCAGATAAACCTGTGAGAAACGGACCGTGAAAAATCGGCAACCTCACACGCAAAATATTTTACCAAACTAAAAAGTGGATGCACAACTCGCTATTAGTATATAGACTAGTATCCCGGGTAATAATATTTTACCGGTTCACTTTCCCCATGAGTTAGCACCATCCCGTGCTCTTCCTCTTTCAATATATAGTATATGACGAAAAATAAAATCACACAATCCAAAAGAATAGGTACCACTGAGTTGTAGAGCTCGAAAAGCTGATCAAGAAAATGTATGGGATCGTCTGTGTACGATGTACCGTTACGGAGATATCGTCGATCAAAAATTTTGATGACGTCACACCCGTCCCCAAAAAGTTTTAGACCCAAATTTTTTCGACACCCCATCGCCAATATCGCACGCCCAAAGTGACGTCAGTTATTCCCATTGGTTTTCGAGATATTTGACCCTAAATATCGCGTTCCATTTAGGGTGCAATGCAATGTGCCCACTGACGTCGCGGTATTCCTATATTACTAATATCGCCTATATCTCGACAACTCAGTTACGCGCGATCTAAAATTTAATCATAACATTTTCCATACGAACATTTCGTTCCCAGTCCTTTTATTCACACTGATCAAACTAAAGTTGTTATGCACAGTCGCTATTAGTATATAGACTAGTATCCCGGGTAAAAACATTTTACCGGTTCACTTTCCCCATGAGTTACCCCGATCCCGTGATTTTCCTATCAATATAGGGGTGACCGAAAATAAAATCACACAATCCAAAAGGATAAGTAGTACCATGTTATAGAGCTCGAAAAGTTGATCAAGAAAATGTATGGGATCGTCTGTGAACGATGTATCGTTACGGAGATATAGTCTAAAGTTGTACAGTTAATCTAAAAGCTAAAATTCCAATGTTCAGAGATTTAGAAAAGAGACAATACGATGTATACTCCTACCTAACCAATGTATACTCCTACCTTACCACTGGGGAAGTTTGTTTTTACCCGGGATACTATCTATATACTAATAGCGACTGTGCATAACAAAATTAGTTTGGTAAAATATTTTGCGTGTGAGGTTGCCGATTTTTCACGGTCCGTTTCTCACAGGTTTGTCTTGGGAAGTTTGAAACGGCAGGAGCAAGTTGATTTTTCATTTGCGTATTAGTAATAGTCTCGACTCCACCTTACGGGCCTTTTGTGTTTTTCCATGATTTACACATTCCTTCTTGTATAACATTCATCTATACTATTCAATTTTCTAATCTAAAACAAAAAGATATCAATCAAACACTATCAAAACAATATAATAATGATCTTGATGCGTTCGTTTCCCTAAAGGCGAACCTTAATAATACCAAATAAACTGCTAGCTACACATTTCGGCATAGTAGTCAAAACTAACTGATACGAAAAAGCTACATTCAAACACATTAAAAAATATACATCGGTAGAAAATGATGAACTGATAATACGAACACATAACAGGTCTACATCGATTATCTCTCGGATAGAATAGTTACTGACACCGATCAATGTTGTTATTCTTTATTACTAAACTGAAAGCGGTGGATAAAAAAATAAAAACAAAAACAAATACTTTTACACACATCGTCTTCATTTTTCGTTTAAAGAAATGAACGTTTAAAAAATGAACTTTCGAACGCAAAAACCATTGCATTGCCTTCTCCTCCGTGCGGCTTTATGATGTCTTCCTTAAGGTACAAAAACTCCACGAAGTAATAAAACCCCGTAAGATGGAGCTAGAGATTCTCCTAATGGGAGATTCTCCCTATACTAATACGGAAAAAATCAACATCCATTAACGAACTTCCCGAGATATTTTTCCTAAAGTTCTTTCTTTCAAAGTTAGGTAAGAAAAAAGCAAGATTTAGTAAGTATAAGAAGATAGAGCCCATTTTTTAAGCTTTCTCAAGATGTATGTTTTTAGAAAAATGAAAAGTACACGAAGAGAAAATCGAAAACATAAGTTTGGAAAAACTCGTTATCTTCTTAACGATCAATTAAGATGTTCAACATTAAGATTAATTTGCAAAAACAAAAAAAATTCCTTTACAATTTAACTTCCAGGTAGCAAGTTTTAATAAATTTTACGTAAGCAATTGCCTAAGTGAGAGTCTCAGATGTCACATAAACGGCATAAAAGACTTTACACCTTTAAAACAATAAAGATACAGCTATTAACTTTGGTCTTACTGTATGTATGTAACGTAAACTCTATGTATGTAAAGTCTGAAAATAGTGTTCTTATGGATGATTGGTAAGGACAAGATAAGAACATCTTTCTTATCAACGTTTTTGTCGTTATACTAAGAAATGCAAACTATTAGTGGCGGATCAATGTCGACATTGTGGAGGAGCACAATGGAATGTTAGTAACAGAGATACTAAGTGTTAGCTAAGGTCAGTTAAGTTAAATCACAAGTTTTTAAACTCGACACTCGGTTAAATGTGTGTGAAAAGTTAATTAGTTAAGTTTCCAGAAATCACACACATGTTTTTTTGTTTTTAACTAATCTCCAAAAGTCACACATCTTTTTTAGATATATTTAACTAAATGCAACTCAACGGTTTGTTTATTCAAATCAGATTAGTTACATTAAAGTTTAACTACAATACAGCCCGGCAGAAACTTTATACGTCCGCGAAGGAATGATTTTTTATATGAAAACACACAAGATTTCGTGTAAAGTTTTATCTGTTAACGCGACTTTTTTGAAATCTCATGTTAGATAAACAAAAGACCCGTTTACTTCTAAAGATGGCAAAGTTAATAATTTTAGGTGGACACATAAAGATTCTTTTGGGCAGTACTGTACATGCCGCAATATCTTTGGAATAATAAAGTGTTTAAAAGAATCTCAAAAAGTGTAGATTTTCTTTTACCGTATTTTCATACATGGTTGCATTGCTTTTGGCTTTTGGAAAACTACAGATAATCCGATTTATAATTAACGCACCTTTTTGGCTCTTTTCACGTCGTTTCCATGACAACGCTCCGTAATAATAACCAGTGTGTTCTTTTTTCCAGGTAACTCGTTGAAATGTTATAAGTGTCAATCCAAAAATAACGACAAATGTTTAAACGATCCCGATGAAACGACGAACACCGACAATAAGATCGTTACTTGCGCCCACAATGAAGTTTGTCAATCGGTTGCCATCTTTCAAAGAAACGACACCAAAAACCTCAATATGACTACGGATCGCATGGATTTGATTCGTAAGTGCGACAAGGGGGTGAATAACGTGTGCTCCCTGAATGATAAACGATTCGGCAACTGCTTTATATCAGGACGAAATGAATTGAGTTGCGTTATTTGTTGTAACACAGACAAGTGTAACACAGGATTCCCCGACGGAAATCAGCCGGTTATACCAAGTTCAGGAGTAATGATGGGTTATTCATTTGTCACAATGACACTGGGATTAATTTTCTATAAATCGTTCCATTAAACTTTCATGCAGTCTACTGAAGATAACTTTCATATGACAATAGATTAATGACTTGATAGATCACCACGATGGAAAACTACAGATAATCAGTTTACAATTAACGCACCTCTACTCGGCTCTTTTCACGTCGGCCCTTTTTACGCTTGGTCTTGAATGACGTTATTTTTGAAAAGCCAACAGTCAAGCTCTCACAGACAAACACCCATCCAAACTTCTAACGCCGACCCTTTTAACGTCAAGTCATGAAAATTAGCGTCGGCGTTAAGAGAACCAATAAGGTAGAATGCATTTTCGACTTTAATATGTTCTTCTTCATTCAGTATGTCTCAAATACAAATGTTGAATGTTTTTTTTAGTAATAAAATTTTCAGTCAAAGTTTTCGTAATCATATCAACATATCTATGACATGGTGAACCTTTTTGGTAAAAATCAGAACTCCCCCAAAATATGAATGTTATAGTAGAATTAAGGAAGAAGCCATAGAAGCGCAAAAACCTTCTGCAATCAACGATTTTGTTTTTTTTAGTGACGTATTTTACCGAAAACGGACAATAAAACAACTTGTAAAGTAAACTTTTTAAACGAAAGAAAAATTGATTCTTCATATCATACCTGATACCATCCATTCCTCATATCTAATACCAAAGGTCTTATAATATAAACATAGCATAGCACAGATATTCAGAGATATTTAAACAGGGCAAATCAATCTGAATGTATATCGAAATGTACCGAGGTCACTTGTACATATACTTTCATCCACATCGATATGTACCGAGGTCACTTGTACATATACTTCCATCCACATCGATATGTACCGAGGTAAACGACTTCTTTATTTTTGAATCACGAACCACAAAAAAGTCATATAACACAACTGAAAAACCTTCTGTAGATAATGAACTTGCAATGAAAGTTGTATTTACAAAGTATGTATTACCTATGTTTAACCATAGCCGATAATTCTTTTTGTGCAGCTTATCATATCAGTTTCTGAAAATAGGGAATATATACAATCACTGTGTCCATATTTAAAGAAAGGAATCCTGGGTACGAAGTTGCAGTCTACTTATCCCTGATGATATATATGCTTATTGACAGTACTTCGCACGATAAACAGTGCCAAACTACGGTGGCTTTTAAAAATTTAAAAGAAAGTCCAAAAGTTTTTTTAACACCATAAAAACTTCCAAGGGACATATTTTACATTTTTTGATAAAAACTTGCAGTAAACTTAAAATTGAAAGTGTTTACCAAAACTAGCAGTAAAAAGTTGCAGTAAACTTAAATTTGCGTGTTTTTGATAAAACTTTCTGCTAAATTCTGGCAGATAGAAGCCACCATACAAGAGAAATCAAAAGAACCAATATCAATTTACAGCATCAGAGGAAGCAGAGAATATCAACTTCATTATATTCACTACACTAAAAAAAATAAGACTCAGATTTTGTCGCTGTAAATCCATATGGTCAATCAAGAGCAGTTCCATGTATATGTTTGGTAGTAAAATTATCTTCATTTTAAAATTGTCTTTCCCTCTATTTTTAAAATAAAAAATTTACAAAATCTCGACTGAAGGTGAAAAATGATCGTAAAAAACAAAACAAAATTCGATGAATTTCGAAAAGAGCGTATTGTGTCCCTTGGGTGTTTTATAAATATATTTTCCCATATAAATGGAATCAGAGCAGGATGTTTTCTCATTATAATAAGTTACGATTCTGATATTCGGATGTATACGATGTCTGCATACCTTTACGATTATGATATCCGATGTATCTGATGTCCGCATATGATTTACGATAATAACAGGGCGTATGTGGAGATTGGATAACATAAAATTGGGTTACCCCTGCAGAACTGCATCATTCCGTTTTCACAGCGATACCGGAGCCGTTTACGCAGTGTAAATGTTTATTGAAACGTCTATAAGTGAAGCAAGTATGCTTCATTTCCATATTCCAGAACTTTTTCCCACTCCTACGCTTTTCGCAGTAATAAAATGAGTTACTGATCCCAACCACCGTGCTTGCCCTCTCTCATACAATATGGAGGTGACGAAAAATAAAATCATGGAAAGGTGAAGAATAAGTATCACTAAGTTATAGAGCTCGAAAACTTGATCAAGAAAATGTATGGGATCGCCTGTGTACGATGTACCGTTACGGAGATATCGTCGATTAAAAATTCTGATGACGTCACACCCGTCCCAAAAAACTTTTAGACCCAAATTTTTCGACACCCCATCGCCAATATCGCAGACCCCAAAAACGTCAGTTATTTCCATTGGTTCTCGAGATATTTTCCCGTAAATATCGCGTTCTATTTTGGGTGCAATGCAATGTGCCCACTGACGTCGCGCTACTCCTATAATACTAATCGCCATTAAAATCACAACTCAGTTACGCACGATCTAAAATTTTAATTATAACAGTCCATACAAACATTTCGTTCCCAGACTTTTTATTCACACTGACCGAACTAAATTTGTTATGCACAACTCGCTATTAGTATATAGGCTAGTGCAGCGTGTAAAAACATTTTACAGTTTTCCATAAATTGATTTTTACACGCAATACTGCCATGATAAGTCTGTGTATATACAAAAATTGTTGTGTTTCTCCATGTTGGAATTATATCATATTTAACACAAATATTTTGGATCGATCATTCAAAGATTGCTATTATCCCTATTTTTCAGTGCTATTATTTGTTGAACTAAAAGATTTAGAAAAGGGACAATACATAGTAGTCCTACCTAACCAATGGATACTCCTACCTAACCACGATAAAACGTCTGATATATAAGAAAATACCTTCAAATTTCCCTATTAACTAAAGCTAACAAAAACAATACCTTCTCAGACGTTTTTATCTTTCAATTCTTTATTCTGCTATGACTTGTGGAAATGTCAAAACCCAAAACTCCATTTGTGCATCATGATACAAAAACCATGTAAATATGTATGTAATCACTCTCTTCTTGCATTACAGTCATTTATACTACTAAATTTTATAATCTAAAAAAAGGTATCATTCAAATACTATCAAAACAATATGATAATGATCTTGCTACCTTCGTTTACCTTAATAATAACAATCCAAAAAATTAAAACAAAAACAAAAAATTATACACATAGTGTCTTCATTCTCATTGAGAAATGAACGTTGAGAAAATTTGATGAACTTTCGAACGCAAATAAACATTGCATTGCGTTCTCCTCTGGGTGGCTTTATGATGTCTTCCTTTAGGCACAACACTCCACGAAGTCATAAAAACCCGTAAGATGGAGCTAGAGATTCCCCTAATGGGAGATTCTCCCTATACTAATACGGAAAAACAAACATCCATTGACGAACTTCCCGAGAAATTTTACCTAACGTTCTTTCTTTAAAAGTTAGGTAAGAAAAAATCAAGATTTAGTATTAGTATAAGAAGATATAAACATGTACAAAGTCAACAGGCGACTAATAGCTATTCCTTCTCTTTCTTTCTTTGATGAAAGCTGCTGTTCAATTACTCCGGGATAAAAACTTTTAGAACCCCGATGCCAAAGTGGGTGCCCAGCCTGACTCGTTAAAAAACTGAGCATGTTCCAAAAGGAACCGTAAGGAACTGAAAAGCACATCTACAAGACTTTGTACATGCGTCAAATCGAGTCTTAGATAAACTACAACAATATTTTGCTACGCTACACATACCCTAATACATTATCCTGATGCACCCTCGCATCAATTGTCATATTATCCTGATGAACCCTCGCATCGAATGTTACATTTTCCTGATGCACCCTCGCATCAATTGTTACATTTTCCTGATGCACCCTCGCATCAATTGTTACATTATCCTGATGCACCCTCGCATCAAATGTTACATTATCCTGATGCACCCTCGCATCAATTGTTACATTATCCTGATGCACCCTCGCATCAAATGTTACATTATCCTGATGCACCCTCGCATCGATTGTGACATTATCCTGATGCACCCTCGCATTAATTGTTATATTATCCTGATGCATCCTCACATCAAAAGTTATATTATCCTGATGCACCCTCGCATCGAAATACATTATTCTGATGTGCATACAACAATATAGGATAATTTTGAATACATTTTCTAACAGAGTAGCAATTAAACTCAAATTCGGATTGAAAAAACGCAAAACACAAAAGAAAACGACTTGTTCAAACTTCTAGTCACGAAAGTATCTGAAGGACGTGTGATTTTTGACTTCACAGACCCGCCCTTTTATAAACTATGCCACGTCATGCTTAATTCACTTACACCAGCACCGAAAAATATACGAAATCGTAAATAAACCCATTAAAATTTCTGTATCACTAATCTTTAAAATTCGACAAATTTGTTTGTGTATCGCTCACTTTACACTGTTAATAATAACACTACCACCCATATCCCAAATGTAACTGGAAATCTCTTTCCAGAAAAAAGGTTAATGTTCATATCACTGAAAATACTGTCCAAAAGATATCTGGATTTTGGTAATTCTGACAGTTCGATGCTCCATCTGTTAGTTCCACAAACGTTACATGTTGTCTTTTATTTAGCCATTGGTAGATTATTTTGATTGTCCTTTCCTCAACAAGTCACGGATGTTTCAACATGTGATTATTAAGTCAAATATAAAAAAAAAGTTTCTGTCGGTTTCTATTTCTGCAGGGAAAATGACAGTTAAATATGATTTTTTGCAAGCCAACTACTTTCTGCGTATATATTTTCATAATGCACTTTTGTTTATGTTTTAGTTTAAAACTATAATAAACTTTGAATCTTCTCACATACACATTTTTAAGTTTTTTTACATCACACCAGATACACGTAACTTTAATTTTCTTCCCTTTACTACTCCGGTCTCAAGCCAAGCGCATTATAATCCTTCCATTTGCATGGATAAATGCTCGTTATTTTGGTTTCAAAAAGAGTAATATTTCTTCGTTGGATCAATGACAAATGCTCAAGACTATGTAATAACAGGAGATCCGTCTGAAAGAAATGGGATGCTCTATCTTCTTCTTCTTCTTCTTTTCTACAAGATTCAGTTAGTACATTCGACAACTGAAAAATTGGTATAGGAAACTTTTCACATGGTATATAGTCATGTTTAGCTGACTTAATAAGTAATGTTAATAAAAGTAATGTTAATAAAAGAATAAAATCCCAAATTTTAGTTTTAGAAAAATGAAAAACATTTAGTTTAATAAGAAGAATAACAAAGTATCTTTATTCTTTATGTTGTTCAGGAGCTTTGTGTCATTATCAGTAAATTCCAATCCATTGAAAAATATGGAATACTATTGATGGATGAGATGAAAATCCAAGAAAATCTGGTGTGGGACAAACACACAGTTATGTTGACTTAGGAGATACAAAACTGAATTATGCAACTTTGAAAAAAAACAAATGAAATTGCTTCACAGGCGTTGGTTTTTCTGATCAGAAGCATTGTTAAGCCATTAAAGTTTTCATTTGCAAATTTTGCTACAACCACTGTGGCTTCTGTGCAGCTATTCAGTTTGTTTTGGAAAGCAGTTAGCATTCTTGAAGAGAATGTGGGAATCAAAGTTGTTGGAGTCACCAGTGACGGTGCTTCACCTAATCGCAAAATGTATCGGATGCATTTACATATAACTCCACCTGAACCACAAATCCTAATGTTGATGATATTTATAGAACCTTTATGGCTATTATGGCTAAAGAAGGAAGATACATCTATTTTATCTCAGATTCACCTCATTCGATAAAAACAACTCGCAACTGTTTGAGAAATTTGCTTGCCGGAAGATATACTAGGAGTATGTAGAACAATGATAAACATCTGACATAGAACCACATTTCAAAAATATTTAATGATGACTTAGATTGTGGGCTTCATTTGGTTCCCGAAATTACAAAAAATCACATTAATCTTACCTGTTTCTCTGTGATGAATGTTCGTCTTGCAGTTCAAGTTTTAAGGGAATTTGTGTATCAAGCGTTAGCAACATATGAACCACCAGAAGCAATTAGAACGGCCATTTACTGTCGCATGTCGCATTTACTGTCACATGTCGCCATTTACTGTCGCATGTCGCATTTACTGTCGCATGTCGCATTTACTGTCGCATGTCGCCATTTACTGTCGCATGTCGCATTTACTGTCGCATGTCGCCATTTACTGTCGCACGTTTGAAAAATTCTTTGATTTATGAATGTGAAAATACTCCTCAGTGTAAAAAAGAAATTAAACCATTTTTGAAACCATTTGACTTATTTGCCTATCCATGGAGTGTTGAATTATTATCTAAAATTTTCTGAGATATGTAACTCATACTTGGATTGAATCATAACATGAAAGAGAATTAACCTTCTCTTGGTAATCTTAAATTTCTTAACCTTGAAGAAAATTCATCAAATGACTTGCAGCATTGCTTATTCTGCTTGTTATTTATAACATTGAGAAGAGATTCTTTCTTCTAAAGAACTTTTACGGTTGAATCACGAGTGGTTGTTGTAGATGATAATAACGAGGGAAAACTTTTAACTAGAAGATTTAAAGTCGGCATTACCATTGGGTTCAAAGTACGTTGATTGTCATGGGTTGCGTAGTAATCTTCGGTGAAATGGCGTTGACAGATGATTATTTTATTTCTCCATACTGTTTCAACCTTTCCGTAACCAGTTGGAACTTTAAAGAGTGAAATTCCCTTATTCTTAACACTACAAGAGACAGTGCAGCCGTGAATAGAACAATTATCACTTGGCATGTTACAAATTCTTTTGCAGAGGTTTCAGATTACAAACAATTCTAGCGAAAATGCGCCATATTTAAAAAAGGTTAGTGCTCGAAGAAAACTGGGTTCTAGTGCAAACTAGCTAACAAAAGGATAAACAATAACACAATTTGAATCACCATCATTCCTTATGACTATGCTTAAATGATTTTTCTGTTGTTAAGAATTTCAAGGAAAACATTAAATTTCAAAGCACTCGTTATCAGGTCAGATTGCCTTCAAAGAAAATCACGATAAATTAGGTGACCAGTTAAGTTTAATACGATTGAAAAGTTTTACTGAAACAATTCAAGTCAGTATACAAACGGCTAATGTAGAGCAATTGACTGCTTAATGGAAAAGTTCATGATGGCTTTGTGCTAAGAAATCTTTTTCAAGACTTTACCTTTTTAATTTTCAGCCTGACTGTTCTATATAGCCTCAACTCAGTCTATTGCGGGGGCTTATTGTGAATCAATCTTTACGAAGTAAACAAACAGACATTTCTTGTAGGCGTAATAAAGGTTTGGAGTTGGGGATTACTCCTACGCCGATAGTAGATTCCCCCTATTATAGTACCGAAAAAGAAACTTGCTCGTCCATTGTTTTACTTTTGCAAACAGGTAAGCTTCATTAAATTCAAGGGTCCTTGACTTAAGAAGAAGCTACTTTGCATATTAAGGGGAATGTTTCCCTTATTTTGGCAGTTTAGTTACAATAAGTTTCCTTACAGGAAGCTTTTTGCCCGTCCTTGCTCTAGTTCACATTAGGAACCTTACGCAAACGAGACAAAATACTCGACAACGGGATATTGGAGCAACTGCGCATACCCAGTACAGTATATAGAAACTGCTATGAATAAACTATTGTTTGAATAGTCATTTGATTGTTCTATTTTCCTGTAAACGATTTCTTGATATATTGGGGTTTTTCACCAAATTTCATTTTCAAAGATATACAATGTTGGCTTTCAAAATTTTAATTGTACAAAGATCGCGTACAAAAAAGCACATTTTATTTTTTATTTTTATTTTTCTTCTATTTTACATTTTTCATTAAAATTTACGAAAGAATATTATTCCACTCTGAAATATATTATTCCACTCAATGAAATTCATGAAATTCATTAAGATAGCGCTGATTTATTTTAGAAAATATGCCAAGTGCACAAACGTTTGAGAATTTACTTTTTCAACCGTGCTGCTGGAAACATTTTACTTAAATAGATAGTGAAATTTTTGTGGAGATACGTTCAGCTTTCCAGAAATCCATAAATGATTGCCACAAATGTAGACTTCGATTTTTTAGGAAAAAATGCGATCCACATCAATTTAATATTTTTGTTTTCCAA
This sequence comes from Turritopsis rubra, assembly GCA_039566895.2. Taxonomy (NCBI): domain Eukaryota; kingdom Metazoa; phylum Cnidaria; class Hydrozoa; order Anthoathecata; family Oceaniidae; genus Turritopsis; species Turritopsis rubra. The sequence continues at coordinate 14,850,764 of CM077629.1, read as the reverse complement.
ATGAGATGGACGAGTTATGTAACCCGAGAATTTAACTTTAAATAAAATCTCGTGTTAATATTTTTTGTCATGACGTTATTATGACGCCATGACGTTGTTATGACGTAATTATGACGTCATAATTCGAACTTTAAATAACTCGAGAAAATAACTCGAGAAAATAACTCGAAAAAAACACTCGAGAAAATAACTGCCTCATTTTAAATAATGTTTTTTTTATTTTTGTTTTCCTTTTTGATTTATTGTTGCTATCTAACACCATTCATGCCCATTTTTAAAAAATATATTTAAAATTTTATTAGAAGGCAAACAGGTGAAAAAAAATATTAAAAATTATTTCCTTTGCTAATATTTCCAGTAACAAAATGGCCTCCTCAAATCATAGTAAGATCATCCCTACAAACGTAAGTAACGAAGAAAACACACATTGTTGGAACAGAATATTACAGATTCCAAAGACTTTGACCATTTGTTCCATAATTTTCATGGTTATATGCACGATCGAAATCTTGTTAATTTTCGTATTGAACATTACCTTAATTAAGAAGTTGAAAAGAAAATTAGAAAGCAGAGCAAACAAACACATGATCATTTTAAGTGTTTCTGATGTTGGTGTTGGAATCCTCACCTTGCCCGCCTTGGTGATTTCATTTGTATATAAAACATCCAAGACTGAAATGCATTGCATACTAAATGTCTTTGTGACAGTTTCAGAATACTTTCCAGCTTTATTTTCATGGGGAATGACTTTACTGATATCTGTTGATCGTTATTTTGCAATAGTTAAACCAGAATGGCATCGTAAAAAAATATATACACGTTTGTTAAATGTCATTATCTATTTGACGATGCTGGCGACTATTGTGTTTTCTTTATTTGGTTTAACTGAAGTCTTTAATGGACCAAGCGAAGAGTTGGATACAAAATCCAATACACTTCAGTTACTGGTTGAAATAATGTTTTTTTCGTTGTTAACTATTTTCCATATTCTTATGGTTTGGTTTGTAAAAACAAGTTCACAAAAATTCCAACATAACAAACATACAAAAGTCAATACCACTTTAAGAGCATTTGTTACCATGGCTATGGTGTTTAGTTGCCTGTTATTAACTGGATATGTTCACATGTCAATGTTTGCGTATGTGGCTTATGGAGGACCTTCAGAAGAATTGAAGTTAAACATCGGTCACTCAGCTAATCTTATCATCAATTTAAACTCTTTTCTTAATGCTGCTATAATACTAAAAAGAAGTTCCAACTTAAGTCACGATTCATCAACTGAACGAAAGAAGAAAGGAATCGATTCACTTCGTAAATAAAACTTTAGTACTTAGGCTTACTTATCTCGCATTGAACAACGGAAAACTTTTCCTGCATTCATTGGTTTATTTTTGTCGTGTAAAAGCAAATTAGGTCCATGTCTTAGTTCTTTTGAATTCGTGAAATTACGCAATTTTTGAGATGTTAAGTTAAGATCTAATAATACTTTACTGTTTCATGATTCAGAAGGAGCTTGTTGAAGAGACAACACATGTATTCTTTTTGTTTCTTTCCTTTTTACTATACCTCGCAACACTTTTTTCAATTTCATTTTACTAACTGGTTAGGAAATTCCTTCTAATCAGCTGTTTATGGTTTTCTTGGCTTCCAGCGTAAGCATGAATAACATTAAAACGGGCGGTGTTTTTCTTTTTCATACTCTTTAAAAAAAGGGTTCCTTTTCTACTCCAAGTCATCAACAATAATGATATGACTGACTAAATATTTGTAAATGTTGTGAAGCAGTCACATTTTTTATGACGGTCTAAAGCCAATTCTGCGCTAGACGGAATATTCCACTTTCAGTCTAACGGCTTTTGTTTTTAATAAATTCCGCCAAAAGCGTCCGTGGAAAAGTCGGATCAAGTTCAACTTTTTCACTGTGGAATATTCTGCAAGCCAATCAAAGGGTTCAATTAGTGCTCACCTGGGGAAACCGGCTTAAATATTAAAGCGAAGAAGTATATTCGAAAGATAACGGAAGATAAAATTTGGATGGGTTCAAAAAGTGTACGTAAATCCAAGGATAAACGTATATTCTTTAAGTCTTAATAGTTTTATGTGTACACATTCGGAAAATGTAAGAAAAGCAAAAGATATACAATGTCGCATAGATTGACCAGAGAACCGACTCTATATTCCCAATATAAAATGATGACAAAATAATTCTCTTGTAAAAATATTTGCGAATTTGACTTTTTCAAAATTAGAAAACTTAGGTTAGACATTTTGTAAGCCATGGTAGGTTTATACAATCTTTTATTCCATACTTTATGCTATTTCAAACTCATTTTTAAAAATGATCTAAATAATAAAACGATTTTGTTTTTTCTCTTCTGCATCACTGACCCCATTTTTTCCCGCCCCATATATTCGTCCGGTTGCCTCTAGAGTAGAGCCTGTGACGTACGGGTACGAGCGCGGTGGTAGAAGGGATAATGTTGAAAGCAATTTTAATGGCTCTTTGTAAACCATGGTATTAGTTGCTTGTAATTAAAATAACGATTCTAATAAATGAAGTGTAATTTGAAAACAAAATGGTAGCACTAAAATGATCGTGTTTTTTATATCTGTTTTGAAAAACCGAATGACGAGTTGGAAAAATAAGGACTGGGCTAACAATTCTACTTGATTATGGGTCCGCAGTTTATCATCCGGTAGGATCTGGCTCTATGAATGATTTAATAATGGCGGTTAGCGTGAGCCGGAAATTGTTGGTGGTAGGAGTTTCGAGCAAGTCAATATGACAAAGTGACCATTAACGTATTAACACTATGATTGTTTTTCAAAACAAGGACGTACGGTTAAACCTTATAATAACATTGACAAGGACAATTTATTCGAAAATTTTTTTATGGAAGGCAATATGAGAATGTGTCCGTCAATTTAATTAAGAGCATGTATTAAAAGACGAATTTCTATGTAGCGAGTATTGCCGAACAAGGAAGTACGGTCAAACCACTGACAATTTTATTGCCAGTATAAGTTACTCGCAACTTTCTGAACAAGGAATTTTGAGGGGTTGTGAGAATTTCTATAGGCTCGTTTTTACCAAAGACTATACTACTCTTGAAAAGTTGTAAGTGGCGAATAAAAAAGTATATATAAAATATTGAGGCTTTTATTTGGGCTTTTATTTGGTACCCACTGAATTGGATATATTTTGGCTATTTATCAATAGTCATTCTTTTAAGATAATTCACGAAAAATTATACTTGCTAAATTACTAACATTTTGGCAACTCACGAGATTTTCAAAAACCTGTTTTTCGCGAATACAGGTACTCGCGTAATACAAAGAATGGTAAGCAAGTGAACAGGGCCTGAAAATGAAAATTTAATTTTAACTAACAATGTTTATTTTGCAACCTGCAAGCTAAATGCTTGATAAATATGTATTTTAAAAAAGTGCTGTCCAACTATCACTTCGCCTTAAAAACAACAAACATTAGTGGAAACGTACTTGTCATAATCCAAGAAATATGAAGCAGTCATATAATCGTATAAATTGTACACTTTTAAAGGGAAGTTAAAGGGACAATCACAACTTAAAGGAGAATTAATGTCAAAATTGACCACACATTCATTTTTGCTTACATTGATTCATTTTTAAAAATCACATCTTCATACAAAATTTGATGTCATTTGATCCATTATTTTATTTATTTATTTATTTTACATTAAATTGGCTTCAATTTATACAAATTGTTCTTCCGCCTAAACTAAAAAAATTAAAATTAAAATTCATAATGAATAAAATATATCTATTAAAATAATTGCGTTAAAATATTAATAGTAGTAAAATGCAGTTATGATAAAAAAATCAAAAAAAAAAAAAAAAAAAAAAAAAAAAAAATTATATCAAAAGTTATTCATGTTTAAAGTTTTCAGTAATTACGAAGTTGTGACGTCGCAGCCTTTTGGGTATGACACTCCATTGGAATGGGTTTTCATTCAATAACTTGGTGTTTAGTAAAGAAATCGTTGTGTGAAGCATGAAGTGATCATTTTCACAAAGATTGTTTCGCAATCGAAATCGACTAGGGTTTCAATATTTTTTCTAAAAGCCCTCGAAGTTATCAATGTTAATGGTGAGGAACTTTGTATGAACGAAGTTTTATGAAAAGAATCACTAAAAATAACCAAAAACAGGTAAGGTATATCAAATATGATTGTAAGTTTGTAACATTTTTCCTCCTGTTCACAATGTCTTGCCGACTTGGGTTTTTTTACTCTACTTTAAAAAAAAAGAAATATATCATTCCTTCTGTATTAGACAAGGCCTTTGTTATATTACGAAGTATAATTTTCGATATCTTTTTCAAACCAAAGGGAGTAAACAGTGTGTATAGTTCTTTGACTGATGTCTAGATGTTCTTTTTTACGTTCCTTTTTCAATAACTATTTATTTGTTTTTTTTAGGTTGTCCAAAAGTTGTTACTACACTATTGTTAATGTTAATATTCATCCGAAAGTAGGCAATTAACTTCGGAATTAGCAATACTAATTTATTTTTGCTTAATTTATTTAGGTAAACAGCCTTGAAAATTCATCGTCTGGAGAATCCATGTTTTTTTTATTTTCCTTATTATTATAGAGATTCATATACAATTTTGATATGTGACTTTAAAAAAATAATATAATATAATAATATGGCTGACCGTAAAAAAAGTAAACCAAACACAACAATCACGTGATTCATGTAGCCCCTTTAAATGATCGATCCAAAATATTTATAGAACAATTTTAATATGATGTAATTCCAACATGAAGAAACACTACATTTTTGTATATACACAGACTTATCATGGCAGTATATAACGTGTTAAATCAGTATATGGAGCAAAACTGTAAAACGTTTTTACACGCTTTTACTAGTTCTAGTTCTCTTTTAAAACCACTATAACACAACGATAACATAACTCCAAATATCCATTTGAACAGCAAAATAAAGCAACAAAGTTATTCACAAATTGTTCAAGAGTGTAACCGTACTATTTGTATAGTAATATTCCCAAAATGTATGAGATATAAGGTGATTATTTTTCACAAACTTATTAGTCGTAATGCTTTCTAGAACTTCCAAGCATATTTCACCGTGATCACACGTCCCATCGTAGAAAAGTTATTGATGATTTGCCTGAAAGTAGTTAAGTGCGTTTGCCACAGGTCATCATGGAACTCAGAACGCACTTTCCGAAAAACAGGTTTTACTAGTAACGCTTTTTAATAACTTAAGACGAAAAACACGATTGACAAACATTATAATAAGATAGGTATTATCGGCAAGTATCTTGAGATACAGCAAATGCAATTTTCTTTTCGCTTTGAAAGGGTAAACTAAAGCAATATGTATTGTTCGCTTGAAAAAGAGAAAGGAAGACACTTTGTAAGAAATTTATCAAAGTTTCAATGGTGATAAGGAAAGGCCGACAAACTGCTAAAATGTTTGTGGATCCCATCTGACTTGACTTTTATATTAGTATAATATATATTTATATATTTATTATACTTCCTATATATATAATGTTTTTGCTATATAAATTTTATTTTTATTTTCAGGGACGAAAACTATTGTAAAACATGGATATGCCCGAAAGAAAACCATTATTATTAATAATATATATATAATGTTTTTGCTTATAATTTTTCTAAAACAAAAAGGTTAGCTTTCTTCAAATTTCCTTCAAATTCTGTTTACTTGGGCAGCAAACAAAAATAATTTTAATAATTAATTTAACGATTTATCCAGTCTTAATGGGAAAATAGCGAAGTTGAATCTTCTTGCTTTCTATATTATTAATTGTTCTAATTATAGTATTATTGTCATTATTTAATATTCAAATAAGATTAAAAATATTCCATCTGTTTTCAAACAGGTGAAAAATAATTATTTATTAATCATTATTATATAATCATTATTATTTACCTCATCACTTATTATTAATCACATGAAAATCAAAAGAGGCATGGCATATTCAAATATAAGCAACGACGAAATTAAATCGTGTTGGAATAGAGATTTACAAGTCCCAAAAACATTGACCATCGATTCCATACTTTTTATTGGAATATGTACGATAGAAGTCCTGTTAATTTTGTTTTTAAATGTTACATTAATCAAGAAACTGAGAGCGAAACTGCAAAGTAGAATAAACAGATACTTAATCGTTTTAAGTGTTTGTGATATTGGTGTGGGGATCTTATCGTTTCCCTTTTTCATGATTGCATTTGTATATGGATCATCAAAAACTAAACTGAATTGCATACTTAATGCTATGCAGTCAGTTTTTACCTACTTTCCATCTATATTTTCTTGGGGATTGACTTGGGGAATATCAGTTGATCGCTATTTTGCCATTGTTAAACCAGAATGGCGTTATAAAAAAGTATTTAGTTATTTTCTTCCATCCATAATGATCATATCTGGACTGGTGAATGTTGGAGTTGCTGTACATGGTCTACGATCAGTATTTCCTGGAATAGACGAAACATTGGACGCAGCATTTAATAAATCTCATCTACTGATAGAATTTATTGTTTTTTCATCTTTAACTCTGTTCAACATTCACATGGTTCATGTTGTGAGGAAGAATTCAAAAAATTTCAAACATAACAAACATACGAAAGTCAATACCGCTGAAAGAACATTTATTACAATGGGATATGTGCTTGTTTGTTTGATCTTCACAGGATATGTTCATATGACAATGCTTGCCATGATGACCTTTGCCGCACTTTCAAAAGAAGTGGATTTTGTTATCGCCTATTCATCTCTTCCTATCATTATGTCCAATTCTTTCATCAATGCCGCTATATTGTTGAAGAGAAGTTCAAATTTAAAAGGATAGAACGAACGAACAGCTAAATTTAATTAAACAGAACTATAAGAAAATTTAATTGAAAACAGATGAGATGACTAAATTATAAGAAATATCAAAAACATACGTCCAAGTTTACAGTACCTTACGATAAGTTAAATGGGTGATTACGAAATCGAAAGTTACACTTTTATTAGTTTCTTTATACGCAATTAAGTTATTTTATATGTAATAAAGTTTATTTATACGTCTTGTTTTCATTTTGCACCTATCAGTCACGGTATTATTGATCAACATAAATTCATTTTACAATTTCAAAATTAAATTTATTACTGTACAAGTTTTTTACTGTACAAGTATTAAAGGTTTTTTACATTTTTTTCCACAAGTTTACCGTGAGTTTTTTGTGTACCTGTTCTTAACCATTGTGTAACAACTTTTCCAATTTGTTATAAAATTTTTCAAATTTGCAATTCCTGACACCATTGGTGATTATTTTTACCATTCGGTCATAAAACGAACTGCCCTGACTTTATTATTTCTAATCACCAATGCTGTACCGATTTGTAATAATATCGAATTTTAAATTTTAACCTTACAACTAGATATACAGGTACAGAGCCTTTATAAATATTCTTTCCGATAGAGCAAATACAGCACTGGTGAAGGCAAGTTGAGATTTCCTGTAATGGTTAGGCCTGGAAACATGATACCCAGTGAAAGACTTTCATAGAAAGTGTTGGCGTTTGAACAAATTTGGTACTAGTTTATAAATGTTTACATAGTCTTTGTTTAATGCTTGTGGCTTATAAATTTTATTGAAATGGCGTCATTAACCATATAAATGATTCAAAATTGGAAATATTTTAAATGCATCTTGCTTACATTTTTTTGTCTTATTTTATGTTTATTTCTTCGTATTATTGTTTTTGTATTGTTACTTTCTTTTTTCATATGTAATATCATTGCAATGAGGACAAATGTTTTTTTGGTAAACACATGAGACTAATGATCTTTCGATCTTTCTTTCCTCGTTTGTTTACAGTCAGTTGATAATGATACAGTTATCAAAAATGGTAATAGTGTTGTTTGTGTCTTTAACAACTTTTTTATTAGTAAATTGAACTTAATAGGATAATAATCTCTCAGACACTTTTAATAATCTTGTTTTAAGGGCCTTAGTAAATTTCAAAAATCATCCCAATACTCTTGAAATAAAATCCTATTTCAGTGATAGAAATACATTTTGCTTTCAAGATACGTTTGTGTAGGATATGCGTGAAGATATTATTGATCTTGAAGAAGCAAGAAGAGCAGGTAGTGACAAACCAACGCTAATTCTCAGGTATGTAGCAGATGAAATCCATCATGGGTTGACTTCATTCTTCAATATTATGTTAGATAGTGGTGTTTTTTTTGTAAGGAAATAAAAATAGCTGATGTTCCTGCACATAAAAGGACTCTAAGACAACCCCCACCTCTTACCTTCAAGTTGTTTGAAAAGTTTATCGGGAAACAATTGATCTCGTTCATTAGAGTCGGCTTTCCAAATTAGAGGAACTCGACCCAGCATGCTTTGCTTCGATTGATGGTATCCTGCCTAATAAGCCTTGCCTTTATTTTGCCTTTCCTTTCAAAGGCCTTTGATTGTTTACTATACGATCTCTTTATTGCAATACTTTACGCTCATTGTTATAATTAGACCACGATCCATGTACTTCGTTTGTGTCATTTCGTGACCTCCCTCTCTGATCTGAACAAAACTTTCAGAAAAAGTGATTAAGAGCATACATTTACAAAATCAATAAAGTTCCCAAGATTTCCGGCTGCAGCTTTGGAGAAATAAGTGTTTCTTTTTCAGGAAATAGACAATTCACACGAAGCTCAATTTCTATCGAGTTTCATCGTGAATTATAATAATAAAAAACAGAACATATGTTCTTCGGAGGGCACTGTCTTAAAAAATGTATTCTGTAAATTTAACTTTTCGTACAAAACAATTAATGTAATGGCTAACGATATGGATGTAGAAGATTCTTGTTTAATAAATTTCCTTAATTCTGAAGGTAAATAAAAACCTTTTACCGATTCAACTTGCCAAAAATTTATTTCTTCGCACTTCTTCAGAAGCAACGGCTATTGCGAGGAAAGCTGCGAAATTTTCTGAAAATTTAAATGAAAATGATTGTCCGTTTTTATATCATCAGAAATGTTAAAAATATTTCACAGATGTTACTTAGATTGAAAAATCATCATCAATGAAATGTATGAATTATTATCGTTTGAAACATTTTATACAAAATTATTATGTTAAGAAAAGTTTACTGTCTCACAGATCTTACTGATTTTTTATAAAAACTGCAAAGAAAGTTGAAAATTTGGATGCTGGAAAGTATAAAAGTTGTTGGTTAAAGAGTAGGCTTATGAAACGTTACCCAGATCTTGTTTCACCAACCATCAGATCGAACACAAAGTGAGTTGGTTTTTCTTGGAAATGAAGAGGGAGGTGTTAATTTAGATGATGAAAAAAGTGACCTTGACTCACAGGACTCACAAGAAATTTACAGTGATGTTAAAAACAAAAGAAATTTCAGTTGTGGTTTGTGAGATAACATCCCAACAGTGACCATGAAGAGGCTGATACTCGTTTAATAGCGCACTGTTCTCATGCAGCTCCGTCATATCAAAATGTTGTTATTAAGAGTCCAGATACTGATGTATTTGTCATTGCTTTGAATGCAGTCCCACAGTTATCCGCTGATGTATTTTTTTGTGACTAGTACTCAAAAAGGAAGCACATAATACATGTTAACAAAGTGGCTGGTCATTGGGGAAATCTTTTGTTGATGCTGTAGTTGGATTTCATTCTTTAACAGGTATTTATAAAGGTTTACACATTAGGAGTTCTGATTTTAATGTAAGCCAAATTACTTACATGAAGAAGCTCTCAATAATATTTATTCTTCTAATTGTTTTGAATGAAACATGTTTTTATCAAATGTGTGTTTCAATTTATTTCAGGTTGCGACACTACTAGTTCATTTTTCGGAAAAGGAAAAGCAGCGGTGTTGAAGGTTGTACAAAAGTAAGAAGAGTACAGATATCTTGGCGGAGCTTGGTGATAGCCTCTTCATCCCACCAGATCTGCATGTTAAGATCGAGAAATCATCTTTATGATAATGAAGCCATTTCTTCAGTCAACGAGCTAAGGTACTTGCTTTTCAAGGGTGGTAAGTATCCTGAAGAACAGCTGCCTCCAACATGGGATGCATTAAAGCAACATGTGCTGATATGCAACTATCAAGCTTATATCTGGAAACATGCCACTTCACCGCTGTTAAACATGCCAAGTTTTTCACAACATGGTTGGATGTTGATTTATGTCAATGCTCCAGTTGCTGCAACAGCAAATCAGATCACGATGAAGAAAGCGAAAATGAAGATGTCTTCGATGATCCGAAAGATTCCACGGACAATTCTGACTCTAATGATGATCAATGTATTTTCCAGCAAACCTGATAGCATTTATGTTTCCCAATGTTTCTGGAAACAAAGTTAAGAATGCGCGGAATGCTCGTGTATAAAAAGGTGTTGTAGTTATTTGTCAGTTTCTTGGAGTATTAGGCTGAAATTTGAGAATACCTTAAGAATATCCCTCTGAGGCTGATTTTCAATGTCAAGCAATAAAAAAAGAACGAAGAAGAAAATTAATAGGAAGGAAATGAAAGCACACTTAACTTTGCAGAGATTTTTTTAGAAATCAAATGTTTTAACGCTTTCAATAAGAATATTCTAAGAATAATTGAGTCTACTTGTTACATTCTTCTAAAGAAAGCGTGTCACTTTTATATTATTTCTTTCTTTTATCTGGACGAGAAATAAAGTGGATGAAGATCAAGAATTTGAAAAACAACAGCTCTCATTCGAACGTACGGTATCAAGAATAACGTTTTATTAGAATGGTGGTTACTATCCAGTCTTTTTGTTGTTGCTTTTATGTTCTTTGGATAAAGTACAGATAATAGACCCTTGAACTTCAGGGGTATCTGCGACTTATGTATTTGGTTCGAAGACAATGTTTCCTCCTTCGCTTACGGCTTAGCCACACTGTAAATGTATATAGTGCGGTTATAAGATCCAGTTATAGGATACTTTTACATCAACTTCGACTCTTAACTTACATACTGTGTACACCTTGCGAATCCAGTACCAAATTATACCGTGAATTGTTGTTGTTTTTGTTGTTGTCGTGTAATGTACATAACCAAGGAGAAAATTAGTCTGGAAAGATGATGATGAAGTATAGGTTTTATGTAACGTTTTCTGTCAAAACAAAACATCTTTCTTTGTTATTTCTCGGACCAATTATATTCGCTTTTCCACAAAAAATCGATAGTTACAGGATTCTTGCTCGATAAGTTAAAGAAAAATATGAAAAAAAGTTGCAATTAGCCTCAAAATACGTGTAAAGCGTATAGATATATCTTTAACAACCGTTTGGGTTTCCATTTTGGCTTAATTTATATCTTCGTGCACTGCTAAGGTCAAAAATCGAAATCATACAATTAAAATCGATAAGGTGGAATTAGGTCGTTAATATAAAAGTATTTCGGAAGCCTATTTCATATTGTGGATCGTGGTCTAAATGGCAACTCAATTGTATTAATATTTCAAGACATATCTGTTCCAAGAATTCAGCGTTTGATTATAGTTAGTTTAAAAAATAATCACTGCATTTCCGAATGTTTTTCGGAGCTGAAAGCACATTCACAGCTCTTGAAACAAAAAATCCGATACGGCGCAACAAATTGCAGCTAAAGTCGCCAAAGGGCAAAAGACGCATATAGAAACCCTACTCATATTTATTCTTATTTCATTTTTAACGCTTGTTGTGAACAGAAAGATAGCTCTGGAAACTTCTTTACATTTAATTCATCTCAAAAATTGCATTATTTCACGAATCCAAAAGAACTAACACATGGACCCAATTTGCTTTCACATGACAAAAATAAAGCGATGAATCTAGGTAAAGTTTTTTGCTGTTCAATAAGAGATAAGCAAGCCTTAGCATTTACGAAGCGAATCAATTTTCTTCTTCTTTCATTTATTTAATGACTCGGGTCTAAATTTGGAACTTCTGTTTAGTATTATATCGGCATTGAGAAAAGAGTTTAAATAAATGATAATGTCAGTTGAGTGACTAATGCTTAACTTCAATTCTCCTGAAGGTCTTCCATAAGCTAGATACGCAAATATTGACATGTGAACATATCCAATTAATATTAGGCATCCAAACACCATAGCCATGGTAACAAATGTTCTTAAAGCGTTAGTGACTTTTGTGTGTTTGTTACGCCTGTATATGTTTTTACAATGCCATTCTGGTTTAATTATTGCAAAATAACGATCAACAGATATCAGTAAAGTCATTCCCCATGAAAATAAAGCTGGAAAGTATTCTGAAACTGACACGAAGACATTTAGTATGCAATGCATTTCTGTCTTGGATGTTTTATATCCAAATGAAATCACCAAGGCGGAAAAAGTGAGGATTCCAACACCAACATCAGAAACACTTATCATCATTTATCAACAAACACTTATACCACAAATGATCATGTGTTTGTTTGCTCTGCTTTCTAATTTTCTTTTCAACTTCTTAATTAAGGTAATGTTCAATACGAGAATTAACAAGATTTCTATAGTGCATATTACCATGAAAATTATGAAAGCAGCGGGGAAAGTCTTTGAAATCTGTAAGAAGGTGTGTTTTCTTTCTTACTTATGTTTGTAGAAATGATCATACCTTGATTTGAGAAGGCCATTTTGTTACTGGAAATATTAACGAAGGTAATACATTTTAATATTTTTTCACCTGTTTGTTTTCTATAAAAATTCCAAATATATTCTTTTAAAGTGGACATGAATAGTGTATTGATAGAAACAATAAATCAAACAGGTAAGAAAAGAAAACAAAAAACATTATTTATATTAACACTAACAAATGAAAAGATAGATATTATTATGAGAATATTTCGGAAATGGAAAACACCTCTGTTTTCCTGTTTTAAATAGAATTGAAAGAGAATAAAAGTAATGATCACCAAGGAGGTCCATATTTAAAACTTTTTAAAATCCCGAGTGACACATTTGTGCACAGAAACAGAGTAAATAACTCAAAAGGAGGAGAGAGTACCCACTTCTATTTCAAACAATTTAAACTGGATTCGTCGATTTCATTTGGAAAACAAAAGTCCACTATACCGACCATCCACAGTCATTTCCATGAACCACTGACTTTATTTAAAACAGATTTTATTAATAATGCTCATATCTCCACACTCAACCTCTTTTGTATCATTTCTCAATATAGCCTAAAATTTCCGCTCCCTTCTTCTAGCGTTCCTTCACCACACGTTCACGTCATCTCCTATAATCAAACAGATTTCTATACAGAAACCCATTATCTCTCCACACCCACACAATCTTCTCCATAATCACCTGGCAATCACCCAAGCCAAACTATCGACGTCACAAGTCACATTACACATCGACACAAAACACTCTCCTCCACCGTCAAACTCCATTTTATTTCATGAAACCACTGTCCCGCACCCTTGATCTAATATAAACTTTACATTCTGAAAGCAGCATTTTTTCTTTATTTTATGATCATGTTCTATATGATTTCTTTCTTTTCAGATTAGAAAATTTAGTATAAATTTATGACGAAGAAGAATGAATAAGTCATGGTTTCTTATGATGGTACAAGCAATTCGGAAATTATTTGATGAATTCATAGACCTTGGTTTTATACTGAGTAGGTACATTCTTTTTAGGATCCACATTTTAAAGCGCATTTGAATCAGATCCCCGGTAAAGACATAATTTTACGGTTTCACTTAATTTTTTGACAATATAACAAGATCAACATTGTTTATTAAATAGATTTCCCTAGACAGTGTGTCCCAAAATACTCGTTTTATCAATGTCTATATTATTAATATTAACTCCAGAGGAAATAGTAGCTTTAAATAGCCTGGGTGTCTCAATAATGTATTTTTAAATACGGTCCTAAATGGCCAAATCATGATTTTTGCCTTGGCCTAATAAGGGCCTGCGAAAAGGGCCAATATAAGGTATTGTGAAAACATGTCATTGTATCAATCAATAAGTGGTTCAAATCCGATTCGTATTATTTCAATTATATCTATCGTTTAACACTAAATTCTGTCTGTAATCATTTTACTGTAACCTAGGAAAAACACCTATCATCGGATTTGAACCACTATGTTCTCCAAACGAAATGCAAAGCTTTATGCCACTTGGCCATCTACACTTACTTTCCAGCGTATTTAAAAAAATAAACCATATCAAGATGGCGAAAAACGGTAGCAGCAGACGTACTTGAGTCATTAAAAATTGAAATATACTATGCGCACCAATCATTCTGTAACACAGAAGCTGTTTTAGAAAATTTACCAAACGTCAGCGAGCACAACAAAAATTTCATCAAAGGCGGCAAAAAGTTTTAAAGCCATATCAAATCAGTTACACTGACAACACAAATGTATTAAAAAAGATTCTTAAGTGTGATTCAGGTTTAATTAAGAAACACCAGGAACTTATTGTTTAAAACAAAAGAAATATGCATGCATGAGCCGTAAAAAATATTTCTTTTAAATCGAAAACAAAAAGCTAAGGAGAAAAACACGCGCTTCTTCGAAAAAAAATAATGATTTCATATACGAAAAATTGAACGACTGCTTTATGAAATACTGCTTTTTAAACTAGATCTTTACAAATACAAGTAAACGAAACGTGTAAATAACAAACGAGAAAGGTAATAAGAAGGTTTGAAAGAGTTAAGTTGAAAACTGATGAAATTTATTACTAGCTGGTTGTTGGTGGGGTTCTACCGACTATGGAAGCACGAGACAATATTAACAGCAAAATCATGGCTTAATTTCGAATGTTTAAGTTATATTTCTAGTTAAAGTAACTGTAGTAGTAGTAATAGTAGTAGCCCAAGGGTGTTTTAATACGGTATTCGCTTTTGCTGCTACCATAATAAAAGATAAACAATTCAAAAGCTGTTGGAAGACGACCAACTGCTCTATATAAAATGACACACTTAAATAATACAAGAAAAATTTCTCCCTTTACGGGGAAATATTAATATAGCAGACATAAATGGCCGTAAGTCAGCGGCAATGATGGAAAGTGCGCATAACGTTTCTATATGATTTGACGATAAAGAAAACTCAAGAAACTTGGTTTGCAATAAGTTGTTTTCAAAAAGAACAGGAAACAAATAAAATCACATATAAGAAGGGGAAAATAATAATAATAATAATAATAATAATAATAATAATAATAATAATAATAATAACAATAACAATAACAATAACAATAACAATAACAATAACAATAACAATAACAATAACAATAACAATAACAATAACAATAACAATAATAATAATAATAATAATAATTAATAACAATAACAACAATAACAATAATAACAATAATACCAAAATATACTGGGAAAATAATTGACTCAACTTATCCCAACTTTTTCTTACAATCTTTTTTGTTTTGTTTTTTAACAGAGAGAATGCATTTTCATTTTTTAAATTTCAATAGATTTTCAATAGCGGTAACTAATCCGTTCAAAACACTGTAAGGCCATAAGGGTTTTAAGAAGAATCACTATCCTAGGACTGAAAGTTATAGCATTGTGTATGACATGAACGCTTATGTATAAATCTTGTAGTAATAGAAATCTGAAAGAAACATCTAAAGAAAGTAATAAGTTTTGTATAATACTACTTCAGATTAACGTTGTAAAAAATATCACAATAACTTTATCACAACTTTATATTTTCCACAATTCATTTAAAATATATACCAGTTTTTTTTGTTTATGTTTTTTTCCGTATGTAAAATTTCAGTATGAGTAATTCACAAAATGAAAATAATATAGCCATTATTATTCAAAATATACAGCGCATAGGTGTATTCAAGGTCAGCCAAAAAAAGTGGAGGAGTCCAACGTTGTGATCTTTCTCTTTATGCTTAAGTGTCGATTAGGTTACTTGCACGTTGCACCAGTCACATCGATATTCAAAATTCCTCAGAAGCTCTGCATCTTTGCACTGCTTTGAGTCGCTCCATTTCACATTTGTTATTGAACGCCGAAAGCTTCGCAAAAACAAAACTGACAACACGACAGGCGGAGGCAATAGCGGAGGGTGAAAAAAAGGTTTGCTGTGAATCGTCCGGAGTAAAAACCTTTCACGCGCCCGTGTCCGAACGCTTTGGAGCTAAATTGGGGAGTTTTTAATTACTTTTAATTACTTTGTCCAACACCAACTTTTAAGTTATGCAGAACGATAATTGTAAGAAAGTGCACCACCTCTAAATCCGTACTTAGGACCAGAAAATATATAATTACGTAACTGTTTCAACCTCGATAAATCATTGCACCAGATAGGAATTAGATTTGCCTTTATTTACAGAATTAAATTTTCATGGAAAGTATGATTTTCTCAAATTCACAAAATAAACTCCCACGAAAAGTTTTATATAATTTTTCCAATTTGCGAAATTAAGTTCTATCAGAAATTCCCTCTCGTAAGGTCCCGGGAAGAAGCGTGGAAAAAATTTGTTTAATAAAGCTTGGTTCACACAGGTAATAAAGTTACGATAAAATAGTTGAATAACTTTACGTTATATTTTTAAGTGTAACTTTCATAAGTACCTGCTGACGTTCACATGGAAAAGTTTGAAATCATAAATCTATGAAATAAATATTTTTGCTCTGTAGAGTTGTAGTTTAGTCACCACCAGGGCGCAGAAAAGTAAAATTACTTTCCCATTTGGCGAAGGTCAAGTCGCTTATTTGAAAGAAAAGGATGTTGATATATACCATGACTTTTTTTGCGAATCAATCCAAAGTTTTTTTTTTGCGGACTTTTTTTTTTCGCTTTTCTAATCTTCAATCCTGCACAAAAATTGTGGCAGTACTGATGTTTTTTATGAAAAATTTAAACACTGTATTACAATACAGTTTTGTTTCTATAATGGAAGACCAATGCCTTTTCGAGACTTACTTTTTCTGGTCTTCTAACTTTTGATTCTTGGCACTTTTTTCATAAGACGAGAATGATCATTCGGTTGCTGAAAGAAATTAACATGTTCTGTCTTTGCTGATTGGATATAAATTATGCAACAAAGCAACTGTATCCGTTGTTAACATTTTAAACAACCATTTATTTTGAAAGCTTTGTAACCGGTAACATATTCTACAAACCATATCAGGGTTTCTGTTTATAAGACGTTTATAAGACGTTCATTGGTCAGTGCGAAAAGCAACTGATCTGTCATGAGCATTCGTACGTCGGTACGTACGAACGTAATTCCAAGATTTTTTGTCCACAGTTGTAGGCTGTTGGAATAGAGGCTGTCCACAAACCGTGGTTAATGTATGAATGGTACACTACAACTTATATCAAGTAATTTAATTATTGTGAGTGCGGCCTAAAATGCAGAAAACTCGCAATCCTAATTTGTGTTCCAGAGAACGACGCGGTGAACAGAACTATTATTTCAGAATACTGAAATATTACCAGCCGCTTAATCTCCAGCACTCAAGGTTAGAAAATTCTAACTGCTTTTTTTTATAATGACATTGATTTTGTGAGAAACTGTTCGATCGTGGGATCGAACAGTTTCAATTTTTATTCCCTCCTCTTCTGTCCCTCATCTCTCCGTTTTTGTGGCCTTTTAGTGTGTGCCACACACTGAAAATTTCACAAATTCCTTGTCGATGAAAATACAAATACACAAAATATTTCCTGGGTGTCTAAAAACAGGTACCTATATAGCATTCTCTAAGCTATATAAATTCACTTCACACCAACACCACACACATAATTGGAGTAGAGAGAGGAGACTTCGGCGTCCCTGGTTGAGGCGGCAGTTTCTGTACTTTTAAAAATTGTTGGATTGTGTATTGTCTTGTGTTAACTTAAGACTCGTTTACTCTCCTAATTTTATTTTTAAAACAACAAAAACATTTGAATGAAAATTTTTGTAGTGGATTATGAATGATGTTTGTTGATGGGGGAGGACAAAAATTTAACTTAAACAGCAGCGCCCCTACACACATTTTGGACTAATATTTACGGTCAAATAAAACAAAGAAAATAATTGATATTGATATGAAACTTGATATTGCTAATCTCTTTCCCGTGCAGGAGCGTAAGCTGCCAATCTTTTCCTTCATTTTTTCTTTGAAGGTTCTTGTTTTGACTATATTGGTGTATTAACCGATTCGTTTTTGCGCTAAAAATTCAATTATTTTCCTAATATGCTCTTATAAATTTCACCCACGAAAATATGACACTGTGATGGAGTTTCTATTGAACTTCGTCATAGCGAATCCGAGAAACAAAGACTTTTTATCATTTCATTTTGATAAAGATGATCCAAAAGAAAAAAAGAAGCTTTACATTTCCAAGTAAGAGTATTAGCTTTCCCTAACAAATCGTGTTGAAGACAATGACTTTATGTAACAGACTTTGCAAATCTTTTGCGTTTTTATGTAAAAATTCATACTTTCACATGTGCGTAAATTTCTTTCAGGCTTTACTGTATATATACTAAATATATACTTTAAGGTGGTAAGAACATTTCACTGGAAAAAATGGATTTCATGTATTCTCAAAATTAAATTCTTGTGAAAGGAAAGAATACTTTTTTTGTTCTTGTACTTTAACCTGCAATAGCTGCGATACTTTATTATTTTCGCCGCAAGTCAATTTGCGTTATTCTTGTTATCATTTTATTATCCCCTTTCCATCTTGCGTATTGCTTGATCTTTTCCTCAAAGTTTTTAGTTTCAACACTTACAGCTTTTGCTCTTGACCTTGGACCTTCTTGCAAAATTTCTCACAAAATAAACGGGAATATTCCAGCTGTATTTGTTGTTCTTGGTGACCTTAAATTTGACCTCATAGTTCTCTTAGAGCAATTTTCTTTCTCAGGTTGGATTGTTCAGATCTGGCGTTTCGTTCTCTAATTCGCTCTTATTCTCTTGCATTTGTTTCAGTTTTTCTCTGTGGCATTTTGACAAGGCACTAAAAGTTTTGCAGATGATCTCCATCTTTTAAATTTAAGATCTAAAAATTTAAATTTTTAAAACTTTTAAGTTCACAGTTTTTGGTAAAATGACATCACTGTATTTCACGTTGGCCTCCTTCCTGATCTTCAACACTATTCCACACTTCTTCATGATTAAACAGAAAAAAGTTAATCAAAATGTTGATCAAGTGGATATTCTGTTTAACTTGTTTGTACCTCCATATTTCAATAACTGTGGATGTTTTGTAGCAAGCAGCCTCACGATCTGCTTCATACTTCCCAATAAAAAGGTGTTAAAACAGGCGTGTTTCAGACCACTTATACTAAAATCCTGGAAAAAAGTACATGAAAGTCTATTCTCACTAGGAATCTTAAATTGCTACTCATTGAGGTATATAAGTTAAACCCCGAATTCATGGAGGTATGGGTATACTAGGTATGGTTTTCGGAATTGTAGTTTGCTGAATGTATCCTGCACCATCCATCCATAAGTATACGTTTACTACTCGGATTAACACTGTTTCATGGCTTCATGGCTTCCTCAAACGATTGATTTATCATTTTTGTACCAGTATTTGGGCCAAAGAATAGATAATATACAATTATTGCAGCGAAATTAACTTTAAACCAATAATCCAATACAGAATTACTTTATCTATACTATGTGCACTTGCATACCGCCAGTGGGTAATTTCCTGACTTCTTTCAGTAGTTAACATTGAAGGAACTTCAAAATCAGCAGGAATTGTTACTCCCGTTGTGTACGCAAGCATCGTTTCTTAAGTTGGAACTTCGTTTTAGTATTATAGCAGCATTGAGGAAAGAGTTGGACATAATGGTGAGAAGAGATATGTAGGTGATTAAATTTTCTGTTTCTTGAGAAATGTCACCAAAAGCCAAAAAAGCGAACATTGACACGTGAACATATCCTGTGAATAAAAGAGTAGAAAGCACAATTGCCATGGTGACGAATGTTCTTGTAGTGTTATTAACTTTCGTGTGTTTGCTGTCCTTCATTTTCTTTGAACCTTTCCTAACAAAATAAACCATGTGAATGTGAAATACTGTTAAAGTTGTGAAAAGAATAACTTCGGTCATCAGTTGAGTTAGATTAAAATCCTCCCTCAATTTTCGGTCTATTCCAGAAAGTACTGCTTTCAATCCATATAAAGAAAATGGAACATTCCCTGTCAAAATTAGGAAGATATAGACCTTTACAAGACGCCTATATATCTTTGTACGATGCCAATTTGGTTTCACTATGGCAAAATAGCGATCAACAGCTATAAGTAAAGTCATTCCCCATGAAAATACAGATGGAAAGTAGACGAAAACACCATAAATCGCATTTATTGTACAATGTAGTTCAGTTTTCGATGATTTGTATAAAAACTCTATCATCACAAGTGGGAGCGAAAATATTCCAACCCCAATATCAGAGATGCTTAATACGATCAAGTATCTGTTTACTCTGCTTTTCAGCTTCATTCTAAATTTCTTGATTAATGTAATGTTTAGTACCAGAATTAACAGGATTTCTGTCAGGCTTATTCCTATGAAACATATGGAATGAAATGTCAAATTTCTAGGAACTTGTAAAGTTCTTTCCCAGCATGATATAACTGAATCGTTGTTTGAAGAGATCCCCTCGCTCACATTTGAGTATGCCATTTTTGAGCTTGTTTATTTGAATTCTCCCGGAAAATAATTTATATCTTGGATGAAATTAAATATTCTACCGTCCTTTTACGAAAAACAAATTTAATTTCTTGTAAGGAGCATGAATAGTGTTTTATAAATAAAGCTGCGTAAATATAGAAACAGAAAGAGGACGTTCTGCAATAATAGGAATCATTTTATATATATCATTATATTTTCCCAAAATAATGTTATTAGATATACACAAATTTCTTGTTAAATCAAAAAGGAACAAGAAACCCTTAGGCTTTTATTTTATTTTATTTTATTTATTTTTATTTGATAAACAATGTTTATAATAAAAAAACTTAAAGATAAAGAAACAAGAGAGGTTTCTGAAATATTAATATTATCATTATATCATATTAATATTTTACATTATATATGAAATCGCATGTTTAATCATCAACAGTACAAAATTACACGAATCTGATTGGCTTAGACGGGATCTGAAGAGTACAAATAATCGTTAATTGTGAGGCCCGGAAAAACCTAGTTAAAAAATCGAGTTATAAAGTCGAAGTAAGGATTATGACGTCATAATTCGAGTTATTAACTTGAAATTTATGATTTTCGATATCACTTTGAGTTACTCACTCGAAAATATATTTCTCACTTTTACAACTTGAGTTACTAGCTCGAAATTAAAAAAGCCAAATTTTGACTTTGCTTTAAAAGATTCGAGTTACTAACTTGGAAAAAAAGTTTAAAATTATTTTTCTCGAGATATCGGCGTCTGGATTTATAGTCTTCTAGTGTTGCGGTTAAACACATTTTACAGTTTTGCTTCATATAAATATTTTACATGCTATATACTGCCATGATTAGTCTGTTTATATACAAAAATGTTGCAATCGATTATACAAAGAATACTATTTCCCCTATTTTTCAGTGCTATTTCGCCTATTTAGGGATGTCAGAAGTTGTACAGTTAAAAAAAGCTAGGCAGAACATTTTTTACCACCTGGCAGAGGCGGATCTAGAGGGTATGTCGAAATTTGTAAAGGAGAATGTTAGCTATTAAACCGGAAAAGAAAAATGTGCAAGTAATCCCATTGGTGATAAGGACTGGAAACAGAAATTATGTTTATGTGCTCTTCCACAATTTCTGACATACCCTAGATCCGCCCCTGCCGGGCTACTAAAAAAAGATTTAAAAAAGAGATTAAGAAAAGAGATCGTGGACAATGTATTCTCTTACCTAAACACAATTAAACTTCTGAAGTATAAAATATAGCTTTAAATTTCCATCTTTAACTAAAGCAAACAAAAACAAATATACCTCTGACATTTCTATCTTTCAAACTGATTTTTATTCAGCTATGAATTGTGGAAATGTTCAAAACTCAAAACTCCATTTGTGCATTTGATATAAATAAAATATAAAAACCATGTAAATATGTATATAACCATCATTTTTGCTCTCTTCTTGCATTACATTCATCCATACTATTCAATTTTATAATAATCTAAAACAAAAAGATATCAATCAACTACTATCAAAACAATATAATAATGATCTTGCTACCTTCGTTTACCTTAATAATAATAATAATCCACACACTACAATGAAATACCAAATAAACGGCTAGCTACACGTTTCGGCATAGTAGTCAAAACTAACTGATACGAAAAAGCTACGTTCAAACACATTAAAAAAATATACATCGGTAGAAAATGATAAACTGATAACACATAAAAGGTCTATCTCGTCGGATAGAATAGTTACTGATACCGATCGATGTTGTTATTCTTTATTACTAAACTTAAAGCGTTGAATAAAAAAATTAAAACAAAAACAAAAAATTTAACACGCAGCCGTAAGATGGAGCTAGAGATTCTCCTAATGGGAGATTCTCCCTATACTAATACGGTAAAAACAAACATCCATTGGCGAACTTCCCGAGAAATTTTACCTAACGTTCTTTTTTTTAAAGTTAGGTAAGAAAAAAGCAAGATATAGTATAAGTATAAGAAGATTTCAGTGTTAACTCGATAGGAAATGGCTTAGTTGTTCGTTTGATTTCAAACCATCCTTTTCTAAAATCACTGTAAACTTTTGGGTATGTTTCAAGAAGGTGTAGTAAGTTGTCTTGGTATTTAACACTCCACCTGGCATAATTAGGATGATTTAGGGCAAAAGTAGTTAGATATCTTTGACGATAATACGGAATGCAAATCAAAATCACCAGTACGAATGCTTCTTGTTAAATTATTATTGATTTATTGATTCATTTATTTGGTAAGGTCATATATACAACTGGCAGTGATAAAAACACTGATGTGGACCTACTAAAAATAAATTAAGTAAAAAGAATTAAGGAAGATTGGAATTTCAAATTCAAATTTGTAAATTTGTATGATTATCCAAGTTATAGCTGGCCAAATGTCGTCTCTGCTAATTCTTGAACTGGTCTGGAAATTTTACCCTTCCTCGATGATCGTGAAGAAGAAGAGCTCCAAGGCCTTATTTAATTTTGTTTTTAGCAAGCAAGACGAAATGAAGGTACACAAGTTATACAAAAAAATGAAGGATGGTGTTTTTAGAGCGCAGCAAAAACGAAAGATCAAGATTTTACAAGACATTTGAAAATTTTTGAAATTTTTGTACAACATGTGATGTGTGGATTGATGTTTCTATTTTGAAAAGAGTAACAATTTGTATTATTATTTTAATAAAGCTAATTTGTTATGAAAAATAAGAATTCTGCTGTTCATATAGGTATTTTTATTTTTATTTCTTCTCGCCTCAAATCGAATTTTGGTGCGGCACCATAAACGTGATCCGTGTCGTAGCCCCTTTAAGATTGCCTACGTAACAATGGTTTTCACACAAACTTGGCAAATGTAAGTGCCTTTACAGGAATCTGACCACTTATGTGTGACCACTTACTGACATCTTAGGATTTATGTTTTCGATTTCCTTGACAATCGTTTCTCTTGTCACTGTTTCAAATTGAAATTCAAACTTTCAAATTCAAACTTAGTGGACTTGTCATTGATTTGATTTTTAAGATAGAAGGGTGCAATGTGTATTTAGTTATCGCAGTAAAAACATTATCAAATGAATCAAAAACTTTAAGTGATGGTATTTTAGGAAGGTTGACACCGTCAGTGATTCCATTAAAAAACAAATTGAAACTCTTTGCTAGTGAGTCTTCATCTGATATAATGAAGCTATACATTCTAAGATCAAACGTATTATCGCTTGGGCCTGGACCTGGTCTTTGCATTTTACTTTATTAGAAGGCTTCAAGTACCCTTTCTCGAATTGTTCTTATAAATATCATGAATTGCTGTAATTTTAAAAACCTCTTGCGCGTTGTTTTTTTAGTTTTGGGTGATTCCCAGGTATATGTATCAAATTCAACAAGAGGAAACGACACAAAAGATACAGATACTATACAATGTGGCACTTCTAAACACCCATGCAAGAGTTTACAAAAAGCAGTGAGTCTCGTTTTAAATAGAGGACAAATATATCTTGATGGTGGTGATAGAAAGAAAATCTATTACTTTTTGATGGAAGGTTTGAAGTCTTTTAATACGAGCCATCTATCCTTACATAAGTGGAATTCTTCAAATTTTAACAATTACCTCCGTAAATCAACACACACTTGATTCAATCAATATAGTTGGATCTAAAGCATCTGCCGATCACACACAAAAGCAACATTATCAAAGTCCAATAAACATTATCTCGATGAATACTTCAATATCGTACATTGACAAGGTATTTAATTTTGAAGGATCCTTTCAGCAGAAATGTGAATTTCAGATCTACAATTCAACATTCAATAATTGCCGAAAAGTCGTTAATTTCGTTTCGGATAGTGAATTTGCTGTATATATTGTTCACTCGAAATTCCATGGTCCAAAAATTAGCAATCAACTGTATGATGGGATACACATGAACTGTGGTTTACCTTTATGTAATCTAACAATAGCAAACAGCATTTTTGATGTTATCTCGTCATCTGTGATCATGAACAAGAGTAATGCGAACAGTGTTCTCAATATTGCCGATTGCGTATTTCAAAACATCATCCAGTTCAATAATTCGACCGATCATTACTATTTTTCCAATATAGACGTGATTGGGCAAAGAACGAATGTCTTTATTACAAGGTCACTTTTTAAAAACAACACAGCGTGGAAAGAAGCAGCGTTAAACATTGCTGATGTTAATTCTGTCACCATCAAATAATCAAATTTCACACAAAACAGAGCAGCTGATGGTGGTGGTGCATGTTTCTTTAGAGAAACTGCACTAACAGTTCTACTGAATGAATGCAATTTTATAAACAACACAGTTACTTGGGAGAGGTGCAAACATCTGTATCCGATAAAGAAAGGAGAATCGCACCATGACGGTGGAGCAATAGTAAATTTTAGCGATATGAATATCTGTAACTCATTGTTTGATGATAATCATGTGGATTCCTTTGGCGGTGCTATTAAACATGGAGATGTTTGTCATAACAGCGTAATGACAATAGTTAACACCACCTTCCGTTCAAATGGCTATTCTGCTTTGTCTGGAGATCTCATTTATTCTGTTTCCGACCTTATTTTGGAAAATGTCACATTTAATACTAGTGGCACAACATTGGACAATGTGCTATTTTATCAAACGTTATCTGGAAAGGTAACTCTGAAAAAGAGTTTCCTTATTCAATGTCCTCCAAACAACAATATTAGACAAAAGTCAACCGTTCACTTCGTAAATAAATCACAAACAGTGCATAGTATGTTGTATTATTATTGTGTTCCATGTCCTAAAGATACTTATAACTTGTCTGTAGCATACGATCATTATGTACCTGCCAACACCAACACTCCACAATCAATTGTCGATATCAACTGCTCAAAATGCCCGGAAGGAGTTACATGTGACCCTAGCACAGGTATAAAGAGCAACGATAATTTTTGGAGTAAGGTCACAAAAGCCGACTCAATCACTAAATACAACGCAATTCAAAAAGATATTAACTACAGTACAACTGCTATGTTTGATAATATTGATGACTCTGCGACGTTCAGTATGAAAGTGAACAAGGACGTTCTTTCTTACTTCAAAGCCAGAAACCACTTTAACATTGGCAGGACTCAGGAAGATTTTGTTACACAAGAACATGATTTTGACTCGGGTGATTCAGATGATGAAAGTTATGGGGATGACAGCACCAGGATACTCACATCAACATACCTTGAGAAGGAATCGCCCAAACAACCCGCAAAACAGAAGAGATATTTAATTCTATTCATCAAATAAGCATGAATGAGCTTTAAAACAGAGTGGATATGAATTCAAAATACCAATATTGATATGAATGTGTTTAATATTATTCAACTAGCTGTCAAGTCACTGCGTAATGGTAAAAATCTTTTTGTATTAAAATTTGTTTTGTGAT
This sequence comes from Turritopsis rubra, assembly GCA_039566895.2. Classification (NCBI taxonomy): domain Eukaryota; kingdom Metazoa; phylum Cnidaria; class Hydrozoa; order Anthoathecata; family Oceaniidae; genus Turritopsis; species Turritopsis rubra. Next base: position 14,824,646 of record CM077629.1, on the reverse strand, counting down.
AATAAAAAAAAATTGTCGAATAAAAAAACAGGCATTTTCTACAAAGAAACTTGGAGTCTAATCTTCAACCTCTTTTTTTGATAAAAATAGTAATTTCTTTTTAAAATCTCTTTTTGAGAAACTATTTTTTTCAAAGAATGGATTTTTTTTTCAAAACTCGATATAAGAAGGATCAGACGTTGTTTAATTTAGAATGTTATTGAAAAAGTTTCTGATAGACCAGAGAATATACTTGTTTACAGAAATACTTTAGCCGCAGTTACAGAACCGAAAGTATATTTGCAGGGAGATTTAATGACAGCAGGTTTCTTCATTAAAAGGTTTGGAAAATCTGTCTACAAGTATTTATAGGTTTTGATCGACTTAAATTGTTCATATGTATATCTAATACCACTCAAGAACAAAAACGACAGCATAGTAGCAAAAGCATTGGATAATTTTCTAAAAAACAAATGAACCATATAGATATCTACAAACAGATTTAGAAAGTGAACTTTATAATAGAAAGGTAGCTGATGTTCTAAAGAAAAAACAAGTAAAGCTGTATTCTACAAAAATCACTCAAAAGGCGTTTAAAGCAGAGAGAGCGATACGAACAATAAAGGAATTATTAAATAAGCTATATATCGTAACAAGTATGAAATAGCTTCTTGGTAGGTGCTATTCCATATATAGAAGAATACATGAACAACAAGAAAACGTTAAACAGAGTTTTTAAGCAAGGAAGAAGGAGGATGGATGGATGAGAATATTCGTATGAAACGAATATTAGCTCATGAAAATTTGAAGCGTGATAAAGAGTATTATAGCAAAACACATTATATTAGATATCCGTTTCGTAAAGGAGGCTATAAAACTTTTTACTATGATTTACATATTGGAACAATTGTAAACATTTTGAAAATTCGATTAAAAAACAAAACTGTGGAGGGTCCATTTCTGAAGCCTTCAACAAGTAATACCAGATGGTCTAAGAAGAAATATAAAATCAAGGGCAGAAGAAAATTATTTTTTGAGGTAGAGCCGATTTATAAATATATGGTTCAAAATATTGAACCTATAAACATATTGAACGGGTGGTTGTATCGAGAAGAAATTAAGCCAGTGGAAAAACCTGAATTGACATAATACACTATCAATGAAAAAAGACAAGAATACTGAAAGATTGCTAATAGTATTACAAAAATTGGATATAACGAATACTTATTGAAAACCCGTAAATTTAAAGATAATACTATTAAAAGATCTTCAAAATAATCCAATGTTGCAAAAATTAAACACATCAGCTGAAGATTTTAGCAAGTATCAGCAAAGCCTGTTGACAGACTTATCCTTAGCTGGAAAATTGAGATAGAAAAATGTGGAATACACTTGAATCAAAACAAATTGGAACAAGTGACGCTGAATTAAGTAGGATTGCTACAAAGACTCTGGCTGATAGTTTTGTTGGTGTGTATATGTTTGATGAATTTGATGTGTTTCTAGACTTGTGCAAAGATGGAATCTTAACTTGTAAAGGAATCAAATATTTAATTCTCAATCTTGATTATTCTTCATAACCTGGGTATCATTACATAGCGATATGTATCATTTCTAATATTTATCAAACATTTACTATTCATTTATTTGATCCATTTGGTATACGGTTTTGTTTCTCCATATTCCTAAATCGATTTTTCTTTTTGCAGCAAGATAGTAGTCGTGGAAATGAAATTCTTGTAAAATGTAGTCTTAATCTTTCTGACTTGCATAAAGTAATTGATAAATCGGAAATTAATGATACCTGTTAAAGAATTTTTAATACTTTTTAAAAAAGAATCAATTCGGCCTGACTATACTACCATTTGTGGTGAGTTGTGTTTGATTTTTTGCAACATTCATTATAAAAAATATAGTTTTGATAAGGGAAAAGAGATTTTGGATCATCTTTTTTACAGTGCTATTATTAAAGATATGAAAATGTTGCATCAAAATTTCACAGAAACAACAATCGGTGCTATAACCACTATCATGAAAAAAAAAACAACGTATGGGAGTTTGTATAAAATTAAAGAGTCTTATTTAGCGTAAATTTTTATTACTTTATATGAGTTTTTATATTTACTTTATATTTATTTTACGTTTTATATTTTTTATAATTTATTACTGACAATTTCTCTTCACCATAAATTTACGATGAAAGTCTTGAAACAACAAAACATGAGCACAATAAATCAGACAAAATTTATAAGGTTTCGACCATAAATTTAGTGAGGAGGCCTTATCAATTAAACTATGTTTTATGTACAATTTTTGCTGACATGAGAACAAATATTATTTCATGATAATTGGGTTTGTCTTTTTTACCCTTTGTCACAAGGTTCTGTAATAGATATTTTGTTTGTTTTTTCTATCCAATAGTTCTGCATAGGTCCCTTCTCCCTTATTGCACTATTATCTTCATATATGTGAATATGTTTGAATTGTTGTAGACTGTTCCTGAAATATGATTCAGCTTTTATGTCTTCTTTGTGATGATCTTGTTCTACTAGCAATTTGTTGTTCACTCTTTTCATTATATTAACCGTTCTATTTTTTCCTTAGAAATCTATAAAGAAAAAAGGAAAATATTAATTTAGATTGTTCAATTCTAATGAATTTGCACGTGGAACAATTTGATAGTGCTTGTTTTAATTTACATTTGTCAATGTAAAAATGGGATCAAAATTAATCAGTTAAGAAAGTAGATAGGTAATATGGCAGTTTTAATGATAAGCAATCCTTATATAGTGTATCGTTCAAACATTTTTAACAACAGCTGTACCATAACATATTTTTCTTTGATTCGCGGGACCAATTTGGGCTTAAAAATGGAAAGGTAAGGGGGTTTCGGGCGAGGGATTAGTGGTGGAGGTGATTTGATTTTGACGATGACTCGACATGATTATTTTGAAAATAATGCTTATAATATTTTTAATGTATCCAAAATATTTATTAAGCAGACACGATAACTCGAGAAAAATAATTTAAAACTTTATTTTTGAGTTAGTAACTCGAATCTTTTAAAGCAATATCATATTCTCGAGTTAGTAACTCCATATCAAAGTTTGGCTTTTTTAATTTCAAGTTAGCAACTCAAGTTGTAGAAGCGAAAAATATATTTTCGAGTTAGTAACTCAAAGTGATATCGAAAATTAAAAATGTGAAGTTAATAACTCGAATTATGACGTCATAATCCATAACTCGAATTTATAACTCGATTTTGTAACTCGGATTACCTTGTCCATGCTGTTTGACAGTTAAATGTATCCATGTTTCAAATGTTTTAGTAATTCATATATTTTTTTTTTTATATTTCTTTTTCAACTGATTTTTTTACTTACAACTACGCTACACACTCTTCTCTTGTTTCAATTTTTAATTAGGAAGAGGTTTTTTTTACATTAACATTTTTGATCTTTATCACAACAATAATGAAATGTGAAAATTTACATCTTTTAAAACGAGGCCCGGATAACCCGAGCTAAAAAATGGAGTTATAAAGTCGAGTTATAAATTATGACGTCATAATTCGAGTTATTAACTTGAAATTTTTAATTTTCGATATCACTTCGAGTTACTAACTCGAAAATATATTTCTCGCTTCTACAATTTGAGTTACTAACTCGAAATTACTTTTTCAAATAAATCAAGTCGATTTTTCTCGAGTTATCGTGTCTGCTTAATTGTTCAATTTTAATGAAAATTGGCACGTGAACAATTTGATAGTGCTTATTTTGATTTACATTTGTCAATGTAAAAATGGGATCAAAATTAATCAGTTAAGGATGTAGATAGGTAATATGGCAGTTCTAATGATAAGCAATCCTTATATTATGTATCGTTCAAACATTTTTAACAACAGCTGTACCATGACACTTTCTACGCTGACTTATTTTTCTTTGATTCTCGGAACAATTTGGGATTTAAAATGGAAAAGTAAGGGGGTTTCGGGCAGGAGATTGGTGGTGGAGATGATTTGAATTCGACGATGACTCACATGATTATTTTGAAATTAATGCTTATAATATGAAAAATAATTGGTTTTGCTTTACAAAATATTTTGAAAATTAAGCAGGCACGATAACTGGAGAAACATAATTTAAAACTTTATTTCTAACTAAGTAACTGTAATCTGTTAAAGCAATATAATATTGTCGAGTTAGTAACTCGAAGTGATATCGAAAATAAAAAATTTCAAGTTAATAACTTGAATTATGACGTCACAATCCATAACTCGACTTTATAACTCGATTTTGTAACTCGGGTTTTCCGGGCCTCTAAGCAGACACGAGAGAAATTATTGAAAACTTTAGTAACTGGAATCTTTTAAAGCAATATAATACTCTCGAGTTAATAACTCGACTTGGTATATTTGCAAAAGTAATTTCGAGTTAGTAACTCGAAGTCAAAATTTGGCTTTTTTAATTTCGAGTTATTAACTCAAGTTGTAAAAGCAAGAAATATATTTTCGAGTTATTAACTCGAAGTGATATCGAACATTAAAAATTTCGAGTTAATAACTCGAATTATGACGTCATAATCCATAACTCACTTTATAACTCGATTTTATAACTCGGGCTTTTCGGGTCTCTTTTAAAATCTATGATTGAGTTGAAACATACTTGAAAATAACGGTCAAAATTTCAATAGGTTGAATGCGATTTTTAGGAATTGATCTTTTAAAGAATCTTCTAACATTATCTTATTAGAAGACTTTGTTGGCAAAATCTTCAAAATAAGTGTTTTCTATAGGAATGGCAAGGAAAATCGACTGCTGTTTCACTAAAAGAAACATTCCTCCACAGAGATTTTTGTAAACGCCTTTAGTTGAACATAATCCTCCTTTTCATGAATTCAAAAGGTTGATACCCTATTACTGAAACGAAACTGGAACGAAGCTGAAACCAAACGTAACTTAATAAAATAAAAAAAGAAAGCTTAATGAATATTCAATGTTTTGTTATTAAATCAAATCTCATCTGGTATTATGTCTGGCAATGTCTAAATTTGGGCTACGGAAGCCGCAAGTATGCTTCAACTGCTCAACCAGACAAACCCCCTATAACTTATAACTTATAACCTTATAACTCTGCAAGAAACGTCTATATTTTGAATCTAGTAAGTGATTACGACTTTTTATTCGTCTGCTAAATAGCTATTCTTTACATCAGGTTAGACCTGCATATTTTGACATGATATGATTTATGAAATATAATTGTAATAATACACGTGTCAGGCGCTGATTTAGCGCGCGGTTTAGGCGGCTCGACCCGCCTCCAAATTTTGCCCAAAATAACCCTATAACACTTTTTTAAACAGTTCTCCTCCCTTCTTTCTTATCGAAAATCGAATAGCGCTCCATCATAGAGCTTTTCGGACAGAGCCGCTCAGAACTCATAAGTCATATTTTGAAACAACACTTTGAGCCGTCTTCCTATATTTTTTATCACCGAACTTGGTTATAACTTTCAGATCTTGAGCCGCTTGCGACACTAATTTACGGAATCGATAGAGTGTTTGGCCACAATTTTATCGATGGATGCAGGGCATTGATCTTCGTTCTGCCGGTTGATGTGCTGGAAGCGGCTCAAGAAGCGGCTCAAATTTCTTAGGCTACGGAATCGATATTGTTTTTAGTATGGAAGAAATGTGTGAAAAGGCTATCTCATCAAGTTTTGTGCTACTGGTTAGATTGCAGAAGCGGCTCTGAAGTCGATTGTCACATATTTTTTGATATTTTTTTAATAAATCGTTTGCGTACTAGGTGTATAAGCTAAGTATTATCTCATCAAATTATCCATCATATACATCGCGAGAGAAGTTGTAGTGGTGATGGATATATGCACATGGCTAGTTTATATGGAAGTGTTGTCACCAGAATATTCAGCATGGAAAAATAAACCAGAGCTCATATTCGTTATTAAACCACAAGCTAAACGTTATATTATTCCATTCATGGTGTTTGCTGAAGATGAGAAGGGGAAGGAGAGAGCGTGCAGATGGTCATTATTATCTCATAGCTAGCTAAACTCACATAAATTTCCCTGGATAATAAGTATTTTTTTGTTTTTATTTCATAATTTGTTTAAGAAATGAATTAATCCCTGATTTGGATTTTCACTCCTATGAGGAGAGAGTGTTTAATATAATTAACGCCTTCCCCCGAAAGACGGGTAAATAATGTTACGTTTTTACTGAAAAAATTGGGTCGCTTTTCAGTACAAACGTAAGCAATATTTACCCATCTATTGGATGGAAAACAGAACATTTATACATTGACTCTGTCAGAACAGTTCTGGTGCATAGCAGTGTATCATTCAATTCAAACGTTTCTGTATATAGTTCATTTATAGATGACTTTCCAATGGACGTATTATTTATGAATATATGTGTTCTTTTTGCTTTAAATGCTCATTTTAGACTTTAAAATTTGCCATTTATTTCTCTCTCCAGCATACTCATATGCATATTCGAGGTCAGTCAAAAAAAGTGGAGTCCAACATTATGATCTTCCTTTTCAGTCTTAAGTGTCGATTAAGTTACTTTTCCTTTTCTACTTGAAATGAATATACTCTTCACTTCAAATTTGACTGAGCTCTAGCTACACCTCTGAGTATGCATGTTTCTGCAGTTTTCCTCTGAAAGCAAAAAAAATTCCTATTTAACTTTGTATGTTCGATTATATGTTTTGTAAACCTTTGTCTGTTTGTTCTTTTTTTGTTTTACTGTTGTTTCAATGATCAATTCATTTTCCTCAGCATAATAGTGCATCTTGATTGGTATTAATTGCATTTTTTTTCTGTTGACTTTCTGAGGGGTTATAGTGCTGTACATAAGTATGTTGGACAAAAAAAACAAAGAATGAACAAAACACACTTTTTGTTTTTTTCACTTATTTTGTAATTTGTATTAATATTATAAAAACAATGGAAAATCTTTACTGCCCATCTTCCTAAATTCTTACTGCTTTCTCAAAATCTATTTTTTCACTCGATAAAGTTTTCATTTTGAGGCATTCGTCCTCAGTGTCAAAATTTTATTTCATACATAGGTGTTTTTCATACTGTGAGGTAGGGAGAAGGACTATTTGATATAAATTATATATTTTTCAACTTGGAAAGATGATAGATTCTGGTTATTAAAATATTTCTTTCATTTTGTGCTGCATCCATGTATTCCCACACCAGCCACATCAGCCCCGAAACTGTCAATTTAGAGATATTTTTAAATTTGAGCCTTAAGGTTCCTAGTTCTTTCTTATTTTTTATGTCTTTTTTTCTCACCATTGTCAAATATTCTGGAGGTGTTTCTTAAGAAAAATACAGGAAAATGTTGTTGTTGTTGTTGTTTCTGAGTTTATATTATAATTTAATCATAATTTCCTGGATGGTAAATTATTACTGTTGCTGCTGTTTATCTTTTTGGAATACATTTCATATTATTACCATGTTGAGAAATTATAATACAATTGTTTATTTCTTTATTTTATGTACTTCTCTGTTGGTGACCCAATTGATTCCTGTTACTGTTATTGCTGGTTGTTGAAATCAGAATCAAATATCGTTCAAATTATATGTTGGAATTATATTGTATGAATAAATAACTATCAAATGAATGCTTATTATTTCAAAAATGTGTTTTTCTTGTTTGAATGAACCTGCGACTGAAACTTATTTTTGCTTTCATTATTATTGCTATGGTCCAGCCCTACAACTTTATCCTATTTCATAGATTTTAGCTATATCTTTTATATATCACCTGGAAATAGCATTAACAAAAAGATTTGTTTACTGAATTGTAGTTGGCAAGGCGTTTACATGAGAAAACAATAGATATAGTCATTCTTGGATGTATAACAAAAATTTGAATTGTTCTCCAATAGATATTTCCTGAATTTCTATTTAAACGCTGTGTTATGTGTCCGTGTATAGAAACGTTAATTCGAAAAAAATCTATTTTAGTGAATTTTGAAAACAGATAATTGCATTTTCTGATATAATTTGATTTTCACATCCATTTTCAATTTTTTTAAATATTGAAAATTGATTTCAATTTTCAAATTCTAAATTTGTTGCGACTTCCCTATCTTCTTATACTAATACTAAATCTTGCTTTTTTCTTACCTAACTTTGAAAGAAAGAACGTTAAGTAAAAATTTTCGGGAAGTTCGTCAATGGATGTTTGTTTATTTTTGTTCCGTATTAGGATAAGGCACTCCGGCTTAGTGCTTATAATTGTTTTATGATATAAAATACGTAAGGGAAGACATGATATAGCATATCAGGCGGAGACTTCGAATTACAATCGAACGTAGCAGCTATTGACAACGAATGTAAAATAGTTGTTTGAAGAAAAAAGAAGCGTTTGTTTACATTTTTTAAGACGAAGTAATAATAAGAAACATGCATAAAATAAACGAGTTTTTATTACGAAGAATAGTTTTTACACATTAACGACTTATGGTGTGTAATGTTGAAGGTTGAAGACGTATCAAACGGCATTTTATCCAGTTTTGGTTTGTTTTCTTAGATTTCCAAATAAAAGAAAGAAAATTTAGTGTCGAGCATGGTATTTTTTAATACAATGATAGAAAGAAGAAAGTCAAGAAGTAATAAAAGATTAGAGATTTGATTAATCTGTTGGTTTTGGCAGTGAGTAAAATTAATTACCGATGGCGTTTTTCTAATTGGCGATCTCTCTGTTCCTGGAATTTATAGAGAAAGAAAACTCAGCTTTGAAGAAAGAAACATTCTTCGGAGGTATGATTCTTTTTAAGATTTAGTTAATACCTTATATCTTACATACGTAAATCTGTATATATTCCAAAAGTTAATTCTGCGATGGGTATTGTAGTGTGGGGTGAGTGAGATATTTTACAATTTGTGAATATTTTTATCTGAGATTTAGTATTGATAATTATGAATATGTTTACCACAAAGTCTGAAATTATTTTTGGTTGACTATAAAGTTAGAAAGTAGAAAGAATTAAGAATTGATTAGGATTCAGAAGTCGAAAAAATACAGCCTTTTATTTAAATTTTCTTATTTTCTTAATTTTTTTTGTAGCAAGTTATTTGAGGGACTTGGAACTATGACGTCATTATCATGGCGTTAAAATATATTGCCGACTACATGTCGGTCACAATTGAATTTGTGTGCAATTTTTCGCTGGGCTTAATATATATGACATTAAACGCATAATTATTTCGTTAACTGTTGCCGTTTGGGGCCCATATTGGCTTTGAGTTATGGCTCAAATTGATTTCTTCAGTAAAACTTTACATTAAATATGATTCGACGTAAACATGTAATAACATTTTTAACAATCAAACTTCTTCCGTGTTCTGTGAATTCTATTTTTGGCGACAAATAAAGGAGAAATCAATAGTTTTACCTCAATACACCGGTTATCAATGCTTGGTAAAAATGTATGGCGGGTAAAAAATTCATGAATCGATGAAAGATTTTAGGGCGGCGTTTTGGACTGCGTTTTTGTATTTCGTAGAGTTATTATCAAATGGTTAGTATAGCGTGTAAAAACATCTTATTGGGAAAGATGTAAAAAAATTTTACACGGTATACTAGTATTATTTAATACTGAGAATCCATTTAACTATGACTCGTGCTTTGTTGAATAAGCAGAGTAGAAGAATGGTTTTACACTGGCCATCAAGGTTCTCGCTGATTGGCTTAAAAAAGACGGGGGTTTCCGTTCCGTTGTCTGAAAAATTCGAATCACTTGTCTGAAAAATTCGAATCACTTGTCAGTTTAAATCATGTGTCTGAATTCTTTTCACTTCACTGTTCAAGCCGCACGAGAGATGACGACGTCTTTTGTTTTCAAGAGCAGAGACGAATCTCAGCAAATGATTTTGAGAGCTAGTCAGGCCACTGTTTCTAATCTGGCTAGGACGTTTTTGGTAAGCATTTCTACGTTATTCACATTACTTCCAATGTGAAACAAAATATGTATAATACTTTTTATCTTCTTTCTTAAGATTGACCATACAAGCTTGTACATTGTCGACCAACGATCCGGATGTACTGAGTTTCCCACCAGTGGTATTTTCGAACTGGAGGATTACGTTTCTGGAACGATATTCATTGTGCATGGTGATAGATCAGGAGGAACTGTCACAATCTCTAATCTTTTTCAACCGCCATCACAATCCGTTTTGTTGACTCCATCTTCACAAACAACAACCATGCCAACTCCACGACTATCCACAGGAATATCGCGGAATGCTCTTGTAATTGTCAAAGTTGTTCGTGCTGATCTCAGTGAAAACGGTAAACCTGTCAACATGCACAAGTACAACTTCACAACGTTTGTGCCTTGTATGCGGAGGAGCAAGCAACTGTTAATTACATCATCAGTCAAGTACGCGAAAAGATGAGAGACGATAGTTTAGAGCTGGTTGGTGCGTCTGGATTGAAATTTTATCATGAAGAGGGAACAAGAGGTGAACTGTTTTGTCTTTCTCTTATTTTAGTTCATAAAAAAATAAAAATAAAATATAATTTTTCTTCTCTCAAAGTTGTTTTTTTACGAACTTATGTGTCTAGACATAGCCATTGCAAAATAATGGCCTAGTTACACTATGATAGCTTCGTGCGGCCGTTCCGCACTGTCTATAAAATAAGGATTAATGAATGTCTTTGATTGTACATTTCAAAACAACTTCGTTTTCACGCTTTCTATCACTTACCTTACTCTTTTGTCCAATATTAGGCGTAGCTTTCTGGAAAGTTGGGTCAAGAAAGATCTTTGCCGTTACGGGTGAAGACATAGAGCGGCAGAAAGTGTGCAACAGCCTTGATGATGCAGATTATTTTTATACACCATTAGCCCGTAAAAGAAAAAACGATGACTTTGAAGATATGAAAATGGACATAAAGAAATTGAAAGATTCTGCGGATAAAATATTCAAAATCTGCAGCAAGAAGCAGTTTAATGTGGCTTTCCTCAACTCACTGGAAGAAACGTTTGGCTGTGTTATTTGCAAAGCTTCTCCGGTGAATCCCCCCATCATATTTTGCCGTGCGTGCTCGTCATTGGTTGGTTGTAACACCTTTGTCAATACATGGTATTCTGGATCTGGCGGCCTCGATAAACCATGTCCAAAATGCCGCGAACCACGGGGCTTGAGTTCTACATTTGTCGTTAAAGGGTTCCATGATTTTTTGAAAGAGATGAATAATCTTCTGTCAGCAGACACTGGTGACGAATCTGATGCTTCTGCAGACACACTGCCAATCGCATTTGATTGAAACATTATCACCACTTGTCAGTTTCAATTTTTGTTGTGAGCTTTTTACGCGTACTTACAAATTTCATTTACTTGTATGATGAAACATTAACTGCATCATAGAAATTATTATCCTTTTTTCGTTTCTCTCAAACCCTCCCTCCCCTTTTCACGAACTTTTCACCAATAAGGTGGGGGATGAAATACTTTAATCGGAGAAACTTTCGCGAGAGAAACTTTCGCGAATTTCGCGAATTTTGGCCTTTTTCGCGAAAGTTTATCTCGCGATAAATTTGAAATTGTTCATTCGCGAAAGTTTATCTCGCGAAATTTTGCTAGTTTTCCTATTCGCGAAAGTTTATCCAATAAAATTATGAAAAATTTTCTGCCAAGATTTTTGAAATTTTTTTCAGAAATCATGTATTTAAAGGGGAGGGAAAGAATTGTCTGTTTTATTCTTCTGGAAAACTTTAGAAAAATATACTCAAATAATAATACTCAGGATTTTTTTCTTTCTTTCTTTTTCAAAATATTCCGTTGTTCCTATTACAAAATCATCTAATCGATAATAACAATATCTGATTCTTTTCCCGGCTGTTTGTCTGCAAGTCTCGGCTTCTTTGGTGGTATTTTTCCCCTGAACATGTCGCGTATATCATACGACTTTGTTTCTTTTGTAGCTCTTTTATCCAATTTTCCTTTTATTTTGTGAGGCTGCTCTGCTGGCTGAAAGTCAACTTCTATCTCTTCTATCTCGTCTGCTAGGAACGATCCCAGGATTTCTGGTGCCATTGGCTCAGCATAAACTGCTTCAACAAGTTCCATCAGTCGGTCGAGAAGCTGGGCATTTTTTTGGGTTGGAGACATATGTACTGTTACATTGCACGGGATTTCCAAACCTCCTTGAACAAGAGGAGATCTGCGGTAATTTGTAGATGTTAAATCGGCAAAAATTCTCGCATCTCTAACCAGCAAAAACTTGAGAGTTCGTGAAAGTTCTCTTGGTAAATGTCCAACAACCAACCCGTTCGTCTTGCATACTTTTATAGCAAATGTATCGAATGCATTATTCTCTTCATGAGAACAGACGAGGTGCTCTTCTTTGATGGGATGCCAATACTTTCTATAATAATGGTATCCCCGAATCGCTGCGTTGAATGTTTTTGTTAACATTATTATTACAATGTTTTATTGTTGTCGGAACAACTTGTCAACTTTGTTGAAATTTTGTCTTTCGAACTAACCTCCATTCGAAAAAAAAAACAATTAACTCTCCATCGTTTTTCCTAAGTATTTAATCGTGCTCTTTCAAAATTAAAACTAATATCTCTGCGATGGAGTGTACTTTGAGATGATGAAATCGATTTCTTTTACTAGTAATTTTCGAATTTTGTGTTCCATTAACCTTTTTGTTTTGTTTCTCTAACGAGTCAAGATGTCTTTCCTAACAGCTTCGATCAAAGAGAATTTGCTAAACACCAAAGAGAAAAATGAGCATAACTCCAGCGAAGCTAAAGAAATGGAAGGTAATTTTTATTTATATTTTTCTAAGAATTGAAAGAATGAAGAAACAAGAAAAATGATTCTTAATTCTAAACGAACGCTTTTCGCCATTAGCAATTATTTTGACCTGTGGTATCGATACTGTAGTGAAACCGAAACTGTTCCTTGTGGGAGGAGAAAGGATATAGTGACAGTAGGATCGGGCGATAAATTTATTGTTTTCAAAAAAATGTTGAAGCTTTCTTATGTGTTTTTTTTAGGAGAGGGTGAAAATATTACGACGCTTGGTGATATCGATTATTCAACAATGCAAAAAGCAACAGCTTCAAAGCCCAAAGGTTACACTAAATGGTCGGACAAAAATCGTTATGATATCGGGAAATATGCCTCGCAACATGGAAACGCAGCAGCCGTTCGGAATTTCAAAAAGGAATTTCCGAACATAAAAGAAAGCACTGTAAGGGAATTTAAAAAAAGGTACGAACAAAAAATCAAAGAAAAAAAGAAAAAGAATCTCCCATCATCCAAGGAAATTTCCAAATATCAAACAAAAACTGGCAGGCCGTTGCTTCTGGGGAAATTTGATACTATGGTCCAAAATTATATTGAGGCAATGAGCAATCGTGGTGCCGTTGTAACTTGGGCTGTTGCGAACTCGGCAGCAGCTGCATTGATCAAGAAGTATCCTGGTGTAATCGGTGATATCGATTTGGAATCTTCTTCTTGAGCACAAAGCCTTTTCCATAGGATGGGCTTCACGCGTCGTCGTAAGACTACTTCAAAGGTTGACATTCCAGAAGCTGCCAGAAAAGAGATTGAATACCTCTTTTTGTATGAAATCGTTACTAAGGTGGAGAAGTATGAAATTCCCGACTCATTGGTGATCAATTTAGACCAAACACCGCTGAAGATTGTTCAATGCTCCAACAGTACTCTGGCAAAGAAAAATAGCAAACATGTTGCTATCGTTGGCTCCTCAGATAAGCGCTCTATCACAGGAACCTTTTCCATCACTCTTTCCGGAAAATTCCTTCCAATGCAGCTCATTTACGGAGGTAAAACTCAGCAAAGTCTGCCACGTTATCAATTCCCCTCTAGATTTTCATTAAGTGTGAATGAAAAGCACTTTTCTAACACAAACGAATCTATAAAGCTGCTGAAGGAAATCATTGTACCGTATGTCAAAAAGGAGCGTGAAGTGAAAGGTCTCAGAGAAGATCAAAAAGCTCTCGTGATAATGGATGTTTTCACGGGACAGATGACGTCCGATGTCAAAGATGTTTTAGAGGAAAATAACATATTGGTTACTAATGTACCTGCCAATATGACTCGTTTTTATCAGCCATTGGATCTTACCGTTAACGGAAGTGCAAAGCGCTTTCTTGCAAAAAAGTTTCATGGTTGGTACTCACAACAGATTTCTGAGCAGTTGGATTCTGGGAAATCACTGGAAGACATAGATATTAAGCTACGCCTCTCAACGCTGAAACCTTTACATGCTGGCTGGGTTGTTGATTACTATAATTTCATTACGTCGGCTGAAGGAAAGGAGATAGTGGTAAATGGATGGAAAGCCGCTGGCATATTCGATGCCCTGAAGCTTGGTAGCAAGAAATTGCCGAGTATAGATCCATTCCATGATATCGACCCTTTGGTCATTGAAAGTAGTGTCATCACAAATGTAGGCGCAGTCTGCCAGCTGGAACAGGAAGAGATCGATGGGCTTTGTCATCCAATTGGTGCAGTTGATTCCGACGACGAAGAGGAGTGGGAGCCAGAAGGCTTTAAAAACGTATTCGATGATGTTTTTAACGATTTTGATGATGAACAGTCTTTGTAACTATTTATTATTACATTATAATTGTTAAGAAAATGCAAATTCAGATATGTTTGAAACTAATATTCGTCTATTTTCTGCAACAATAAATCCTTGGTTTTCTAAAATTATTTCAAAAAATTTCTTCATTCGCGAAAGTTTATCTCGCGAAAATTAAACAATTTCTTCGTTCGCGAAAGTTTATCTCGCGAAATTTGCCGTGTTCTTCGATTCGCGAAAGTTTATCCAAAAAATTTCGCGAATTTTTCAGCTCGCGAAAGTTTCTCTCGCGAAAGTTTCTCCGATTAAAGTAAATGTTTTCTCGTGCAAGTAAACGTACTTAATGCAGTATTACATCATTTGTGACAAATTGATGAAATAAAATAGAGCGTTTTTAAAGAGGTCAGCATTTCCATTGACAGCTGACTGAAAAATCACAGAAAATGGAGGATTTTCTCTTTCAAATCTTTCCTGACGAGAACGAATGAGGTTTTCTTTTCCTTCCAAAGGATCGATACCAAATCGACTTTCTAAGGTCAATGAACGTCCTGTTACCGACAAATAGTTGGCGCAAGCTGCATCAGCTTCTGGTAAATCTTTCGCATCTATGACCCCAGTATTGGAATTTTTCGAACGTTCAACAGGAATACCTCTTCCTATAAAATTAAATATATATCCTTGGCACACAGGTTATTTTGATAAAGAAATCTTGTTTACTTATATTCCTCGGGTACACAATTTTTATAACATTATCTGTTTTTATATCAAGTTTATATTTTGATAGTTATATTGATGATATGTCACTTAGCACCCTTGTTTTAAGACCTCTGCTTTTTACTTTGTTCCGACATATACAGAAAATGTTAATCCAGTCACCTGGTATTCTGTGATGATTCCACGAATGCACAAATGTTTGTAATCCAGCGTAGCTAACTCTGCATGTCACCCAAGAAACTCCAAACTTTGTAGTCGCGTTACGCATGTCAATTAAGTTGTGGTGCACCAGATCATTCAATACCTTTTTCAAAGGATAATTTACACGGCTATTTACTTCCACCCAAATACGCTCAATGATGTTATTCTAAAAAAAGAAAAAAATAACAATAATGGGCAAACATGTACAAGATAAATTAATTGAAAATACAAATGAAAAGGCACTTAAATTACAAGGCTTTTTTTTTGTTTCGTAAATGATTGAAAAAGTTTCTACTTACATCTGTTGATTTGGTGACTTTAAATGGTTCTTTCCTTTTGTCGTGCCTGTACTCCCTTAAGGAATCCTGAATATGACATGCCAATATAAATTCCTTGCCACCGTCAACACGAAGTTGATCCCATACGCCATGAGTCAAAACCGCCGCTCTAATGTATTGAATATGCATGAACATTGATCATACAACTATAAATGATTTTGACTAGTTGAAGCGCAAAACTTAGATTATCTCACCTGTACACGTCATTATAAATAATTCGATTATTTTTTACAGGCATTGTAGCGTACGAAGTGATCATTCCGGAGTATCCGTCTCGCGCACAAACGTGAGTAACGCCATACATGCCCAATTTTTCGTTTTGGTCCATGTGCAGTTTCTCACCAAAATATGACGCTTGATATTGCTTTGGATTAAATGACCTGCCAGCTGTAACGGCTCTAGATGTTTGTGCTCTGGGATTAATCCTTTTTAGCGATTTACCGACGCTGCATTCTGCTACATGAAACCCCTTACTACGTAGCAATCCAGTCATCATTTTTCTACCATAGGACTCTCCTCCCTATACACAGCAGCAAAAATCTATATTATGGCAACTTTAGTGAGAACAGTGAAATCACAGGACACAAAATAGAGAGAGAGAGAGAAATTACCTCTGAAATCCCTCTGAACACAATCTTATCGACTTCTGATGGGCTGTATAAACTCTGCTTCCCTATCTTGTTAGTTTTACAAAATAAACGGATATTAGCTGCAGAAAGACCACGAGGTGATGCATTTCGTTGTTGCAATAATTTACTGATTTCATTGTAGGTTTTTCCAGCTTGAACTAAGGTCTTAATTTCTTCCAAAGATGACACATTCAACAACGACATATTTTTGTAATGAATAGCAAAAAGTGTGATGCGGCAGTTTTTATGTTCTTTGACACACTTGTAAAACATAACCCCCGGTACATTATCAACGACATCACGTGACTTAACGTGTAAGCACGTGACTGTACTAAATCTATGCAAAATATGCGTTAATTAAGCTAGAAATATTGATGTAAGGTTTTCGAATACAAATTCCCCTACTTTAAAAGACAATTGAAAATTAAATATGAAATCAATTTTTGATATTTCAAAAAATTGAAAAAATGATTTAGGATCAAGTGTTACTGTGAACTTAATTTCTAATTTTCAATTTTATATCAAATTGATTTATTTCGAATTAACGTTTCTATACACGTATGGTTATGGCCTAGTCAACAAGTTTCGCCTCGTTTTCTTTCTCATAATTGCGTTTAACTAATCCGTCGGGAAATAGGAATAATAAGAGACCATCACTAAGTAATAAACTTTTGAAATCAGTTAAAAATTTATAGAAATGAGGTGTTAAAATTTTGGAAGGTCTATTAATTGAATGAACGTAAGTTTGAATTATTGAATAATGAGAACATGCCGCTTTATAGTTTCAGCTTTCCATCACTATAATTGTTGGGCACCCCAAGTAAATAACTTTTCATAGCTTTTCTATACTGCAGACAACCTATACGGAATAGGAAGTAAAACTGTGAGCTTTAATGCTCGGAAGTACCTGGCCAGTACAACGTCCCCCGTCTGCATACAATTGGATGATCTATTGGATGTATACGCAGTTAACTAAATATTACGCATAACATCTTCCCAATCCGAAATGATCGTTTCTGTAGCACATACGGATCACCCAGATTGGTCACAAGGCTTACTATTTTGAATTTGCTTGGATCCACCTCTGATCGGAATGTTCCGGTAAAAAATCGGGATAATCGGAATTTACCATTAAGACCACAAGATTTTGAGCCGCCTGCCAAAAAAATCCTGGATCCGCCCCTGCGTGTTGACTCTTTCAATGTATATTTTCGAATGCTATATTCGAATGAATGAAGCTCTATATACGCTATATACAAATTATAATAAGGCATAGTTTTCACTATACTACACCATCCTGGTTTCCAAATACAACAACGTCAACTATATCTTATAGAAGGTTTTTTGTTTCTCTTAGGATATATTTTAATCTCAGTCTTAAATTGTTTCTTATTGTCCTTGGTTGTATCTTCTTTGTCGAAAGAATTTTCATTTGACATGATTGATGTATCTTTAGTATCCATTTGTCTCTCCAACAGTTTTTTAGCATGACTAATATCTCGAGTGTATGATCCATTGTAATTGGTAATAGTTATCATACAGCCGGATTTTTTTGTAACCGTATATGGTTCAGGATCGTAGAAGCTGCTTAGTTGATTCTTTTTAGTTTGTTTTAGGAGAAGTTTGTCACCCACTTCGACTTTTGATTCGGTTGGTTTGTAGGTCTTTGCAAAATTGTCAGTTATTTTCTGCTGTCTGTTGAAGTCGTTAACTCTGACACTGTCGTGGATCTTGTTATCAATACGTTGTGTAATTTCCGATAGTCCTGTTTTAATAGGGCGATTAAAGAACAATAATGCTGGTGCAAACCCAGTGGATGAATGTGGAGAATTTCTGTAATTGAATAGCAGTTGATCAAGTTCTTTTCGCCAATTCTTTCCTTCGATGCGAACGGTTTTAAGCGTTTTCCCAATAACCTTCGTAAATTGTTTGCATTTCGCGTTCGAATGAGCGTTTATGGGTGTTATGCAACGATGGTTAATTTAATATTCTTTTAGGAAATTTTATACTTTGTTTGAATCAAATGGTGGTCCATTATCACTCTTGAGTTCTTCTGGTAACCCGAATAATGCAAAAGTACCGTCTAATTTATCTCCAGTCGTTGAACGCATTACATGAACGATGGGGAATCGGCTGTATTCGTCTAAAATCACAAGCAATTTCTCACCAGATGGTAGAGGGTCATGGAAGTCAACTGAAATTTCACACCACGTAGCTTCAGGCAATGGTGACGACTTTTGTGGTTCTGGTTTATACGATGGAGTAACAGCTTGCCAAGCTAAACAAGGGCGAATTGTAGTAGTAACGTCTTTGTGGAGGTTCGGCCAATATACTTTGATACACAGTAGTTCAACAGTTTTACTTATCCCTAGATATCCTTGGTGGGCTATATTTATTGCCATTGTCTTAAATATTTTGGTAAAATAATTTGTTTTCCTTTCAGTAGAATACCATCGTTGTCGGTCAATTCGTGGCTGATTTCTTTGAACGGTTTGCATTCCGGTGACGACCAAGCATTTGATTTCATAGCGTTTCTAACGGAATTTAACTCATTGTCTAATTTGGACTCGTTTCGTACTAATGCAAGACTAATAGCTCGAGGAATCGAATTATTGGTTACCACATTACGTAATAGTTTGTATCATCGCAAATTGACTCATGTGGATCCTTTGATGTCGAGGAAAGTCGAGAGAAACAATCTGCAATATTGTTTCTTCCTGCTTTATGAATAATGTCAAAAGTATAACTCTGTAAAGTCATTATCCAACGTTCAATGCGTGCATTAGACTTTTTGCTGTATTTCTGGAGAGATTCAAGAAGATTGTGATCGACATATGCTTCGAAGTTTGTTCCATGAAGGTAGCAATGGAACTTTTGAACAGTAAAGACAAGAGCAAGACATTCTTTCTCAGTTGTTGTATATTTCCTCTCGAGGTCAGTCAAAGATCGAGATGCTAATGCAATTGGTTTGTCTTCGTTGTCAATGGTTTGTAAAAGTACAGCACCGAGACCATAATCGGAAGCGTCAGTAACAAGCTTGTATTTGTTTTTTGGATTATAGAATGATTAACAAATGTTTTCTTTTATCGCATCTTTTATCATCGTAAAAGCGTTTTGATGTGTGGGTGTCCAGCAAAATGTCGTATCACCTTTAAGAAGGTCACGAAGTGGTCCAGTGAGAGTAGAAAAGTTTAAAACGAATCTGCTGCAGAAGGTAGCAAAGCCCAGGAAAGATTTTCTCAATCTTTCAAATAATTTTTCAAGAATTCTAAAATGCTTACCTAAGGTTTTACTGTGAATGATAATATCATCACTGATGCATTTTACTCCTTCAAGTCCAGCAAGACAGTTTTCGATTATTCTTTGGAAATCTTCACTCTCATATGTTAAACCGAAGACCATTCGTTTGTAATGCATCAAAGCTTTTTCAGTAATAAATGTTGTAAGATTACGGGACGGTTCGTCTAATAGAATCTGACAATAAGCTTGACGTAAATCGTTTTTGAGAAATGGTTTGATCCATGTAGATCATCAACAATTGACTCAAGAGTCGGTATCGGGTGTGTCTGGCGTTTGATAGCGGTATTAACGGCACGGGCATCAAGACAAAGTCTTATCTTTCCATTTTTTCGATAATTTACGACCATATTCGATACCCAATCAGACGGACCGTTTGCTTTTTCGATAAAATCAAGTTTTTCTAAACGATCAATTTCGGCATTTATTTCATCTCTTAATTGGTGAGGGTAACGTCTCAACTTTTGTATGATAGGTTTCACTTCTTCCTTAGTGTAGATTTTATGTTCATAGTCTTTCAGGAGTCCTTCTCTTTCAAAAATATCTTTAAACTTTTCTGTAATGTGAAGAGTCTATTTTCACTGGATAAACTGGTTGAACAGGTTTTTACTGTTCTTTTCGTTCACTTCTATTGTTCTCCTCCCCAGTGATTTTTATAAAACCCAGCTTTTTGCAAGCGAGTGGTGACAAGATGTTTTCAAAGTTATTTGGCATTATAAAGAAAGTTTCGACGCAAAAGCTTTTGTTTCCTTCTATCGGCACTTCAATTTTTCCAATAGGTTTTATATACTCTTTGTTTCCAAAAGTATATATCTTAAGATATTCTCTCTGGTTTTAGATAAAGAGATCGACTTTTTCTTTTGAATTTGAAGAAATATTTTATAGTTTATACACGAGCATGTTGCACCTGTGTCTCCTATTAGTATAATAGATTCATTGTTAAGATGAACTTTGAATTTTGGGGAAAGTGAATTTGTATCTTTGTTCGACAACCAAAAAACGCTTGATGAATAAAATAAATGATCTTGATTATTTTCGTTATGAACGTCAGGTGTTACCATAGTCATACGAGAAAAAACATAGTCTGGTGATTCCGGCCGTTTAAGGCCGTTCTTGTTGTAAAGCTCGCGTTTCAAAATATGCTCGAACTCAGGCCTCAACATAGGGCACCAAAATGTAAACAAACCGAACCCGCGAAATTTTCAACTTATATTTTAAAAAAGATATCGTTCAAAAATTATTATGCCTGGTGCTAATTGTTCTGTGTTTGGTTGTAGTAGCTCCAGGAGAAAATCTGGAATTACCATTTTCAGGGTGACTAGGGGAAAAGATGAATATAATATAGAATGGAGAAGAAAGTTGGTGCACATAATCACCAAGGACAGGGTGGTGGATCACGCATTAAAAAAACAAATTGAAAATCAAAATCTTCACATTTGTGAGTTGCATTTTACAGATGATTTACTAAATTTTCGTAAATATTCTCTAAAATGTAGTTAAATTGCATAAAATAGTAAAAAGGTAACAATTAAGCATGCCCATGTACTCATCCTAGATGCAGAAAGTAAATGGACAACCTTAATACCTGGTGCAATACCAACTCTAAATTTACCTGTGAAGAGTATTCCATCAACAAAGTAGGTATCCAACAATTATATTGAAAATACTTTTGTTACTAATTAAAATCACTATGAGAAATAACTTCTCTTTTTATATAGTGCAGAAAGTAATCCAAGAGAATCAGCTGCTATTATTAATATTAAGAAACAGCAGAAAATTGAAGCAGAACCCCCTCCAGTCAAAACCAAATGCTATAAATCTTATAAAGAATTTAAAGATCGCATCCAAAATTTAAAGTTACAACAATGGAATATCGAATATCATGAAACTTTATTAAAGTATTGAAATATGACAACATTCATGCTATAGCAAAGTATGAAATATATGTTGATGATAATCTCAATTTCCTGATACGAGTCTTTAACTGGTTACTTCCTGAAGAACATGAAGTATACACTAATTATGAAAAATCATTGTACAACATTACATTATCAAATTTGGTTGCAATAATTTCATCCTATGGTACATGCTCTGCTATTTCAAACAGGGAATTGCATAAAATGATGGAACTACAGAAACATTCCATTCCTAAAGTGTTCACACCTAATACTTCAATCTCTACCACACTTTATGAATCTAAATTTTTCAGGCCCTCTGATTGTCAAATGCTGCACAAAGTATTGGATTCACAGCAATGCCGTACTTGCACACAATTGGAGAAAAAGCTGTTGAAGAAGAATGAAACAGCTAAAAAACGTAAAGAAGATGCAGAAGCAACACCAGCACATTTGTATGCCCCTATATCAAATACATCATCAAAACGTATCAAACTAACACTGCAAAGTTATCGCTTGGAAAATAAAATGCTGAAACAAGAACTCGATAAACTTCAAACCGAAATTAATGAACATTCCAAATCTATTTCACAAGAATTAAATGATGACCTTGTTTCCATAATCAGTAATACTGATGTGGAGTTGCCACCTTTTATGAAGTTTTTCTGGGAAGAACAGCAAAAGTATATTAGATCCTCAAAAACTGGTGTCAGGTATCACCCAATGATCATCAGATACTGCCTGAGTTTAGCAGCAAAATCCTCTTCATTTTATGAAGACCAAGTCGCAGACGTCTTCGTGATTATAAGAATTACATTCATCCGCAGCATGGTTTCAACCCTCTTGTCATTGCTGAGCTGAGGAAGAAAATTGAGCACTTCAGTGAAATTGAAAAGTTCATAGTCTTGTTATTCGATGAAATGAAAATACAAGATAACTTAGTATGGGATAAGCACTCTGGAGAATTGATTGGATATGTCAATCTGGGTGATTCAGAATTAAATTACGCTACCATTAGAAAAATTGATGAAGTTGCTACACATGTACTTGTTTTTCTAATTCGCAGTGTGGTAAATCTCTTTAAGTTCAGTTTGGCAAATTTTGCAACAACTGGTGCAACTTCTTTTCAAATGTTTCCTTTGTTTTGGCAAGCAGTTGCAATTTGTGAGAATAATGGCTTGAAGGTGATAGCAGCAACAGCAGATGGAGCATCTACTAACAGAAAAATGTTCAAAATGCATGCAGCTATGACACAAGAAGCAGATATCAACCTGGATGTTGATGTGACTTACAGAACTCTAAATGTTTGCAGCTTCAATGAAAGGCGATACATATACTTCATTTCTGACGCACCACATTTGTTGAAAACTTCACGAAATTGCTTATACAGTTCCGGATCGGGTGAATATACGAGATGTATGTGGAATGGTGGACTGTTTCTAATTTGGAACCACATATCTGCTTTATTTCATGAAGATAAGAACTGCGGTTTGCACTTGCTTCCACATTTAACTCCAGAGCATATCAAATTATCACCTTTCTCAAAGATGAATGTGAAATTGGCAGTTCAGGTTTTATCCTCTCGTGTTTCAAATGTATTATCCACATATGGTCCACCAGCAGCAAATGGTACAGCAAAATACTGTAAGATCATGGATACCTTCTTTGACATCACCAATATCCGCAACACACATGAATACAAAGAGAAGAGAAAACCATTCCTTGCACCATTCGAATCTATTGATGATGAGAGATTTGTATGGCTGACCGATACCTTCTTTCATTTCTTTGATGAATGGCTGAATTCAATACAGAGTAATTATGGTCATTTAAGAAATTCTGATAGAGCCAAGATGTTTATCTCACATCAAACATATGAAGGCATTAAAATGACTGTTTTCTCTCTGATTGAAGTGATCAGATACTTGTTACAACACAATGTCCCATACGTGTTTCAGACCACTTATAATGAAATCCTGGAAGAAAAGTGCATCAAAGTCTATTCTCACTAGGAATCTTGAACTGCTACTCATTGAGGTATATATAAGTTAAACCCCGAATTCATGGAGGTATGGGTATACTAGGTATGGTTTTCGGAATTGTAGTTTGTTGAATGTACCCCGCACCATCCATCCATAAGTATACGTTTACTACTCGGATTAACACTGTTTTCTATGGCTTCCTCAAACGATTGATTTATCATTTTTGTACCAATATTTGGGCCAAAGAATAGATAACATACAATTATTGCAGCGAAATTAACTTTAAACCAATAATCCAATACAGAATTACTTTATCTATACTATGTGCACTAGCAGAAACCCAGTGGGCATGCATCCGTCCTTTAGACGTCCCACGGATGTCCTCTAGTCCACCTCTCTTCCACGTACCATTGGACATCCTATTTGGGTGGACGGATTAGGCTTCTCTTTCGACGTCCCTGTGCCCACGTTTTCTGGACAGAAACACAAAGAATCGATTAGCATCTCTCACGAAAAGTTTCCAACATTTAAAGGGACTTTTCTTCTCCTTCCTGGTGTTTTAGGTTTTGAAACTTTCAGAGAGTAAAATACAAATATTGGGTTTATGTTAGTTAAAGAATAAGGATTTGTTTCCTTATCTTTTTGAATATATCAGGGATTGTTCAAAAGGTACATAAGATGAAGTCAATCAAAACATCCGCAATCACTATATTATGCTTTGTGTAAGCAAGAGCTAATTGCTAAGTCGGCAAGCCAATTATCAAAAGCGTAGAGCAAGTAGGAGAAAGCATGGGGATGGACCGGAAGTACATTTCTCTGTCTGAGTGAACCACCCGTGCCTTACCCACAAAATTAGAATTGAAAAAAATAACGAGTTTGAAATGCTGTTCAAAATATGAAACGGAATCCTTTTCTTTGGATTATGAAAAACTCGTAAATATTACAGGGTCACAAATATTAAAACATTATCAAGCATAAAAATTAAATCCACCCCAAAATTAATCCATGTTTATTAACTGATTTGCTTTGTTGCTCTCCACCATTGTTTTTAAAATCACAGAAGGTGAAAAATATATTATATATAACAGTTTCATAGGAGAAAACAGATTTTTTGAAATTTATCATACCATCATATAGAATTTTTTAAAAATCCACCTATCAATCCATCTTTCCTAATCATTCTCCTATGGAAATGCAGCAACGGCGGTTATCCATTAATTTGTTCTTTATACCTATAAATTTTATAAATAAATAATAAATAATAATAAAAAAACTATTTTTGGTCCGCATAATTCAAAAACATGTAACAAGCGGTGAGTTGCCCCGAGTCTTCGAACTCATAATAAGTGATACCCTGGGTAGTTCGGTATGCCTTTAATAAACGGAATGTCGAATTCTTTTGATAAGACAATGGAGAAACAATGTCTTGTTTCCACTATGTGAGGTGAAAATTATGTATCGTTAGTATATATTTTTGAACTCCTCAGAATAAGGTGTTTTGGCCAGGTAATAAAGGGGATAATGACGGTTTCGTATATTCGCACTGTTGGCTTTTTTAACAAAGTTCTTGCCCGTCCACCTTTCTGGTGAAACAAGTGGCAGTCAATGCTTATGTAAAGCCGTTTTAAAAATCGTATTTCAATGACCTGGAAAACATTTGATAATAGTGATTGAGGGTGGTGAAATATGTTATATATAACATACAAGTCCCTAAAAACAAGAAAACATTCAGGACGAATTCCCATGGTTGATGGCATGATTGACATCATTGATGTATATACTTGGTTTGGCAATCCCAGATAAATCTTGCTTGCTAAAATATTTAGTTTTAATTCATAGGATCCACATAGAATGACACAAAACTGTGCTGATGGCGATATCGCCACCTAGAGAAAGAACCTTAATTCAACACGACACATCATCTAAAGTCTTGAAGATAAACGGAGATGATTGACTGTTAATTAGAAGGCTTGGAGTATCAACAAAAACTTCCCATCGAGAACATGAACAGATTTGATACTGATTTTGGTTATGTAAGAGCTTTTACCCATATCCCGTAGCAAGGAAGAGGAGTACTCCCAATGAAAACCCACAATAATGTTGTTATTGACAGACCGATAAGAACAGTCCATTTAAGGGATGGTGCCCAAAGGAAAACAACGGAGGAGAAAGATGGCCGATCAATTGATTGAAAGGACATTAAAATTGCATAAAAGGGGACGAACAGGAGATAGAACTGAAGGATGAGGAAGGCTCAGGAAAATCAACTAAGAATTCAATGGAGACGTGAAGTTAACATTGATTATCGAGAAAGCACAAGAGGCTAAAGAAAGAAAAGTAGAGTTGGGCACGGTTCTTGACTCGATGGCCACCTAAATGCTGTTGGCTGAAAATAATACTGAACAATAGAAGAAAAATAGGCCTGACCTGAAGTGGACCACACAGTGTTTGAAAAGGGAAAGAAGAAGGGTTCCATAGGCTGACGACCACAAGAAAAACACCACCCACGTCCGGTGTTCCTTCACAAATCGATGTTTACGCCACATTATAAAGAGTTGTCAACACGATGGAAATAACTTGAACGGTTAGTAGAAGATTTCATATTTTCGCATTCACACAGTTTCCAGTTCTAACCAAAGTTGTATACACTTGACAGCGCATGTGGAATTTCACGCCATCAAGGGAAAACCTCAGGAGTCTTTAAAATGTTCTTCTAGAAGTCTCATCATGAAATCCCATCATGAAACCTTTGTGCATTTCTTACAAAATCTCCCACTTAGTCAGGAGACCAGTTCGAGGTAACACCTCGTATCAAAAAAAAATTCAAAAACCTTTTTCTTGTAAAAGTGTTTGAAAGTGTTTGATTTTTTTCGAAACAATGGTATAGGTATCTTACAGGCAGACACAAAACCTTTTAGCGATTGCCATTATACAGAAATAAATCTTATCTAATAAAAACTTTATTTCTTTCGTGCTATCCAAATAATTTAAATATATAAATGTGTAAAATCAAAGCACACCTAAAGAGGGGTTTACATTACGATTTTTACTAATATTTTATAACAAATCAACGTGTAAACAGAGAATTCGATCGATTTGAAGGCATTGCTACAATGGATGAAATGTTTTTGAAAACATTGACAAAAATGAAAAAAAAATTCTGTATTACAATAAATGAACGCCCCTTCTATTAAATGGTCCATAGAATAAACGCCCTCCCCCTAAAACTTAAAAGATCAATGACTTCCCTCTTTCAAACGCATCCATCCAATAAATGCCATCCCTTATAAAGTAAAAAATAATTATAACTTGTTATTCGAAGTAAAAGTGTGCATCAAGAATTATTTGTTACGCAGGGCTAAATGCGATAGTTTTCGGAGGCAGATGTACAGTTAAGCCGTTTAGAGTAGAAAAGAAAAACATGAAAGCCATTTAACCAACAAGGGAAGTCCGGAACACTAAATCCAGCCTTGTTTTTCCATGTAACTGTAGATCCGCCTCTGATTAAGTTAAAGACAATGTGTTGTTATAAATATAGAAAAATATGACATCATGATGATCTCAGCATATGAGCATGAACAATAACAACAGGTGAGACACAAGAAAAGGAATTGTTGTTTTGTTTGATCTTTGATTGATTATCGTTGGTCATAAATATAAGCTACTATTTTTGTTGCTTTTAATAATGACTTTCATAGAAGTAACTGAAAGGTCTGCATCGGTAATGATGATGTCAGCACGAGGCTGACGTATTTATAACAACACATTGTTTTTCATGTTCTTTTCACATAAAAATTATCATACACAGTCATACCTTATAAGCCCCTTTTTACACCCCCCTTGTTAAGATGATTTTTTTAAGAAGAGCTCGCAATTCATCAGGACCAAAAAAATGTTTCTACTATATACAGCTGTCAGCTTTATCAGAAGAATTGTCCACTGTAATAAGTAAGTGTCCACTATAAACGACAGAGTTGATTTTAAATATTTTGACTAGTTTGCAATAATTTGCATGTTCATAGAAATGCTAAAAAATAATTTAAAAAATATCGTAAAATGCTTGATTCACATTAGACATTATCTAAAAACATCGTTCTGTTCATGAAGTTTGCTTTCGTGTACCATTAATAAAATATCTACTAAAATTTGTTAATAAAAATCGTCAACCTTTACAGTGTTACCTGCGAATAAACCAAGATTGACATTTAATGGCGCATATATGAATTACGCCTTCCAGTCGCCGCCATTTTTATAAAAAGAATCGCACCACATTAGTTATGGAACTTTAGACTTTCCTTCCAAATTATGTCTCGATTATTGTTATTTTTTCGTAACAAACATTACGGTTTCGCGTTGAATAGTAATGGCAAAGCTGGTTAGGTGTTCCCATTTTCATTAAATCACAACCTCAACATGTGCGATGAATCATAAGCAACCTTTACACAGTGCAACTTGCTCATGTTCATAATCTCTACATGCGCATAACCTTTTAAAATTGATTTCTTCGTGCATACAGCTATATAGCATGCCTTGTTCTTGTAGAAAGCATATATTAGATACAGGATCATAGGAGGGCGGGTGAAGATTCATGATTGGTTTCACCGATGAACAGGTAATATTCGAATATCTGAAAAATAAAAACAAGAAATAAGACTTGATTCTTTTCTTTTAGAGTGTGTTTATCTCAGAACCTCCAATTTCTCGGTGAAAACTCTTATATAAGAGTTTGAAGTATCGAGACATGACGTGACCTTATGCTCAATGACCTAAACACATTTAATTGTTTGATAAACGATATGTTACATGAACTGATAGAGAACTTCCCTGCGTGTATTGGATTTTGATGGAAAAAATACATATTCAAGCGGCAAAAAGTTGCTATCCCTGTTTAAAATCCGCGTGAAAATTAACCAAAGTGCAGATCTGCGTTTAGATGTGTTTCACGCGTTTATCGCCGAGCTTTTTGTGCGACAGAAAATCTTGATGCGACAGAAAACCATGATTGCGATGATTATGTTAAATGATTTGTACCTTTCAATACTTTCTCGCGTATTGATGTCATCAAAATACGTCCGTTCGCAGACTAAACCTAAAAAGATGAAAAATCAATTGTTTTGACCTTATCTTATTTTATTTTAGAACTTATTTTATTTACCCTAAAATGAGAATCATTAAAACCTCATAGTAAGTGCATCCTTTCGTGACTAAACAATCTTTCCGATCAGAAACGAAGCAACGTTGCACCGAACAAACATGTGTATCGAATCGAATGGAAGAATTATTTCACAGTTCGATGCAAGAACACAAATATAAAAAACATTTTGTTTACTTACCTTTTGACATGCATACATCTTTGCATGATTGACCACGTTCCGATACAAACACTTGCAAGTGGTCAATCGGTGGCCATCTTGGTGCGTTGGCATGGCAATAATCCTATAAGAAAATTCTCTGTTCAGATCAAATTGCATGAAGTAATTCGCAGAGAAGCTTAACGGTATCATTAAATCAAATAATTGAATTCCAAGAGGAGAGAAGAATGAAGTAAGGAAATCAGTATGAAAAATGTGACAGGAAACAACCGGGATCAAACAATCGGGATCAAACAATTGGAATCAAACAATCGGAATCAAAATTGACCACTGAAAAAAGGTATCCCTTAATTAGGCGTTCCGAATAAAAGGCATCCATTCCTGCAAAAAGTCTTCTTATAACCAGGTGTCCGCTATGTCCCTTTTAGAGAGGTTTCACTAAGTATTTCCTTCCTAACAAAACGAACATTTTTGAGGGTGAAGCTCTGTCCCTTATCTAGCAGATGTAGTGAAGTGAAAAGTACATACCATATGCTCAGTAAACACGTGAATTCGTTCCAACATGCCCTTGTTTGTAAACTCTTTCGGTATCTTAGGTGGTAATGGCTGCCAAAAGAAAATAATATATAATTAATATATAATTAATTTGGAGTACACAGAGTATAAAAGGATAAATTCATAAATCTTCACAATATTCTCCAATATTTCACATTTCATAGATTTTTGTAATTCGAAGAACAATAATAAAGAAAACAAAGAAAACGTATCCTAACAAAAAACTACAAAACATTTCATGAAAATCCATTCCTTTATCCATTTAATCCCATGAAAATTAATCTCCATCTCTAAAAGAAAACCAACAGGCTACCTCCATTTGCTGGATGTGTTGCAAGGTGGAACGGAGAAGTTTCTCATTTTTGATGTCGATAGTATAACAGTATGGTTCGCCAACGAATTCTTCCATGTAAGGACTTTGTGAAGTAAGCTAACAGGTAAAAGTAATTAGTAAATAGCCAAAACATTCCTTTTAAGTAAAAAAATGTGGAGTAAATGTGGAGTACATGCGAGTACCAGAATAACGCCCTTTTAAGTAAAAAAATGTGGAGTACATGCGAGTACCAGAATAACGCCCTTTTAAGTAAAAAAAATGTGGAGTACCTCCGAGTACCAGAATAACGCCCTTATTATACTTTTTCAGAGACGGTAAATTTTGAAAGATAGTTTATTTTAGGTGTTTATGATAGGTGTTTTGACAGAAACTAACCTCCACGCTGAAGCGATCACACCGTAATTTACTCATATATTACCATGGTGATAAAGACATTATTCGTTGTTTATACTGCTTGCCAGACGGTAAACTATTAAATAAACATGCTCAAAGTAGAAACTTTTTCCATAAAGATTTTTTCTTCATTGACGTCAATTGGATTAATTTAGGTAAAAATACAAGATAAAATATGCAGTCAACTAATGTAAGTAAGTTTTGAGCATAGTTTATCTAATAGCTTACCATCTAACATGACCTTAATAGTAAATTTTCCAAATGAAATTAAGAATAAACGCGAGATAAGCAACTTGAAAAGTAACGCATCACTATCGTCCAGATTATAATAGATTATAATAGAAATAAAAGATTACCTTTCTTAAAATAGGCTTATCTTTAAAAAAGTCATCATTTAACTTGCTTTTGGGTTCATCATACTATCAAGTGAATAAGAAAAAAACATGGACGTTTCTTTTCAGTAAGATCAATAAAATCATGAAGGACACATAGAAGAAAGATATATACCTTTGGTTGTAAGAACACTGTCCCAGATGCCATTGCTTCCATTGGTCCAGGCCCTTCATAAGGAAAACCAACACCAATGAACAGCTAAATAAAATCGTTTTAGGGTTGAAGGCAATGAACAATTCCAAACAGGATTTTAAAATGCAATGCCCTGTTCCTTCAGAATAAAAGTTGCAGATCTAATAAATTAAAATGAATTACTGTTTATGAAAAGCTTTTTGCTTAAAATATATATTTTTAAGAAAAGTCTTAATATTTAAATATTAAAATGAGGCATATTTTCTACCTTTGACTCAAGAAGCATTTCTTGGACTTTGGAACCACTGACTGCTCCATGATTGATGATAAAAGAAGGAATATTACCCTGGTGAAAGTAAAAACAAAGAGAGATAA